>CM034313.1:93013378-93500969 GCA_019925795.1 Dendrobium chrysotoxum | reverse complement strand
TGGGTGCATCCATCTTCAGTGTCTTTGCGGAAAGGACTTATGCTATAATTGTTTCATTTGTTACTTCTTTAATAGTTGTATCTCCATAATGCATCCATGTTTGCGAGAACATTTCCTTAAACTTTTTACTTTGATGAGTTCTTTGACAAGGTTTCAAAGATTTCTAAATCCTATGTATCGTAGTTGCACTCATTGTGTATTTTGAAGGGTCCCAGGTATGAGGTTATGTAGACATTGGAGGAGGCCATCAAAACTATACCTTTTTATATCATTGACCAACTATGCATTTGATACACAAAAAAGAGTGTAAATATGATACTTATTTATGATTAACAACTTTTCCTTAACTGGAGGTCAATAAGATGGAGGGCTTCTTTGTTCATTTCTACATTGATTATGTTGATGTCGTTGTTGATTATTGTTGCGAGTTGTGTATCTATCGAATTGAATGCTTCATGAAATCTATCTAGCTGAAATGGTTGCGTTGTCATAAATTTCATGTGACTTCAGGATATCAGGTGCTTGAAGTTAAAATCTTCACATTATTGTACTTCTTTGCTTTAATTTGGCTATTGATAAGTTCAAATGACACCGTCAAAGCCTTTCATTGTTGTAACTCTAGCACATATCTGAAATAACCTTCTTGGAGAGCTTAAGTGAGTGCAGCCTGGGCGATTATAAATTTTAAGTCTTCGTCTAACATCTTCGATTGAAAATAAATAATAAAGTGTTGGAGAGATTCGCTAGATTCTTGCATCATATTACAGAAAGTTTATGAGCTTTCTAATTACTCTACATGCAAAAATTTGTGTGACAGAAAGTCCCTTGAATTCCAAAAAAAATTTATCTTCTAAGAGAAATTAAGTTTTGAGAATGTGTGGTGATGCTTGCCTAAATGTTGTGAATAATCGTTGACAATTCACAATATTGTAATTAGTAAGAAGAGAAAATTGTTGACTTGAATGAGCAACGTGATTTGCTGGATCCATTTTTCTTATGTAAGCTTTGAGAGTTAGCATTTGAACTTAGGTGAGTTTGATCTTCTGCTATTTGAATTGAAAATGCAATGTAATAGATGATTTAGGCTGGCATTTTCTGATATGATGAGGGAAAGATGTTTCAATATTACTCTCCTCATGAAGGTACATTTTTTTAATTGATGTAGCTGAGGTGAGTGTACTGAAAATTGGTTGTGATCCATGAATTAAGGAACCAAATTCCTGAAGGAGTTTCAACACGAGGAGTTGCTCTTAGAACCTACGTACTTAAGGTTTCCCTAGATCATTCAACTCAGATGTGCTTCCATCTGATTCAACTATCAAGTAATAACCAAGTTTTGGTGCTCTAGGAAAGGAGATCTTTCCTTTTCCTTAATAGGCTCCATAATTTGACCTCTTGTCTGAGGCATTGTCCATGCTCATCACTCCTAAAAGGATGTTCGATCCAAATCTGTTTGTGGGTGATACCATATATTGGGAGACTTTGTAAGAATATTGCAATCAAAGTTTTTGGGATTTTTTTGTTGAACTTGCTACCTTGTGATGATGCTTGCATTGATGCTTATAGAACTAGATTCGAACATTGGATTCACTTTCCATTAAAAAATGTTTTTTTTTCCCTTTTCAAAATTCTTGTTTCTCCTTTCTTTAGGTTTGGGATGCAATAACAGTCAATCCAAAGTTGCTTTTATATATGAGCATTGTAACAATAGCACAACATTGGTGTCAAAAGCAAAAAATTTTAGGTGAGTGATCAGATTTATTTGTTTATTTTTAAAGCTATTTGCATTTGATTCTACCTCTTAAACATTATAAATTAGTTACTAAAATTAATGAATAAGTTGATAACCTAGCTATTTTATCAGTCCACTAAATAAAAATCAAATTAAATTTAGTATGCTATTCATATTAAAATAAATAATAATAATAACTAATTAAGGAAAGACAAGTCATTGAAAATGCACCCCTAACAATAAATAATAGCAAAAAAATCAACAATTTGTGTTTTCTTATTATTAAATTAAAATATTTTTTTATTTGTACTCATTTGTTTAAAATTTTTTTTAATTTGATCTTATAATTATTGTATTAATTTTATAAATTCTTTTAACATGCACATTTATTGATTTTTAAAATCTCATTAATATTAAAATTATGCACCTATATATGTTGACTAATTGTCAAAATATTAAATTATTTAGATATAAACTTTAATTAAAATATAAAATTTTAAATTAATATTTAATTTATATTTAAAATTTTAGCATTTATGTACGTTTATTTAAACTAGTATATATGAAAATAGCTTGCCTTGAATTAAAATATGTTGATTTTAGTGAGTAAGAAAATGATTATTTTTGTTGTTCCCAATGAAATCAATAGAGATCACGCTACATTGTGATTTTTTAAGTCAAAAGCCTCTAATTACAAAGTCAAACCAACTCAATAAATAATGAGGATATTCGATTTCATATCTAAAATCCTTAATTTCTATCATAGATTTTTTTCACCTCAATTTTGCACCATTGATTGTAATTAATCAGCACTATGAGAATTATTTGTGGACTATGTCTCATCAACTCTTGTGATATTTTAATAATCATTTATTTGGTAAGAAATACAAATTTGAATATCTTATATAAGCTTTCTTGTATAAAAGTTTATGTTATTTGGGTATTTTATAATTAAAATCTTCTCATAATGCATAATATCATTAATAGGCAATTTTTTTTTAAAACATAAAAATATTCATTGAATAAAAAAAAGGGTGGGGGGGTACAACATCAAAAGGCCAACAACCGTGATACACAACAATAAAATCTCAAAAAAAAAAAAAAAGCAAAATAAGCAATGAAAGGGGACTCAGGAATGAAGGCCCACAGCACCAACCTAGCAGCCAAACACGGACCATCCGTAGGTGACAGTATACCATCGCAATCCATAATCCAAAGCCAACGCACCCAGGTTGCCAGCCAGCTCAGCCAACAAGGGGAAGTAGGGGCCTCCTCATCATCGTCCATCAGAACACCAAAAGCCACCAACTAAATCACAAGAGCCAAAGCAGCAACCCTATTTCTTCTTGCCTCTTCTGTTTTGCTTATTACCACTCGCATTAAGAACACCATGAACAGCAGAACGGTCCTTTTCAAATTCGTGATAATCAGTTTCTTTCCCACAAGAAGGAGAAGAAAGGGAATCCTCTAAAACCAACCAGTCAGTTTAAACCAAAACAGAGTTTTTCATAGACTTAGCCACATTATCATTTATTTCAGTATTAGACATAACCGAAATAAGGATATTAACAAAATTAACATTGCCCTCCAAGCCGTCATGAACTTGCTTATCCAAAGCTAAATTAATAGAAGAGGAGGCAACATCCAGACTCATAGGAATCATAGGGGACGGATCAGCACAACAAGGTAAAATCCGAATAGGAGAAACAAACGAACTAGACTGCTCAGCAACCACACAAGGCACCTTAGCCATGGCCAAAACGCACAGGGTAGGCACAGAAACTGCACAAGACAAAGCAGGATTCGTTATAGTGTTACAAACCTGAATCATCTAAAATTTGTTCTAGACACATCACTCTCATTCTTCCTTGATTTTCCTCATATTTGTTGGGACATCATCACAAAGGTGTTGCAGTCTCTTATTCTTCTAAGACTACACCAATGTTATTCTTAAAAGTCTAACCCTAGCTCACCTCTATACAAGTTCTCCATACACTCACATTCATATGCTTCGCCCTAATGATTTTTACATGAAGTTATATTTGTGATCTCATAACCAGGGTTCCTTTTCTTTATTCAATATGATATGCAACCCCTCTTCTCATTTCGCCTCTCTCCACCCATGCATGCCTCATTGCATCTCTCTCTCTCTCTCTCTCTCTCTCTCTCTCTCTCTCTCTCTCACTTGCTCGCTGCCCATTAAGTAGAAAGTAGCTCACGTTGAGAAGGTTCATCCACATCTTTTTCCTCCAATTCCTCTTCTAAATGCCATGCAAAGTCCTCTTCTATAAATTAGTTAAGATCATATATTAACAACCTAGAACTAGGAAATTAAGTATGCAATACTAGGAGGTTTAGAAGCTTCTTTATGCAAGCATGCAATAATTATTAAAAAAATTACACTAGGCAAATTAAAATTACATTGAAAAGAGCTCTTTCTAATTATTCGAACTTCTTTTAAAAAAATGCTTTACATCAACTTTAGTTTATATTTAATATCTAAACAATTTTAGCTCGTATATTATTTTGTTTTTCTTAAGTTCACACTATTACTATTTGCAAGTAATCCGCCTTAGATCAATCTTAAGATGATTGTTAATAGTTAGACCCTCAACCGTCAATCACAACTTGTACATATATTTAGTTTCTTATATTTGATATGCTCTTTCAACCCGGTTCACTAGACGCCTTCATAGTCCTTGGGGCGGTGCGGGAAAGAATTTTAGGGTCTATTTGATGTAACTAGGATTTAATTTAAGCAAGATTTTGTAAATCTTTTAAATCTAAATTTATTAAATTTAGAAGGTGTTAAATCCTGAAAGTTATTTAACAAGAAGTATGTTTAATCCTTAAAAATAATGTGAGATTGTTTGACAATATTATTTAAGATTTAAGTAGGTTAATTCATATAATATTTATATTTTAAATATGAGTTACTTATTAATTTTAATTAACATCAATAAATTATAATTATAAATAATATAATTAAAAACTAATTTAATTATCATTTAACTTAGCTAATGATTTAAATACTAATTATCATATTATTTATTTAGGTATTATTTTAATAAATATTTTAATACTAATTAGAATGATAATTATATAATTAATTATTTAATTATTATCTAAAATAATTAATCATTTAATTACTATTTACACTACTAATTATTTATTAAAATTTTAAAGTATTATTTTAATGAGTTTTAATTATTAATTTTACACATAATTATCTAATTAATCAATAACGTATTTTATGATTAATTAATTATTTAATTAATATTTACATCTTAATTATTTAATTAATTATTTATATTTCAAATAATCTAATGAATTATTTTAATGTTTCATCTCCGCCGCTTTTCCTCTTCCCCATTTTCTTTGTTGTCGGGTAGGCAGATCACCTTGGTCTGTTGGGAGTTCTTGGTGAGTCTTGTATGTGATTTGTGTGAAAAAAAAAAATGTTGCTGTCGGGTGAAGTAAGTTCTGAAAGTGTCGCTTCGAGCTTCTCCGCCTCCGACGACGTTGCTGTTTGTGTCGCGTGAAGTAGAGTTCTGAAAGTGTCGCTTTGAGCTTCTCCGCCTCCGATGACGTTGCTGTCCTGCTTCGCGTGAAGCTTCTCCGCCTACTCCTCCGACGTTGTTGCCTTCGGATCGGAAGTCGCGACGGGAGCTCCCCGCCGAGGTAACGATATTTGTTCCCTTTCGCACGCTTCTTCGGATAAATCCGCCAAAATGTCAGATGTACGAAATCCGGGATTTAGGGCAAACATGCCGAAAATGCCGGGAAGTCGAGCTTAGACTTACCGTGAGATTTAAGTTTGCGTTTTTTGGCGGTTAGCAGGATTTAGCTCAAATCTTGTCTAAATCCGACCTAAATCCTGCATACAAACAGTCCCTTAGATTCCTATACCGGACCAGGGCAGAGAGGCGGCACACAGAGCACAGTAGAGCGAGCGAGGTGATCTCGCGTGCAGCACGGAGAGCTGCGGCAGTTCCCGTGGCCGGCGGAGAAACCTTGGAGCGAAACAAAGAAGGTGCGATGCCCTAAGCTTTTCCTTAATCCTCATTTTCCACCTCTTCCATTCATTCTCCGTCCTTCCGTTCTATCCGGCAATAAGGCCTGGGAGAGCTCCCCAAACGGGACTTTCCTTGACCTAGTATCGTCCTTTCTGTAGCTTTAGCTGTTAAAACATAATGAAATCAAATGGAAGTTTCACTACTTTCAGCTTAATTAATTTTGTGTTGGAGAGAGATGAGGAGTAAACGCCACAATGATGAAACAAGCAAGGAAATAAAAGCAGCAGAAAAGTAAAAGACATCAGGAATTAACTTGGAAAAACCCAAAATAGGGAAAAACCCCCGGAGCCACACCACATCAAGAAATCCACTATGAAAATTGGGAGAAATAAGCATAGATCTCTCTTCTCTCTCACTCTTCTTACTTCTCTTCTCACATGCATTGTTCTCAACGTCTAACTACTCAAAATACAAGAGAAAGCCAAGTAAAATAATCCCAAGGAACGCAACCCTTCAGAAAAACGAGAAAGAAATCGTTCAGTCTCAAGTCTCTGTCTTGCACCATTGCGGCGCCATATCTAGGTCGCTGCGGTGCTCTGATCTCTGTTGTTCAGCACTGGGGCGCTTGGGTACGCAGCGCCGGGGCTCTCGGGTATGCAGCACCAGGCATTGTATGGAAAATTTTTTTTGCTTGCGAAGCACCTAAACCCAAGCAGGGGTAAACCCCTTGCACCTCCCAGTGCAAACGACAAGTTTTGAGGTCCGAGACAACAGAATAACCAGATTGATCAACACAATCAGATTCCACACATAACAATCTCCCACTTGGAACTGATTGCAATCAATCCTTATCTAGATTTGTAACACCAATCATAATATCGATAGTGTGGCTCACCCTTGCTCTCATCTTCTATGAAGACTAATTGAAGCTACACATAGCTTCAGTTTTTCAACTGTTACTGTCTTCATCAGCATGTCTGCAGGATTCTTGGTCGTATGTATTTTCTCATAAAAGCGATTTGATGAAATGATACAGAAGCTGGATGTGCTTCGTCTTGGCATAGAATGCATCATTCATGGCTAGATGTATAGCACACATGCTGTCACTATGTAGCTTACCATTCGTTTGCCAAGTTTTGTCTAGAAACTTTGCAACCAAATCATCTCCTTGCTTGTCTCAATGTTAGCAATGTACTCCACTTCTGTGGTTGGGAGCGCAACAAACTTCTATAACTTGAAAATTCATCTGACTGCAGTCTTTCTCAAAATAAAGATATAACCTGTTGTGCTTCTACTATCAACATCGCTAGCAAAATCAGAATCTATATAACCCTATAGATCAATTCTTGCACCACCAAAGCAAAGAGCTTTGACAACTGATCCTCTCAAGTACATGAGAATCCACTTAACTGCCTCCCAATGAAGTTTGTTTGGGTTGCTCATAAATCTGCTAACTACTCCCACTGCATATGCTATATCAAATCTTGTATAGATGATGCAATCAAAAATTATCATTTTATATTTTGTATTTTATTTTCTTATGCTTGAAAGTTATGTAATTTTGGACTATATTTTTTTATGTGCCCTATGATGAAAATCAACCCATGATCATGCTTTAGTTTGGTGCTATTTGGTATCTTCTATCCTTTGGTTTTCCTCTCATGTTGAATTTGTTTACTTGCCACCTTGTTGGCTAAGTGGGCATTTATTCTTGGGCTATTTTTTTCTTAATGGGCTTGGCTCATGTCTTCTCATGTTGGTTAGTTGTTCCCCATGTGAATTCAGATTCAATGTTGGCTAATTTTCATGCAGATTTTGGTTTTCCCTTTTCTTGGAATTTCTGCTGTTGGTTCCCATGCATATTTTATATTATTTTTTTGCTACTGGTCATTCCCCTTTCCTATTTGTTGTTTCCCAAGTCTTGTGTTTTATCTTCTCAATGTTGCTTTTATTAGTTACTTGGGGTGGCACATTTATGTGGACATTTGGACTTTTTCTTCTATAAATATAATTAATTTGCTGCAAGAAGAGGTTGTTGTTGGCTGAAATCTAATCCAAACCTGAGGATTTTCTTCCTAGCTTGAGAGCTATCTTCTTCCTACACCTATTTATTCTTTACGGTCTTCTATCTATTTCATCTCTCCACGATTTTGTTGCAAATCTGGTTTTGATAATGACAAACATGTTTCCAGTATGGTTTGCTTGGCTAACCCGTTTCAGGCACAAAAGATCACGAGCAAATCAAGCCAACTCAAGATCGGGTCCAAGTGTGTCCAATGTATGTTTTTCCTTTTATTGAGTCAATTATAATGTAACTGATCCCCTAGCTAAGTAACCTTGCACACACACACACACTCAGGGGGAGAGATTGAGTGAGTTAGAGTTTCTGTTAATTTTTTGTTCAGATCGTCCTGGACGATAGTCACATCGTCCTGGACGATCCAGTTAAAACAGAAACCCTAATTAGGGCAACCAAGTTAAAAGGGTCTGATTAAGCAGATCGTCCTGGACGATCCTTGGATCGTACGGGACGATATGCTCAAATCAGAAATTCTCAGCCGCCAGATCAAGTTAGGCAAGTTTTTATTTTTAGCTATTTGGTCTGATCGTCCGGACGATACGTGTATCGTCCTGGACGATTCAGTACAATCATGCCTAATTTAATCTGGTAATTAAGAAAAGCAATTTATTTTTGATTGATACGATCATATCGTCCTGGACGATCGCAGGATCGTCCCGGACGATCATGATCGTCTAGTGCATTTCAGCTGTACGACCCGAACTGTGTCAGGACGATTTGGGCACTTTTTGAACTAATCGTCCTGGACGATATCCGTATCGTCCTGGACGATCAAGTCATTTTTTGGTCGTCCAGCACAGATTTCTCTGGACGACCCGAACTGTCTTCTGGACGATATTCCTCGATTTGCACTAATCATCCCGGACGATCGCAGGATCGTACGGGACGATAGGAACAATTTTTTCTACTGATCGTCCAGAAGAGCCAGATCGTCCAGACTGAAACAGCTGAATTTGAACTGATCGTACAGGACGATCTATCGATCGTCCTGGACGATCTATCGATCGTCCTGGACGATCTTGGCCGACCAGTTGAGATTTAGGACAAATTTTAAGCCCTCCTATAAAAGAATTTTTTCTTAATACAAGAAAAATCTTTTGCTACCTTCCTTCCCTGAGAAACCCTAGAGAGAGAGAGTTGGGAGAGAGAGAAGAGATCTTGTGAGGGGGAGTTAGTGAGGGATTCACTAAGGTTGCTCCAAGCACGGATCAGAGTCGTCTTCTCCGCTCGTCGTCTGTCGTCTAGTCGGTGTTCGTCGTGGGAGGATCGTTCGCAAGAAGATCCGGGGTTCTCTGCCCGCTTCAGGTGGAAGCAAAAGGAGTTCGAAGGTTCTCTGCCTGCTTCAGGAGGAAGCGAAAGGAGGTCGGGTTCTCTGCCTCACCGTGTGGTGAAAAGGAGGTGTTTGTACAGGCTTCTCCGCCTTGCTGTGGGAGCAAAAGGAGAGACACTTTCTGTTTAGTGCAATACCCGGAGGGGAGGCTCCGGGGAGTGGACGTAGGTCAAGTTGACCGAACCACTATAAAATCTGGTTTGCTTTTCTGATTCAGTTCTGCACTTTACTTTTTGATATTAACTGCGTGGGTGAATATCTAAGATTGATCTTTTTGTTCTTGTTTAATCGTTTCCGCTGCTAAATATCGAAAAGATTTTCATCGTTGTCGTGAAATTTTTAAATAACCAATTCACCCCCCCCCCCTCTTGGTTAGCCTCGGGACTAGTTCACTAGGGCTTAACATCCCTTTCGAACTTTCAGATTTTCCTTCCACTTGTATCTTTCTTCCCCATATATAGTGAGTGTGAGGTGTTGTTGAGCCTGTTTGTTGGTATTTGTCGGAGGAGTATCGACTGGAGTTGGACCAAGATTTTTGTGGCGAACCACTGGTTTGATTTTTCCTTTGAGCACCATACTCGAATTTTTAGATTTGCAAGTGAGGTGACCTTTCTAGGTTGTTCTAATGGTAGTTTGTTTTATGTTTTAGTTTTTTTCTTGCAAATGCTTCTAAATATTTTTTTATATCTATTTACTATTAAGTTTCATTCTGTTTGTGTTGGTTTATGTCTTATTGAAGAAAGTGTCTTGTTGCCTATCCTGTGTTCTCCTACTTGGCTATAGAACTTAGGTTTCATCAACAGATCATAGTATACATCAAACTTCTAACTGTTGAAGCATACAGAGTCTTATTCATCTGTTTTTTCTCTGCTTTTGATTTAGACGATTGTTCCTTAGATAACTGAAAGTGACTATCCAAGGGAGTGCAAATTGATTTTGCCTCACTCATGTTGAATCTCTGAAGCACCTTTTCAACATACCCTGCCTGAGACAACCTCATTATTCCTGCACTTCTATCTCTATTGATTCTCATACCGAGAATTTTTTTTGGATCCAGATCTTTCATTTCAAACTCATTTGATAACTATTCTTTTAGAAATCTTATCTTCTCCATATCTGAACCTGCAACCAGCATGTCATCCATATACAAAAGTAGAATAATATAATCGTTATCAAAATGTTTGAAAAAATAACAGTGGTCTGCCTAGCACTTTGTGTACCCATTTTCTGACATAAACTTGTCAAATCTCCTGTACCATTATCTTGGTGCCTGCTTCACCCCGTATAAGCTCCTCCTAAGCCTACACACCAGATCTTCATTACTCGTGACCACATATCCCAGAGGTTGCATTATATACAACTCTTCGTCAAGATCACCATAAAGAAATGTTGTCTTTACATCCATCCGCTCTAGGGTAAATTCTCAATTACTACCATGCTCAATAAACTCTGTCAATTCCAAGTTTGATTCAATTCAAGTGAACGTATCTCATCATCCATGACTTGCTCCCATTTCTTTGAATCATCAATTTGAATGACTTCATTATAGCTCTCCGGTTCACCACTATCTGTTAGCAATAGATAATACAAGGAAGGGGAATACATTTATACTAGTTTTGAGATTCTACTAGATCTTCTTATTTCAGTAGCAGGAGTCTGAGATACTCTTTGTGCTTCATCAACTATGTCTTCTTGATCATCATCGTCCTCTATCTCAACATATTTGAAAGAATATTCAGTAGTCCCATCTATCCTTGTATATTTCACTTTTGTTGAATTTAACATCCCTACTCCTAATGAACTTCTGATTATGATAGTCTCAGAATTTGTAGCCAAATTTATCTGAGGCATATCAAATGAATGCACACTTGATAGATCTTGGATTAAGCTAACTCCTAGATCCTGCATCATCATGAACATAGGATAAATAATCAAAAGTTTTAATGTGGGATATACTAACCTTCTTTCCACTCTAGGCCCTCATTCAGAGGAATTAAAGGACCATGATTGATCAAATAAACTACAGTATTCACTGTCTCTGCCCAAAATTGTTTAGGTAGACCTACATGTAACCTCATGCTTTTGGCACGCTCAGTAATAGTTCTATTCATGCGCTTTGCAACATCATCTTGTTATGGTGTTCTTGGAACAATGAACTCATGTCTGATCCCATTCAAAGCACAATACTCATTGAACTTCTTGTCACGATACTCGCTATTATTATCTGATCTGAGACACTTGAGCTTCAAACCTGTCTCAAGCTTAACCATGGCCTTCCACTTCTTGAAATATCAAACACATCTAACTTGTGTTTTAAGAAGTACACACATACCTTCCTACTATGATTATTAATAAATGTAATAAAATATAAAGATTCTCCTATAGAAGTAACTGGAGTAATACCTCATACATCAGTATGCGCTAACTCCAACTTCTTTGACTTGACCTTTGAACCAGTATTTGAGAAACTCACTCTATTTTGCTTACCATATACACAGTCTTCACAAAATTTTAATTTTATAGATTTTAAATCATGAAGCTTTCCTTTTGTAAGAAGTGAATTCATATATTTCTTACTCATATGGCCAAGCCTTCGATGTCAAAGTCCTCCATTAACATTTAAATCTATCACTCCAATAGAATCTGCTCTTCTATTGATAATATACAGGTGCCTTCAATACTGCCACGAGCTATGACCATAGCCTCTTTTGTCACCTTTCACGTATCTCCTGTGAATGATGTCACATGGTCTGAGTTTGCAAGCTGACTTATAAAAAATAAACTCCTCTTCAGACATGGAACACGCCTAACATTCTTGAGTTTCCAAACTGACCCATCTAATATTCTGATATCAACATCTCCCTGTCAAACAATGTTGCAGGGCTTATTCTCAGGATACACTTTACCCAAATAACCTTGAGCATAGTTGTTGAATGCCTCATTGTTAGGACTTGCATGAAAAAAATACCTGAATATATCACCCAAGATTCATAATTGTCCAGAGATAAAATCAGAGAATTTGACTGATATTCTTCTGTAGATATATTTGTAGAATGATTTTTTTCTTGACCTCCACCACTGCACTTCTTTGGAATTGTACAGTCCTTCTTTAAGTGACATTTCTTTCCACAACTCCATCTCACAACTTTTCCTCTACCTGAAGTAGACTTTCTTCTCTTGGATTTAGATTTCCCTCTATTTAGATTTCTCTCTAAACCCCTTCCTTTTGCTTCAACATTCAGAGCAAAATTTGATAAGATTCACCCTTCACCCTCTTCATTAAGCACTAACCCCATAATATCCTCAAAGTTCAGCTTTGAACTTCCCGAAGAGTTACAACAGTAACAAGCTCATCTCAGCTTTTTAGCAATGAAGATAGCAACAATAATGCCCCCACCTCATCATCAAATTGATGCCAAATGAACACAATTGATTCATCACAATGTTCAGATTATTCAGATGTTCCGCCATTAGAGTGTTATCCAACATCTTCATATTGAATAACTTCTTCATCAGGAACATTTTGTATGAGGCCAATGGCTTCTCATACATCTTGGTCAGTGCAGCCATGAGATCAACTATTGTTTTCTCATTTCTAATGTTGAATGCAACAGATGAAGGCAATGAAAGTCGTATCAAATATAGTGCAGTCCGGTCAAGAACCTCTCATTCCTCCATAGTCATAGAATTCAACTTCTTGGTGATTCTTTCCAACGATAAATACAACTTCTTCTGATACAACAAATCTTCAATTTGCATCCTCCAGAATGCAAAGTTCGAACCATTGAACTTTTCAATCTTGTATCCTGCTTCGTCCGCCATTACTCCCACTAGATCTGAAAAATCTTGCTCTGATACTAGTTGGGGAAGATGAGGAGTAAACACCACAATGACGAAACAAGAAAGGAAGTAAAAGCAGTGGAAAAGTAAAAGATACCAGGATTTAACATGAAAAAATTCAAAATAGGGAAAAAATTATGGAGCCACACCACACCAAAAAATTTATTATGAAAATTGGGAGAAAAACCCGACAGTTTTTAGGGCTTTGTATATTTTAAGATTATTTGGCCATTTAGGCCTGTTGTTAAAGGATTGTACTTCTTCTTGTATGTTTGATTTTTTAGGGTTTTGTTACCTATTTGCGGTCAGTGGTGGGGAATGTGGATAAATGTTGAACATGAAATTCCCAAATCATTGAATCATTGGTGTGCATTTCATCCTTTATTATGCAGTAAATGTTTAGTGCTTCATCTTGTTGTTGGCACTCTCTGACTTTGACTCTGACTCTCTGTTATACGGTTATTAGGTTATATACTTACATCTGTTGGCTGTTGTAACTGCTATAATACATGTAACATGCTACTACGCTCTTGGTGCATGAAGTAAAAAATCTACGATGAAGCCAAGTATTTAATAATGCAAAAGCCGCAGAGTGATGTTCTTCCTAAAATTCAAGCTGCTACACTCGATAAAGAAAAACCGAAAGATAAATGGAAGAATAAATTAATGCAAATTAGCTCGGTGTCTCATCTCGACAATGATTCTGAAGAAGAGGATGATATCTCCAAAATCTATAAACCTTTGATCAAGGGAAAAAGAAGTGAGTTATCAAACATCCCTTTTGATTATGAAGCTAATCATGCAAATAAGGTACGATACAGCTCTTCAAGTAAACTGAGCAATGAGAAAGAAGATGAATTCCTTTATCAACCCAAGGGTGCTATGGAACTGCAAAATGAAGGAGACACGGGGCCTTGTTCTATAATTAAAAAAATTAAAGAAAGTGTCAATTTCAATGATAAGGATATCTGAGCGTCAGATATCCACGAACATCATCAAAATAGTACCCATGTCGGTGGTACGTTTTAAAATATTAATTGTCTCGTCAAATACACTTATAGAAGTGTTGAAAACCTTTTGTGTTCCCCAAAGGAAAGATTATGAGCGTTGTATCTCCTTCCACGAATCAAAAGTGATATTACAGTACATTTCACATGAAATGGAATGGGAATGCAAAGATGAAGAAAAGTTGCCAGTCATTCCTCAACACCCTGTACCCATTATAAAATCGCTCGTTGAAATAAATATCTTCTTTGTGCAAACAAACACAAGCTCGTTATTTCAGAAATCTCTAGCATAACGAGCATGCACAAAGATCCATTGGCAAGGGTCTATCTACAACATGGGGTCTTGGATATCCTCGACATTCATATCTTACATGAGCCACATCCTACAATATTACAAACAAAAATGAGGAACTACTGGAGTCTGAAAAGCTACCTGAAGATCTAATTGTAGATCTGAAAGAGGCTTTGAAAGAGTTTGAAGAAGGTGATCAAGCTACAGTACGAGCTCAAAGAGATAAACTTGGGTATAGAAGAAGATCTCAAACCTATATTTTCCAGCACTAATCTCCCGCTTGATAAAGCGGAAGAGCTGAGAATGTTACTTCTCGACTATCAAGATTGTTTTGTATGGAACTATATACACTGAAATGTCTGGATTATTACTAGAGGTGACAGCGCATAAGTTCTCTATCGATGTCAAAACGTCGCATGTCAAGTAGGCATCTAGGCGAATGCTAATTGAAATTGAAGAACAAGTCATTGTTGAATCCAAAAAGCTCATTGGAGCTAGTTTTATTCAAGAAAAAAAGCATGTTGACTGGATCACCAACATTATCCCAGTAAAGAAAAAAAACGGTCAAATTCGTGTTTGCATAGATTATCGGGATTTGAACAAAACATGCTTAAAGGATGACTTTTCATCACCCAACGCATAATTTATGGTAGATAACACATCGAACCATGATATGTTCTCATTCATGGATGGCTCATCGGGTTATAATCAAATTAAAATGGATCCGAAAAATGAGAAACATACCTCATTCCGAACTCCCATCATCATATACTGCTACAAAGTGATGTCATTTGGCTTAAAATATGCTGCGGCCACTTATCAGAGAGCAATGTCTCGAATTTTCGATGATCTAATACACGAACATGTTGAATGTTAGGTTGATGATTTTGTTGTAAAAAGTAAAGTTCAACATGAGCATGTAAATGATCTTAGAATTATATTCGAAAGAATTCGAAAATTCAATTTGAAAATGAATACACTAAAATGTGTTTTTACTGTTTCATCCGAAAAGTTTTTGGGGTTTATTGTTCGCCATAGGGGAATCGAAATTGACTCTGCTAAAATTAAAGCGATAGTGGAAATGCCAAAAACTCTAAATAACTTTGCTCAATCCAAGGAAGATTGGCATACATTCAAAGGTTTATATATAACCTTTCAGGTAGATGTCAATCATTCGCACGATTAATGAAGAAAAATATCCCTTTTATATGGGATAATACTTGTCACGAGGCATTTGATAGCATAAAATAATATTTGCTATATCCGCCAATCCTTATTGCCCCTATTTTTGATAAACCCCTAATTTTATATACAACAGCTCTCGAAGAATTACTTTGGGCATTGCTAGCACAAACTAATGAAGATGGTAAAAAAAATGCCCTTTATTATATTAACCGACAATTAATATGGGCAGAATCAAAATATTCCTCAATTGAAAAGCAATGTTTAACATTTATTTTTGCTATACAAAAACAACGGCATTACATGCTATCTCATAAAATAACTTTAATATCCAAGATGGATCCATTGAAATTTCTAATGATTAGACCTACTCTCACTGGTCGTCTAGCTAGGTGGTCCGTCTTGCTAATGCCGTAGCTGATTTGCTAGTAGCCCATTCTTTACCTGTAGATTTTTCACTTAATGATGAATTACCAGATGAGCAAATACTCGAATTGGAAAGAAGAGAATAAGAATGGGAGTTATATTTCGACGGAGCTTCATCAATAAAACCAGCCACGCCACCTAAACTTTCGATAATTCAGGTGGGCATTGGTATGATATTCATTACCTCGCAAAAAGGCATATTCTGATACTCTTACAGCTTAACATAATCTCGCATTAATAATGAGGCTGAATATGAAGCCTTAATAGCGGGTCTTGAACTTGTAATTAATATAAAAATTCAAAAACTCCATATATATGGAGATTCTCAACTCATAATTAAATAAATAACAAGTACTTTTAAAATCAACAATCATGACTTAATCTCATATCATGAGAATACTCTTAAACTCCTATAACAAATTTCCGAAATAACTCTTACTAGAGTTACACGCAATGAAAATGACAAAGCCGATACGCTGGCAAAGCAAGCTAAAGAATTGGCAGATCCTCAGGAGGATCCAATCCTCATAACTATTCAAAATAGAAATGCATTGGCTCTAGCCTTCATACAAAGTGATGAAAGAAAATAAATGCAAGAAAGCCTGGCTATATATGAGGAAAATGATTAGAGGGAATCATTCATCAGATATTTCAAGGAAGGAAGACTACCCGAAAATAAATTCATTGCATCACAAATATCACGAAGAGCATTAAGATATTCTTTCGTGAATGATACATTATATCGTAGATTATTTGATCAATTGTGGCTACGATGTTTGGGTCCTGATGAATCCCAAAGTTATAATTGAAGTTCATGAAGGATTGTGTGGTGTACATCAATCTTGTTCAAAAATGAAATTCAAAATCAAACGTATAGGATATTATTGGCCAAGTATGGTTCAAGATTGAATCAATCATGCTAAGAAGTGCCATCAATGTCAAGTGCATGGGGACATCATGTATTGACCACCTAACCCGCTACATCCTATAATAGAGTCATGACCATTTGAAAACTGGGGTATTGAGCATGCTGGTCACTAACTAAATTAAACCGAGTTAAATCAAACCTCAGCTCCATCTTTTTTATGTAGTTTTAGATGCTAGATTATACTATAAGAATTGTGCTTCATCAAATATATTTTTTGTATGAACCCACAAACATGATTCCTGTTTAAGCATAAAATGATGGGGATTTGAGGGCTACACCTCGAAAGCACAAATCTTGCATGCTACGACCAACATATTAGTAAATTTGGTCTCTGTTTTAATTATATTTTATAATGTTATGTTCTTGATTTATGGTTTTATTTAAACAATGGCTATGATGATACATACCTATGGGAATGGGAAGTATTTTCTTTAATTATGATTTATTTATTTGGGTAACATTTAATCTAGTTCAGTTTAAGTCTTGGATTATGCTAGCTACCCTACTGCTGGACTTCTATGAATTAATTCAACTGTTTTAGATTTCTGAATTTCTTGCAAGTCAGGAGTTTTATTGATTGCTAAACGGGCTTCATTGCTGGCTTCATCTTTGGAAGTTGTTTATGTGGACCCATAACTGTAGTGCCGTGAAACCTGCTGTTTCTGATTGAGTGGTTTGTCTGTTTCCTGCGTTCTGTAGTTGGAGGAAGTCTTATTCGATCCTTTATGTTAATCCGGCTGTCAACAGTAAATTGGTGATTGTTATATTGGATGTATTAGAATTCCTATTTGAGCGGTTCTGTTGAGTGACATATGGAGTGATCTTCCACTTGTGATCGGATGATTTCAGGGGCAACCAACATAAGAGAATTTAGGGATTATAAATTAGAAATTCAAGTCATGTAATATTCGATTTTTTCAATTAAATTTCATATTTTTATCAATCTTATTTCTTTTGAGTCCAACGTAAGTGCAATATACAATTTCTATGAGAAGATACCTTCTTAGGCTACGATTTTCTTCATGTTAGTGATATTTTTCCTTTATTTTGTTCTCAAATATTTGGCATTGGTATTGCAAGATTCTTGATCTTTGTTAAAATTTGTCACAACAGAGTTTTTATATGCTGCAAAAAAAAAAAAAAGTTCAGTAGTATTTTTTTAGTTCGAATTTCTCATTGTTTCTTATTTGAATTAATCTATCATTGTATTATTATTTGGTTCGGCTTTCACATATTCTAAGTTTACATCTAAAGAAAGAGAATGTCTGTAATTAGAGGCCTTTAAGCTGCAAATTTTTTTTTCTGCTTCCATTGTATGCTTTTGTTTGCAATAAAAATTATAGATCTTAAGACATTTTCCATTGAAGAATCTCTCTACGTCATGCACTTCCTTTGTAGCACATAAAAAATGTGAAGATATTTGTAGTTGAGAGATGCGCTTTTAGATTTCTTACAATATTCTGTGTTCAGATCTGGTCAATTATTTGTATTTCTAACTGGAAATCATCTCTGTTGGATCCTAGCTTTTTTATTCAATCCTGGAAAATAGAAAAAACCCTTCTAGATTCAGATAATTTTGATCAATTGCCCTACTTAAGGATTTCTTCATGCTAAAAAAAAAGATTCCTAGTCCATGATTTAATCTCTGTTTTATACAACTACATAAATGGCATCTTCATACTCTTTAAACACAGTCTATATAATATTTGTTTCTAGTCCGTGATTCAATCTCTGTTTTATACAACTACAAAAGTGGGATCTTCAAACTCTTTAAGCGAAGTTAGATAATATTTAGGTTAGCAAAAAAAAGAGTTGTAAGCCGCATTTTTCTGTTTCTTCTATGTTTTTTTCAGAGAAATATGGATTAAGCGCCCCAATAACTAAAATTGGACCATATCCCAAATTCTTACAAAGCTTAACTTCTTGTTGATGGAATTTTGTGAATTTACGACCACAGCATAGGGGGAATACATTCTCTTGTTACCATTTTTTTAACTTTTGATATGTATATATTTCCACCTAGTATATGATTTCAATTCAAGAATCACTGAAAACCTATAACACATGTTCTGTTGCCCGTGCTTATTTGACAAGTAGTACTAATCCTTTTTTTTATAAAAAATGTGGGTTGTGTTCTTAAATTTTACTGGCAATGCCCAACTTATGATCATTTATTTGCCTTAGTTCTTTCTTTGGTACACTGATAGGTGTGGAAACGATTATAAATACAAAAGCCCAGTTCTGCGCCAGCAATGGTGGATGTATGGTGGTCCTTAATCGGTGCTGCTATTCCAGTTCTTATTGCAGGACAAGCCATTCGAGCCAAAAGGAGGAAAACTGAGGAGAAGCGTCTTGAGAGTGCTCGCGGTCGTGAGAAAAGCTCCGATGATATTTTTGTTTGTGAAAGGGTCTGCACTTCGAAAAGAATGTTGAAGAAAGTTGGTGCCTTCTCCAAAGATCCCACGCCTGATACATGTGTTACCGTCTGTGGTATCTCACTTCTCGATGCCTGTACTGATGCTTGCGCGCGCACTGTTTGCGTCAACCAACATCAAGTTCCCAACTGGAATGATATTTGCCTCCGAAGATGCCAAAGTGAATGCTTGAAGCTTTCTTCATCTCCTACCAACTAAGGTCAGGATCAGGAATGAATGGTTTTGATGGTGTGTATTCAGCTCCAAAAACGGTAGTGATTGCCAATTAATCAATGTCTTGTTTAAGAGATGAAGTTTTAATACTGCTTTGTTAACCATTTCTATGATCCAGACACTGGAAAGCACTCTTGAGCTGATTTTGATTTCAACCAAGCTTGTTCAATTAAGATAAGTGACAAAGATCTCAATTTAGTCCACCTTCACCAAGCTTGCATTCCATTTGTGATCATCCATTTTATGCTATAATCATTATGCATTTCCATCCAGTTTGGTTATATATTAATATATAGTTTAATTTGAAAGATTTGGAATGAGCGTTTTAGTTATTTATGGTTGATATATTCTTATTAAAACTCTTAAATAGCTTGCTAACTAATGAGCTCATGGACATTGAATGCTCCTTAACTGTTTGTTTCGTTATTGTTTTTTGTTCTTTGTTAAACAAACTGCTATGTTTCTTCTTGATGCTTGCTGACCCACATTTATTGATTTATATTGAGGTGTTTTTTTCTTATAGTAATGTACATGAAAAAGTAAACTATTTTGCTTGTATTAAATTATTACACATGAGATATTTTTATCCTACATTAGAGGTGCAGACGGTCCTCTGTAGGTTCCCCTTCTTCTCCATTGTTTCCTTGGTGGCGCGGAAGCTCCACTTAGGGATGAGATACATGCAGGCAGCTTGGGCCAGGTAAACATGGCTTCCTAATTTTGGCTGAGCTGCCGATGCTGATCTGCTTTTGACTGGGTTGGACTGGTTCTCTAAATTTTATTTTATTAAGAAAAAAATTGGGTAATGATATCCCAATTTAAATATGATAAATAATCCTAATGAGTTTTATAATCATTAAATTTATCCAGAGATGAATGAAATTTAAAATTTGATTAACTAGTTATGCATTTCACTCATCTTTAAGTAAATTTAATGATTATAAAATTGATCCTCAAATTTAGTGATTATAAAATTTATTCTAATCAACATTGGGTTAATACATCGTGGTGTAAATTTTCTTATATTTAATTCAGTCAAAATTTTCCTTTAATACAAGATCAAAATTGTATATGTAGACTTGTGGTTACAACAATTGCCTAAAATGACTACATTTAATTAGTGAATATGGAAAAGGGTAATGAACATGGAAAAGAATATAGCCTCTTCAATGAGCTGACATGAAACAACATTAATTGAAGCCTCTTCAACGTAACTTAAATGGCATGCAAACCAAGGAAATCCACAATAAAGCGAAGCAAACCAAGGTTTCACAGCATATTCTGATGCAACATACATAAGAGCATACACCATTTTAAAAAATAAGAGAATTCAAATTCTACAGAACAGAAGTTTCAAATCTAATGGCATCATACCACCTGTGGAATAATGGAAATAACAACTCTAAAAGGCAAACAAATTCAATTAAAAGAAAAAAGAAAACTCTCAGCACTTCCTGAGTGAAAAAAGATACATATCAGGCTGATGGAAGACAAATTCTTCAAAACATATTTAAAAACCCTCCGATATTGAAGATGATGCTGCATTAACCCTTGTTGCAGAAGGAATGCAATTATGATTAGAGCTTCAAGTTAACACTTCAAGGGTCTTGTTTCATATCCACCATCTGTCCTGGGGACTAACCTGTAGGGCATGTAGGTCCCTAACACTCTATCCCATACCGAGAAGAATGGCTGCGAGTAGTTATACTTAGTTCCTTGGAGCTGATGGTGGATGTCATGGTAAGCTGAGTTGTTCTGGAAGAAGAAGTGGAATATATTACCAGGGTGCCAAAGCCCACAGTGATCATCAACAGTCTTGATCACAGCGAAGCAGAAGAAGAAAACTGCTGTTTGTGCTGTCATTCCAGAGATTAGGAAGGAGATGGCACCACCAAAGGTGTCTAAAAGGAGTCCCTCCAATGGATGGTTGTAAAGAGCTCCAATTGCATAAGGGACAACCAATCGGTGATGCTGTGAGTGGACATGACGGTAGAGGAACTTGTTGTGGTGCATATGTCGGTGCACGAAGTATTGCCATGTATCCATTACTATCATTGCCATAAAGATCTGAAGTAGCTGAACTGGAACGGATGGTTGAACCAGCTGATCTAATTCCCTTGAGCTCCCAGATACCTGGTTCCAAAGACGCAGCATCATTTAGGTAAAACAAACTTTGGTATCAAGGGAATGAAATATTGTTCAGGCCATCATCTACCTTCGTAACAAATAGAAAGTCATACGAAAGTCAAATACAATTAAGCGCCCATTTTTTGGTGCTAAAAGAGAGAGAATCGCGAATGACTAATTTTATTGAATTGTCATTCTAGCATTAATAAGAGAGGAGAATATGATCATGAGAAAATACAATAATAAAAATAGTATAGATTCTTGCTATAAATAATACAGCACATATCATAATTTAAAAAAATGCTAATAAATTGCTTAAAGATAGAAAAAATATTTTGAAAATCGGTGATTTTATTAGATTGTCATTTGGTTGGATGCATCAGGAATTCAATACGGCTTTTTGAATTCGACAAACACCTTTAAACTCTCTCAAAATGATAATTTTATTCGCACACTCAAATAATGCAAATGAAATAATCATTTCTAAAGTAGCCTATTTTATCTACCAGTAGCCAAATTAGCACCGAAAATAATTTATTAGGGATGTCTTAGAGCTATACATTCTTGTTCTTGTTGTATGATTTTGTGATTTATGATAATGAAGTAAGCTAATTTATTGATGATTTATGATATTAATTTTATGAGTCTTTTTTTTTTTTAATTTTTAGTTTGATGCTTATGCCTAGATCTTCCTTGAGTTTATTTATGCCTTGCTTTAATAAGGTAAAACGCTTCAGTTCTAGATTTTTTTTTTCTTTTTAAATCTTGTTTCAAATATTTGCAAGGATATCTATTTCATTCATACAGCAACATAAATACTTTGTAATAAAAATGTTTCTCACATCATAATGAAATAACATTCATTGTTCTTAATAATTTACTTGAACAGGAAGCAACCGCTACAATCGTGGCAGCAATCAATCATTACAGTCCATTTGCTTGCATGTGGTATTAGAATATAGCTCAAGAGGCTTCGAATATTCTTATTACCTGTCCAACATTTTCTAAGATCATTTCCCAGCTCATAAATTCATAAGCATCTAATATAATAATCAGGATAAGTTAATTGTTAACCAACTGGAGTACCAATGGGAATAAATCAAGAACTTCTTTAAGTAATCGACTTCGAACTATAAAGTAATTAGATTCCTGCTACACTCATGCTCACCGGAAACAAATCAATTGTTGAGTAAATTTCCTTCAATGAATAAAAAAATTTAAAAAAAAAGTGGATATCATGAAGATTTCCTAGCATAAAGGAAAAAAAAAAGAAGAAAAAAAGGCATACCAAGAAGAGAAGTCTGGCAACCGTGGCTTGAACCAGTTGCTGTAACAGAACACCTTTGACGACTGTTGGCATCCGCACCAAATTCTTCTGCTCCTCTTCCTTCAAAGTGTGCAGCCGATATCGATTTGAAGAAGGCAAGAGCTGATACATGCCGCCGTAGATCCAGTAGATAACAATTGGAGCAAATGTGCCCATCATTTCATCGCTGACATAGCCCGTCCAAAACACCATCTTGATCACAAAAAATGCCGTGGCAGGTGAGGAAATTCAGTAGGAGCGAAACCGGTGAGCCTGGAGAAATCAAGAACCTGTACAGATCAAAATGTTAAAGAATTCGAGAAACCGTAACAATGATTTCTCATGCCCAAACCTACGATTAGATCTTACGCTGAAATGGAAAGTGGCAGCGATTTCTGAGCAGTAGAGCAGCTAAAAATGAAGTTTTTTGGCGGAAAACTGCAGTTGCAGAAAGACGAGTCTCCGAAGCTATTCGCTGGGTTGCGTTTATAGGGAGAGAGAGTGGCCAGCAATACTGAAGGGATTTACCTATTTTGGATTTTGTTTTGTTTTTTGCTTTTCAAATATTTTTGTAGCGGGTAATGCTTTATTATTAAGCCACAATAAATGAACTTTTGCAACGGTTATATAAATAAATAAAAGGATAGAAAAATCGAATCAAAAGATATTTTAAAAAAAAATTATAATTTTAAAAGGGGTTTACCAGTTTATCACCACCCACTCTCCTCATCAAATTTGAACATTTATTAATCTCTGTTAAATCCATTTGTTTCTTAAGCTAATTTTTAAGAATTATAATTCTTATATGATCTGAAAAATCATTTTTAAAAATTATTTCAAGGTCCGCATGGATTTTGACTTTTATTAATTTATAGTTTAAATGATCGTCCCGTTGCAATAATTTTGATGCATGTGTCGCATAATGATGATATTTGCAATCAAAATTTTGTGTCCATTGTGAATTACTTTTATGTATAGTAGTATCTATTCTTTAAAGATAAAATAAAGATTTATTGAATAATGGAGTAGATCAAATATTTGAGTTTGTCGTCCTTGATATAGAAGATTAAGCATCTTGATGCAGTTTTTTTGTTCATGTTTAATGTTTTTTTCTTGAATGAATTTGAATTATATTTGTCTTTTATGCCATTGAAAAGTGTCAAAAAATATCAATGTACTACTTCATTGTCATCAATAGCTTCATTGGAGAGCTTGTGGTGTAGACTTTATGATGAGAATGAGATTTCTATGATGGCTTTGAAAGGTACAATTATGAAGAAAACAGTGTTATTATGCAAGTCTAGAAGCGACCCCATCACAAGTAATGTTGTGTCTTAGGTCTTGAAGGAAGCAAGCTGCTTCGACCCCGCTCCGCTAGGGTTTCCCCTAGCTCCTCCCGGCGGCTCTAGCCGCCCTGTCTGCAAGGCGTTCACTCATTTCCTATCATTCACAAGGACATTTTCATCATGGAGCTCCGCTAGGATTTCTTCCACGCCTCCTTCCTATGACTCGGGCTTCGTCTTTAGAGAAGTTTCCTTCTTCCCCCTTCATTTTTTTGGTTTTGACTGGTGGTTTCCTTTCCAGTTTGATTGTTAATCGATTGAGAGACCCCGATTTTTTGGATGGGTCATTTTCTCATTCTTTTAAATAGACTTTGTCTGGGCTCTCTTCTTATTCGCAGTTCTCTAATCTTAAAATAACATCTGATCGTGGTATGTCTTCCCTTTGGATTTCGGAAGATGAAATTTGTGCACTTGCTGCTCCTTTCAAGTTTGCTTTGGTGGGGAAGTTCCCTGGTCAGCGGCCCTCCCTTGATTTTATCCGCAACTTCTTCTTCAACCTCAAGCTTTTGGGGGATTTCTTTGAAACCCCTTAAGTGAAATAAGCTAAACTCTTAACTATCGAGATATTGTTTGCTTTGGCCTAAGAGCCTAATGGTTGTCCTTGATACATCCTCAAAAAATTATCTTGATCGGGCACGAATCTCGAGGCAAAACCAAGTAAAAAGCTTCCAAAATTAAATTTGGGATGATACGAACTCCAATTTCAGCAAGCTTATAGTCGAACTGAGCGTCTCGAAAATACGAACCCAACAACACCAAACTTGACCCAATCCGAGCCTAAATATGTCCAAATCAAGTGTCTGAAGCATTATTGGAAAATTCAAACCATAATTTGGATTACCAAACGGTCTCCAAATGTGACATGCTTATAGTCGAATCGAGCGTCTCGACGAGGCGAATCCAACGAGCCCAAGATCATTCAAATCCGATATCTCTAAGACCTTCAAATGCCCAGCCAACGGTTCATGATCAAGGGATTCAATATCGGCCATCCATTCAAACCACTCCTAATTACCCTTGATCTTCCACCTATTTACGGGTCATGCCACTCATGAAAATCTATAAATAGAGCCCCCTCTTCTCTTGAAAAAGGGACCTAATCCTAAGAGAGAGTTCTTGCCTCCTTGCTCCACCTCGACCACCATCGGAGTTCCGTCAGACCACCACCTGAGGCCATGCATTTTGCTGGACCACCACATGAGGCCCTTCTATTCGCCAGACCACCACCTGAGGCCCTGCATTTCGCCGGACCACCACCTGAGGCCCTGCACTTCGCCGGACCACCACCTGAGGCCCTGCACTTCGCCGGACCACCACCTGAGGCCCTACTCTTCGCCAGACCACCACCTGAGGCCCTGCACTTCGTCGGACCACCACCTGAGGCCCTGCACTTCGTCGGACCACCACCTGAGGCCCTGCTCTTCGCCGGACCACCACCTGAGGCCCTGCACTTCGCCGGACCACCACCTGAGGCCCTGCACTTCGGCGGACCACCACGTGAGGCCCTGCACTTCACCGGACCACCACCTGAGGCCCTGCATTTCGCCGGACCACCACCTGAAGCCCTGCACTTCGTCGGACCACCACTTGAGGCCCTGCATTTCGTCGGACCACCATTTGAGGCCCTGCTCTTTGCCAGACCACCACTTGAGGCTCTGCATTTCGCCGGACCACCACCTGAGGCCCTGCACTTCGCCCGACCACCACTTGAGGCCCTACACTTCGCCGGACCACCATCTGAGGCCCTACACTCCACCGGACCATCACTTGAGGCCCTAACTCCCGTCGGACCACCACCTGACGTCATAAGCTCCACCAGACCACCGCCTGACGCTCTGAGTCTTGCCGGACCACCACCTGACGTCCTGAGTTCTGCCGAACCTCCACCTAAGGCCCAGACTTCTGTCGAAGCACCACCGGATGCCCGAAGTTCTATCAGACCATCAACTAAGGTCCTTCCGACCTCTGAGATCAGAATATGGTCCTTTTGGCCTCCAACGCCAGCCGACCACGATCGTTTTGACCTCCGTCACCCTACCAACTAAGGTCCTTCCGACCTCTGACATCAGAATAAGGTCTTTCTGACCTCCAATGCCAGCCAACTACGGTCCTTCCGACCTCTATCGCCCGACTAACTAAGGTCCTCCTGACCTTTGTCATCAGACCACATTCTTCATAACCTGCAATGTCTGTCATATAGTCTTTCTGACTTCCATCACTAGACAGCGGTCTTTCTGACCCTTATCTCCCACCAACTACGGTCCTTCCAACATCCGCCGCCTGCCAATCATGATCAGCCGTACCAGCAAACATGTATATATTGGTTCCCACCATGTAAGGCACTATATATGATGTATATTGGATATATCAAGCTAGGTCCTTCCCCCAAATAGAGGGCCTCATCTGTAATCAACTGCAAATACTAGTGGATTTATTTAAACTGGGCCAGGCCCCATGGTTTTTCCCCTTTTTAGAGGTTTCCACGTAAAAACTCTAGTGTCTCGTATAAGTATTACACCCTCTCTCTTTCATCTGATTGTGTGCTGGATCTTCGCACAATGCTAAGATGTTAAGCTTTAAATTTCTCTTCTGCCGTGAATATTCCAGGACGTAACAGTTTGGCACCGTCTGTGGGAATATGGTTCCCGACTAGGGGGCAATTTTTGCTCTAACCTCAAAAGGTCGTATATGTCAACATATTGACATTAGCTATGGCTGCATTAATGTCATAGAAATCAGATACAGACTAGGGGCAACCTTGACCTCAACTGATGTCAAGAAAATTCCTCCAATTCTTTCAATATCAAGAGGATATTTCTAGCAAGAAACTCCAAGAAAAGGCAAGGATGCTTCCAATAAATTTCAAGCCTCATACAATCCCTAGCTGGACTTCTACTCCTTGGGCAGGGTCTAAATTTCGACCTCAAAAAGGCAGCAATAGTCTAAAGATAGACCATTGTTCACTCTTGATTCGGGATGCACGTGGCATTCGCCCCCTTCCAATCAAGGCAAAATCAATCCCAGGGGGATTCGATTCGACCTCTTCCACATAGGTTAACGTCATCGAGCAAAAGCTCTGGCATACAACCTCGGATAGGTCATACATCCTTGGTGGATTCTCTCAACCTCTTCCACATAGGTTAACGTCATCGAGTAAAGGCTCTCGCATACAACCTCGGATAGATCTTACATCCTTGATTGATTCTCTCGACCTCTTCCACACAGGTTAACGTCATCGAGCAAAGGATCTGACATACAACCTCGGATAGATCTTACATCCATGGTGGATCCTCTCGACCTATTCCACATATGTTAACGTCATCGAGCAAAGGCTCTGGCATACAATCTCGGATAGGTCTTACATCCTTGGTGGACCCTCTCAACCTCTTTCATATAGATTAACGTCATTAAGCAAAGGCTCTGACATACAATCTCGGATAGGTTAACGATGCCAAACTTATACCCGTCGTAGGACTTTCGTCAGACTTCTGCCCGACGTCGAGCTTCCTCCCGTTATAGGACTTCTGCCCGTTGTGGGACTTTCGTCCAACTTCTGCCCGACGCCGAGCTTCCTCCTGTTGTTGGACTTCTACCAGTCGCGGGACTTTCGTCGGACTTCTGCCCGACGCTGAGCTTCCTCCTGTTGAAGGACTTCTGCCCGTTGCAGGACTTTCGTCGGATTTCTGCCCGACGCCAAGCTTACTCCCGTTGAAGGACTTCTGTCCGCCGCCGAACCCTCATCGGAGTTCAACCCGACGTTGAACTTCTACCCGACGCCGGACTTCTGCTCATCGCCGGACCCTCGTCGGACTTCTACCCGACGCGGAACTTCTACCCTACGCCGAATTTCTGCCCGTCGCCGGACTCTCGTCGAACTTCTACCCGACGCGGAACTTCTACCTAATGTCAGACTTCTGCCCATCACCGGACCCTCATCAGACTTCTACCCGACGCCAGACTTCTGCCCATCGCCAGACCCTCGTCAGACTTCTACCTGATGCAAAACTTCTACCCGACTCTGGACTTCTGCCCGTCACAGGACCACCGTCGGACCCCTACCCGACGCCGTACTTCTACTCGACGCCGGACTTCTGCCCGTCACCGGAACCTCGTCGGAGTTCAACCCGACGCTGAACTTCTACCCGACGCCAGACTTCTGTCGGTCGCCGGACCCTTGTCAGACTTCTACCCGACGCTGAACTTCTATTCGACGCTGGACTTCTACCCGTCATCGGACACTCGTCGAACTTCTACCCGACGACGCACTTCTGCCCGTCGCGGGATTTTCGTCGGAATTATACCCGATGCTCAGCTAGCTACGGTCACTGGATTTCTACCTGCCATGGGACTCTTGCCAGAATTCTACCTGACGCCAGACTTCTGCTCGTCGCCGAACTTTCATTGGGTTTCCACCCGACGCTGAATTTCTACCAGTTGTCAAACTTCTGCCCGTCAACGGACTTTCGTTGGGTTTCCACCCGACGCTGAATTTCTACCAGTTACCGGACTCCTGCCCGTCGCCGGGACCTCGTCAGATTTCTACCTGACGCTGAATTTCTACCCGTCAATGATTTTTTGTCAGACTCTTACGCGACACTGTACTTCTGCCCGACGTCGGACCTCCACAAGATCTCTAGAAGAAGAAGAGGAAGACTCCTGCTCAGTGAGGGGCCCTAGACCTGAACAGGACTAGGGGAATGCCTCAGCATGAGGGAAAGAAGAAAAATGGGGAGAAATCTCCTTCTTGCAGTGAGGGGCCCTAACCTGGACAGGGGATACCGCCTGTCTAGGGCCAGGGGAAGGCCTCAGATAAAAGAAGAGGAGGCAGAAGGGAAGAAGGGCAGAGGGGGAACCTCCTTCTTGCAATGAGGGGCCCTGGGCCTACATGGGGGATACCACCTGTGCAAGGCCAGGGGAAAGCCTCGAATAAAAGAAAAGAGGGAGAGGAGAAGAAAGGTGCAAGAGTTCCAATACCCCCTATGGGGTATTTATAGCAATGAGGGAGGAGGGAAAGTTATGGAAAAAAAATTTTGGGTGCCACGTCATCAGTCTGTCCTACATGTCATTGCCATGTCAGCAATCTGTACTGCATGGCACTGCCATGTTATCACTCTGTCCTACGTGTCCTGCCCACATCAGCCACAACCCAACAGGTCATGGGTGACACCTCAGCCACGACCCTATGAGTCGTGGCCACGTCATCCATAACCCACTAGGTCATGGGTGACACGTCAGCCACAATCTGGGTGTCGTGGCCATGTCATCGATCCATCCCACATGTCAATGACACGTCATTGATCCAACCTACGTGTCATAGCCACATCATCGATCTGTCCCGCGTGACAATGACACGTCATCAATTCGACCTACATGTCAATACCACATCATCGATCCATCCTGCATTGTATTGCCACGTCATCGGTCTGTCCTGCATTGCACTACCATGTCATCGGTCCGTCCTGCGTATCACTGCCACGTCATCGATCTGTCCCGTGTGTCAATGACACATCATCGATCTGACCTACGTGTCACTGCCACATCATCGTTCCGTCTTGCGTGGTATTGCCACGTCAGCATCCTGCAAAACAGCACATGCCTTCCATGGGATTTGAACCCAGGACCTTGGGCATAGGATCAAAAAGACTAACCACTCTTCTACATGGGAAGAGTTGTTATAAATGCCTCTTTTTTTATTTAAATTATAATGTTTCAGCTAATAGGTGCAACATTAGCTACAATCATGCATATCATGACCACGCTAGCTCCACCTTAACAAAACGATAACCAAGATCTTGTGTGTTATAACCACGTCTGTGGGCTCCAAAAATTCCATTTTGTGTATTCTCGGCCTCTCCGCGCCATCAGCCTATTTTTCTTGTTTGATAGTGATGACGACGAAGAGTTTTAACAAGATTAGGTTCCGGGTGAATTTTTAGAAGGCAGATTGGGTTTTAGATAAGACACTACCCAGAGATTTCACCCTCAATTTGTGAGGACTTTTTGATCTGAGTTCTAGTTTCCTATAGGCGCAAGCCCCTATAGTTAATTACCCCTCCTGATGATAAGAGAGAACTTTTGATTAAGGCTAGTTATTAAAGAGGTTGTATAGGTTGTAAATACAACATATAATAGCAACAGTTTTAGGGTTTGAATTGGAGATTTGAATTTATGATTTAAAAATTATCACCACGAACTTAAAATTGGTGGTGGGGGGAATGAAGACGAGCCCAATCAAGATCCCATGGTTCCGTCGCCCCGGGCTGTCATGATCCCTAGTCTACTTAGTCAGAGGAGGTAGTCGACCCAACCTGACAGAAGGTACCTTATCGGCAGCCATGGGTTGCTTCGTCCAAGAATACCTTGTAGACCTGGGTTGGTGTTTGTCTAAGGGGATATATTTGAATCCACCTTAGCTGACAGAGGGCTTTGTGCCTATCGACTATACCCTATGATTCATCGCTCAAGGGTTTGACGCCTTTAGGGAACATACGGGCTTTGGCCGTGATTGTAATATAATGGTGCCATTTTGTGGCAAAACCACCCGATCAGAGGGCACGTGCCACGTCTCTGCTGGCAAGAGACAATTTGAGGATGAATCTTAGTGATACACCCGACATATATTAGCTCTTTGTGAGCTGAGATTAATTTCAAATTTATCACCGCCGACAAACGGTTGTGGGAGGTGGATATGTTTTAGTTTTAAGTTTTTTAAAAGATGAATTTTATTTTAAGAATTCTTGACTTTTATTGAATTTGAGATTTGACCCCTCTGGTTGAAATTTTCTGTCAATACGGCCATCATCAGGGTGACGTTAAAGTCACTAGTATTTTCGTAGAATTTTGGGAGGCATTTTATGATTTAAGTCTTGTCGACTCCAGTCCTTTCGAGGAGCAGGATGAGACTTGAATTTAGACCCGCGTAGCATTCTCAGACCATTAGATTTTGAAATCGTATGTGGTGGTCGGAGCATATGCAGGTTGTAGCATTTGACCCTGCGCAGCATTCTCGAACATTTGTATTTGTAACTTTAAAATATTGACCGGAGCACATGCAGGGAGTGTGTTGCACTTCAGTTTAGTGGGATCATATTTAATACATAAGGGGGGATTTTAAAATATTTAAATATAATCCATTTAAACAAGTGATTTCATTTAGAAAAGGCCGAGATTTCATTTAAGGGCCTACGAACGCCTTCTGTCCGCTTGTACACATGTTGCGGATCCGGTGGCGTTCTTCTTTATTGTCATTTGATACAATTCCTAGAGGAGATTTGCTCAATAGATTCTAGGAGATTGTGTTTTTTATTTGTAGGAGGATCACTTTGCTCGCTACAAGCTCCTCTATTATATCCTTTAGGTGGACTAATTTGTTTGATACAAACTCCCTGCTCTACCCTATAGGCTAGTTGTTGTGGGCACTACAAATACTTTGCTCCTGTTTACTGGTGAAGTGTATCATGTATTAGAAGTTTCTAACTACTTTGCTATTTTCTTTAGTACAAAATCCTAATGAGTTATAGAGATTATTAGTCTCCTAATGATTTTGATACTAACTTCAATCATTAATAGACTAATTTCTTCTAAGTTAAGAGGCTTGTCTATGCACACTTGCACGATTTACATGCATTATACATCAAGTCATCTCCCTCGACACCAGTGTTAGCATCTTGCTTTGTGCCCTTAGTCTTTTCATACTACAGTAGTCTATTGCTTTACTTGTTTCAGCACTTTGCTTTACTAGCTTTGCCGTACTTTGCTCTTACTAATAAGAGTTAGATCTATTCTTTCCAGCATTTAATTTCATTTATAATTCTGCTGATTTCTATCTATTTATTTGCAGGTACGTTATACTTGCAGCAATTCAGGGAGTTATTGTGTGAGCTGTCACTTGTTGGAGAGCTTTGAGTTGTTCAGTAGTTTGGACAAATGCTCCGTTAGAGAGTTGTTTGGCGAGCCATTGTTAGTTTGTACATGGACTGGACTATTGGAAACATTTTTGTATTTTATTTTATTTGAATTGTGTTAATTAATTAAGTTGATTAATTAAGATGTTAAATTTTAATTAAAATTTAATTCACTCAATTTGATTTTAATTTGTTTGAATATTTGAAAATATTATTTTAGGTCATTCAATTATTTTAATTATATTATTAATTAAATTAGATCGCTCATTAGTTTAATTGAATTTGAATGTTTCTTTAATTAAATTTGAGTTTTAATTGAGTTAAAGTTTCCGATTGTTTAATCAATTAATGGAATTGGTTTCAAAAATATGATTTTAAATTATGTAAATTTTAAGTCAACTAATTAACTGATTTGTTAATTAAAATTTGTTTGATTATTTAACTTAAACTTTAAAATTAATTTTTAAATTAATCTTTAAATTTCTTTAATTTAAGTTACTGTTATAATTTTATTTATCATTAGTCAATTTAGATTTTTGATTTCAATTTTAAATTTAGTTTTAAGTTTGATTTTATTAAACTTAATTATTTCATTTCTGTTAACTTAATTATTTATTAGATTAGTTAGTTGTTTTATTTAGGTTTTAGTTAAAGATTTAACTTGATTAAAAGATTTAATGTGTTTAATTGATTTGGTGATTTAGCTTAGACTTAGTTTATTAATTAAATGTTTTAATTAAAAATGTTCATTTAATTTATCAGTTAATCGATATTGCAATTTTTTTTTAAATTAAATCAGTTTTTTGAGCATTTTCCAATCTTCCAAAAATTCGACCAAGTCCAATAATTTTGGAGAAATTTTGGCAGCCTCCCGGCGTCCCCTCCCCGGCGCCGGGAGGTAAGGGAGTGGCTCGACTCGGCCGGAATAAATCGACGGCGAGGAGATTGGGTCTTCAACAATCCTTGTGACAATTGTTGGTTGCTGGAGATTTGTTGTCGATTACGATGTGCTGATTTGATGATCCCCTTTTTTGTGTCATTTAACTTATCAATTAATTAATAATACAATTATATTTTTAATTAAATGATCATTTGAGCAATTTTCAATTTTCTCAAAAAATTTGGCAAAGTCCCAAATTTTTGAGAAAATTTCGGCAGCCTTCCGGCGTCCCCTCCCCGGCGCCGGGAGGTAAAAAGGCCATTTGCCCTTTCAAGTCCGCTCGGCCGGAAAGATAGTCAACGGCCGGGGGCTTCAGGGCGTTGTCGGGCCCGGGAATTAGTCTTCAGATGCTTTGATTGACAAAGATTGGTTGCATATTAGTCGTAGACGATTGGACGCAGCGATTGGATGCAGATGATTGGTTGTCGAAGATCGTCGAAGATTGTCGATCCCTTTATATTATTATTATATATAAATAATAATAATATAATATAATATAACATAATATATATTATTATATATAAATAATAATAATATATATTATAACACACAGATTATATATATGTTATATTACAATATAATATAATATATATCAGTATTATATATTATCATAATATTATATTATATATTATAATAATATATATATTATTATATAGAGAGGGAGGCGGAACAGAGAGGGCAAAGCCCGATCAGGCGGGAGGTGGAGCCGAAGTCACGCACGGGAGCATGGACGGACGGGCTCTACAGCGGCAGCGGTTTGGGCGGCTGAGGTCGGCGACGGGTCGGCTGGAGTTCACAGGTCTCGGCCGGAGCAAATGATCGGATTAAGTGGACCTAGGGCACGGTGACTTCAACGGCTGGAGTCGGAGATGGAGGGGGCAGAAGCGGCGTCGGAGGTCGGAATATGCGGCTCTTACAGGCTTCGGCTGGAGGAGACGATCGAGAGAGGTAAGTTCCCAAATCCTTCTCCTCTTTCAACTTCTCTGTGCGCGTGTATTTCGGTTCTGAGAGCGTCCGAGAGGGAATGAGAGCGCTTCCGTTGTTTTGTGTCGAGAGAAGAGGTTGTGGTGCAGTTACTTGCGATCGTGGGATCGTGGGAGTAGTTGGCTAAGTCAGAGTCGGTCGGGAGCGGGGGGTCCTGGCGTGGATTATAGTTATAGGTCAACAACGTCGACGTCACGTCAGCCACGATCAAGTGCCACGTCAGCGCCACATCATCATGCCCAAATTTGGGCCCGAAAAAGCTAAATCAGACGTTTTTTGGGTCCATGAAACTATTTTTCAACGTTTCGGACTCAATTTTGATACTTTTAAAGCTTATCGGGACCTCTAAGCTCAAGATTGGGTTATTTCCAAACTTCGAATCACACAAAGAATTCTCCAAAAATTTTGATGCATATTTTCAGACTTCTAGAGTTTCGACGTCCGAAAATAGGGGGGCAACTGATACATCCTCAAAAAATTATCTTGATCGGGCACGAATCTCGAGGCAAAACCAAGTCAAAAGCTTCCAAAATTAAATTTGGGATGATACGAACTCCAATTTCATCAATCTTATAGTCAAACTGAGCGTCTCGAAAATACGAACCCAACGACACCAAACTTGACCCAATCCGAGCCCAAAAGGGTCCAAATCAAGTGTCTGAAGCATTATTGGAAGGTTCAAACCATAATTTGGATTACCAAACGGTCTCCAAATGTGACATGCTTATAGTCGAATCGAGTGTCTCGACAAGAAGAATCCAATGAGCCCAAGATTGCCAAAATCCGATATCTCTAACACCTTCAAATGCCCAGCCAACGGTCCATGATCAAGGGATTCAATATCGGTCATCCATTCAAACCACTCCTAACTACCCTTGATCTACCACCTATTTATGGGTCATGCCACTCATGAAAATCTATAAATAGAGCCCCCTCTTCTCTTGAAAAAGGGACCTAATCCTAAGAGAGAAAGAGAGAGTTCTTGCCTCCTTGCTCCACCTCGACCACCGTCGGAGTTCCGCCGGACCACCGCCTGACGCCGGAGTTCCGCCGGACCACCCCCTGAGGCCCTGCACTTCGCCGAACCACCACCTGAGGCCCTGCTCTTCTCCGGACCACCACCTGAAGCCCTGCACTTCGCCGGACCACCACCTGAGGCCCTGCTCTTCGCCGGACCACCACCTGAGGCCCTGCACTTCGCCGGACCACCACCTGAGGCCCTGCACTTCGCCGGACCACCACCTGAGGCCCTGCTCTTCGCCGGACCACCACCTGAGGCCTTGCACTTCGCCGGACCACCACCTGAGGCCCTGCACTTCGTCGGACCACCACGTGAGGCCTTGCACTTCGCCGGACCACCACCTGAGGCCCTGCTCTTTGCCGGACCACCACATGAGGCTCTGCATTTCGCCAGACCACCACCTGAGGCTCTGCATTTTGTCAGACCACCACTTGAGGCCCTGCACTTCGCCTGACCACCACCTGAGGCCCTGCACTTCTCCGGACCACCACCTGAGGCCCTACACTCCGTCGGACCATCGCGTGAGGCCCTGACTCCTGTCGGACCACCACCTGACGTCATAAGCTCCACCGGACCACCGCCTAACGCTCTGAGTCTTGTCGGACCACCACCTGACGTCCTGAGTTCTGTCGAACCTCCACCTAAGGCCCAAACTTCTGTCGAAGCACCACCGGATGCTCGAAGTTCTATCAGACCATCAACTAAGGTCCTTCCGACCTCTGAGATCAGAATATGGTCCTTCTGACCTCCAACGCCAGCCGGCCACGGTCGTTTTGACCTCCGTCGCCCTACCAACTAAGGTCCTTCCGACCTCTGACATCAGAATAAGGTCTTTCTGACCTCCAATGCCAGCTAACTACGGTCCTTCCGACCTCTATCGCCCGACCAACTAAGGTCCTCCTAACCTTTGTCATCATACCACAGTCTTCATGACCTGCAATGTCTGTCACATGGTCCTTCCGACTTCCATCACTAGACAGCGGTCTTTCTGACCCCTATCTCCCACCAACTACGGTCCTTCCAACCTCCGCCGCCTGCCAATCATGATCAGTCGTACCAGCAAACATGTATATATTGGTTCCCACCATGTAAGGCACTATATATGATTTATATTGGCTATATCAAGCCAGGTCCTTCCCCCAAACAGAGGGCTTCATCTGTAATCAACTGCAAATACTAGTGGATTTATTCAAACTGGGTCAGGCCCCGTGGTTTTTCCCCTTTTTAGGGGTTTCCACGTAGAAACTTTGGTGTCTCGTATAAGTATTACACCCTCTCTCATCTGATTGTGTGCTGGATCTTCGTACAATGCTAAGACGTTAAGCTTTAAATTTCTCTTCCGCCGCGAACATTCCAGAACGCAACAGTCCTGTTAGTGTAACTTCCCAGTAGGTCACCCATCCCAAAATTGCTTCGGTATGACCACGCTTAACTGCGGAGTTTCTTGATGAAATTTCAACCATTACACCAAAAGGCGCCTCGATGTTCATTGTGAAACCTCTCAAGTAAAAGAAGCTAAACTCTTAAATTTTATTTGACATATTTGCTTTTATTTTTTTGCACATAAGAAATATTTTTTTCTGCCATGAGAGATCTTTCAATTAATTTAGCTGATAAAAATTTTAAAAAAGTTATCAAAAAATTATTTGAGATTAAGACTTCGTTTGGGACCACTTTCTTACTAGTTTCTAATACAATTTTTTTTTTAAATAGTGAAAAAATAGTGGTAAAAAATTATCCCAAATAAAACCTAAATTTCAATGCTAAACCTTAAAAAAATAACACTTATTTAAATTTATATTTATCAATTTCTTATTTCATGTCATAAATATTCTTTAAGGATTAGTATTGCCAAAAAAATTCTATCACAAATTTTATTTATCTACTGTTTTTAAAAAAAAATTAGATTAAAAATTTATTTTTTTATAACAACTTTTTAAAAAATTATCTCCCCTTTATAATCATCTTTATAAAAAAAAGTACAGCGATCCTAAACGCACTCTTAATTTTCATAAATTCATATATTTAATGAATTAAAAGATGATTATTTATTTCTCATCATCCTCTTCGAAATGTCAGATTTTCCGTAATCGTTTTTGCTACGCCACAGTCGACACAGCTTGATCGGCCTTCAAAGCTGTCAAAATTGCTGTACTTTGGTTGTCGCAAATCCAGCCATACAACAATTGGAGCAGGGGTCCCACCGCTTTCACTGCTGCCACGTGGCCTGTTAGCACGTGATACATAATTTGATGGGAGATTTTAAACTATTTTTTTTAGATTAGATACTAAGGAGGAGGGAGAAATATATATATATATATATATATATATATATATATATATATATATATATATATATTAGTCAAATAAAAAAATACGAGCAGTAAGAATTTAATTCAAGTGAAATGTATTAAGGATGAAGATCAAAAAATACTTTTTTTAGAAGATATTTAACAAAGGTGGATGAGATATTTTGCTAAACTTTTTAATGAAGAATGTGAAAATAAAATTGACTGTAGTGACCTTAGCACCCTAAATGAAAATAAAGATTTTTGTTTTTATCGACGTATTAGTAAAACCGAAGTTAGAGAGGCTTTAAAGAAAATGAGGGGTGGAAAAGCTGTTGGACCTGATGCTATTCCAATAGAGGTGTGGAAATACTTAGGAGATGAAGGAATTTCTTGGCTTACTAAACCTTTTAATATTATTTTGAAGACTAAACAGATACCAGATGAGTGGAGAATGAGTGTGTTAATCCCTATTTTTAAGAATAAATGTGATGCACAAGATTGTGCGAATTATAGAGGAATTAAGTTAATGTGTCATACTTTAAAATGAGAGTGAGTTATGGAGCATAGGTTGCGCCGTGATACTAATGTTTCTCAAAATCAATTTGGATTCATGCCAGGTAGGTCTACTATGAAAGCCATACATTTATTAAGAGGTTTGATGGAGAAATATAGAGAGAATAAGGAGTACTTACATATGATATTTATTGATTTAGAAAAAGCATATGATAAAGTTCCAAGAGAAGTGTTATGGAGAGTTCTTAAAAAGAAAGGAGTTAATAACGCTTATATTCAAATCATTAAAGATATGTATGCAGGAGCTATTACTTGTATTCAAACACAAGGTGGTTTGACCAAGTATTTCCCTATTTCGGTTGGATTACATCAAGGATCAGCCTTAAGCCCATATCTTTTTGCCTTAGTCATGGATGTTCTCACTAGACATTTGTAAGAGGATGTACCTTGGTGTATGCTTTTTGTTGATGATATTCTTCTTGTTGATAAGACTAGAGAGGGAGTTGAAGGTAAACTAGAATTGTGGAGATCAACCTTAGAGTTTAAAGATTTTCGCTTGAGTAGATCTAAAACGGAATATATGAAGTGTAATTTTAGTAATAATAGACATAGTGAGGGGATTGTGATTTTGGGCGATCAAGTCATTAATAAGAGTACACATTTTAGATATATTAGATCTATTTTTTAGAGTGATGGTGAAATAGATGGGGATATTATCAGCAGAATCCACGTTGGATGGTTCAAGTGGAGGAATGCATCGGGCTTATTGTGTGATAGAAAAGTACCCCTCAAACTTAAGGGAATGCTTTATGGTGCCGAATGTTGGCCATTAAAAGAGAAGCATAATTCTAAGTTAAGTGTTGCAGAGATGAGGATGCTCAGGTGGATGAGTAGCTTTACCCTTAGAGATAGGATACAAAATGGACATATTCGTGAAAAAGTTAAAGTAGCTCCAGTGGAAGATAAGATTAGAGAGTCGCCTTAGATAAAACGGCGGCCTCTCGATGACCCGATTAAGAAAGTAGAGGTCTTAAATTTAACTTATGTTAAGAAAGTTAAAGATAAACCTAAAAAGACTTGGTTAAAAAATATTATAAATGATCTTTCTTTATTAGATTTAAACGAGAATTTGACTTTTAACAGGACACAATAGAAAAAAAAGATTTATGTAGCCAACCCCATATAATGGGATAAAAGCTTGATGTTGTTGTTTTTCCGTTGATTAATTTGTAGACTTATTTGAGAGATTTTTTTAGTTCAAAATGCCGAACTGAAAATCTCATATTTTCATGACCACAATCACTCAATATATAAATAAAACCATTTAAATTTTCATATATTATATTCATCTAAAATTAAATTTAATAATTTTAAGACAATAAAATTTATTTGCTTTTCTGATCATTTTTTTTTTCATGGCACATTTAGTTGATTCAAGTTGCTGGATTCCTTTATATGATCAATACACTAAGTCTATATTCAGCCCATATAGTTCGGCCCATTATGCACAAACAGCATTCAGCGTCCAAAAAGCCTGTTTTCCTTATTTGCTTACGGGGTGACCGCATTGTCACACTAACCAAAGGCCCAGTGATTTAAGAGCCCAAGCCTTTCAGTTCTCGAAGAAAATTTAACCCCTTTATTTCATTTCATTTCATTTCATCATTTGCATGCAATAGTTCTAACAACGAGCTCCCCCAAATCTATAGGAAAATAACTCAAGAGTACAAGGGTACCTCTAACACACAACAATGTCTCGTCATAGACTACATAGAAAGGAAATTTACACCGCTTTATTTTCACATTATTGTTTTAAAAAGACATTGAAGCTTATTTATCAGTTTCTAATCCACAAAATATCTTCAAACTTTACATACACTATATATATATATCAATACACAAAAACACATAAAAGCAGTACACAATCTGAATGATATGAACTACAACATTACATCCATACCTGCAAAGGAAAATGGAAAAATCCAGTCATCCAAGACGTTCATATTTCAAAGATATCAGAAGCATCCCTGAAGGTCCCCCCAAGCAAGAACAATAAACCCCCACCATGAACTCTCCCCTCCGGGATAACAATCTGAGAGCTCCTATTGTTTTGGTTGTTTTGCCCTCCCTCTCCACCCGCACTCAATGATGAGGCGGTCTTCATAGACAGAGGAATCAACACCTGCGGTGGTGATAGCTGCTGTTGCTTTTGCCTCCCTGGCCTTTCTACACAGTGTAAGATGGCACTTATATCTGAAGCAGAGTTGTCGTTATCAATGTTGCTTCTGATAGTCGTCACAACTCTTTCGAATGGCCCTGTTTGAACCAAGTCGCCAACTTCTCTCATCTGCAAAGCAGCCATGTTGCTATGCAGTGTGCACAATCCACTCTTCCCCCTAGCAAACTTCTCGCACGCTTGATGCCACGTGCAGCGCTTACCTCCTCCATGAGCCTTACAAAAGTCTGTGCTTCCTTGCGCACTCTTCGTACATCCCTCAAACCTGCACCTCTTACCACCACCATGCCTCACGCAACAAGTGGTCCGCCCACGAGCACTCCTGGTGCATCCGGGAACTGCGCATCGCTTCCCCCCTCCATGAGCAACACAATAGTTAGTCCCTCCATGGACACTCTTCGAGCAAACTCCACCGCCTTCAAAAAGGCAACGCTTACCTCCACCATGACCCTTGCAGAGTGGCGTGCTTCCCTCCGCTCCTTTAGTGCATCCCTCAAACACACAACGCTTGCCACCTCCATGGGCTTTGCAGAAGATTGTGCTCCCCTGGGCCCCCTTGGGGCACTCAGCATATTGACACCGTCGGCCGCCTCCATGGGAAATGCAAAGTCCTGCCTGACCCTCAGCACTCCTATTGCAGCCATCAGCAGTGCAGCGTTTACCCCCACCATGCCTTATGCATAAACCAGACTTGCCACGGGCTGCCTTTGTGCACCCAGGATCGTCACATCGTCGCCCACCTCCATGAGCAATGCAGTAGTCAGTCTTGCTGTCAGCACTCTTAGTGCAACCAAGCTTCTGGCATCGCTTCCCTCCGCCGTGAGCTTTGCAGAAAACAGTCCTACTCTCTGCACCTTTGCTGCATCCAGGTTTCTGGCACCTCTGCCCACCGCCATGGGCAATGCACAGCCCAGATGCTCCTCTGGCTCCCTTTGAACATCCGCTGAAGCTACATTTCTTCAGGTGATGGCCATGCGATTGAGAATAAGATCCAGTAGAATGGGATGTCGCCCCTGCTAAAGAATTGGTGGTAGCTGAAGGATCATAACAGACACTAAATAGATGCCCATGATCTTCAGGGAACATTTCACAGGGCTCTGGTTCATGGTCCTTGGCTTCAGAACCCTCGAAACTTGGGGCAAATAGAAGAGATGGAATGTAACCGCCTGAACTCCTCTTTGCAGATGTTGATCCTTCATCTACAACTGCAATGGGAGTTCTTTCAAAGGAAGCTTGTAATATAGCACCACAAGAGAGCCCTAGTTCCAGCATCTTAGAATCAGTTTCAGAACGCAAGCTACAATCTGAATGAGTAGCAGATTCTTTAGTTTCACCGAGAGCAGATTGAAAACAACTGAGATGGCAGGAAGGTGATGCAGAACTCAGTCCCAAAGCTAAATGGCATCCATCACCCTGCAAATCAAGGTCAAAACAGCTCTTTGAATACAGTGGCAGGTTTGTCTTACTCATCCCATATCCTAGGCAATCAAGGCGCAATGTGGTGTCACCACAACTAGTCTTTGGGCTGTGTCTCAGCTCCGCATCCAAAGGATTTTGTAGTTCTTTGCTAAGTAGTATCATGCTTGACATGTTGAGATCCATATATCAGCTGGGAAACAGATCGCAGCAGCAGTAGTGGTTCGTGTTCACAGGGAGCCGAAGGATTTTCACTGCTTCCAACTCCAATGGAGCATCCTTAATTATCTGCTGTTGAGAAGATGAAATGGAAATACAAATGAAAATGTAATCTGCAATCTCCACCGCTGACAAATCCAGATGTATCTGCCCTGTCCATGGCTATTGAATAGCAATGGTTTAAAAAAACACTATATAGCATCAATGAAAATAAAGAATAAACGGGGACACACAATACAATAAATTTAGACAGCCCCTCGAGACCTTCCCATTAGCAATTCAAGAATTCGTGATAAATATCAATCCTACAAATAAGGCAAAGAATTAATTAGAACATCCTGTCAACTTAATACTCTTGCATGAACTAAATGAGGAAAACCATATGCATCTTTTGCAAGTACCATAATGATATCAAGATTCCCTACTTAAGTTGGTCAGATCTAGCACTAGTTTGCACTGGATGCGCAAGCATGTAATTATTGCAATGCATGTGTTCTAAGGAGCAATAGAAGCTTAAAGTGAGTGCAAAGAACTTTCTACCAACAAAGTAACTTCACCATTCTTTTTTTAGTGTATTTGAACCCTTGCCGTCTCTTTGAAACACTTGAGAAAGTAGCACATGAGCTATCATGCAATGAAAAATCACTTCACCATTTACGAATGTTAAATTCCATTAGCACCACCGCTGTATAATAGCCACAAAAGCAGAGAACTAATAATATTGTTCAGGTAATTTTTCAATATTTTTCTTTGTCCCTGTTAATAGATTGATATGGGAATATCCACTAACCATAAACCATTAGAATAATTCTTTGTGGGAACTCATGTGGCAACAACAACAACAACAACAAGTCATTATCCCACTATATGGGGTCGGCTACATGAATCCTTTTTCTCCATTGTATCCTATTAAGGGTCAAATTCTCATATAAATCTAATAAAGAAAAGATCATTTCTAATATTTTCTAACCAAGACTTTTTAGGTCTACCTCTACCCTTCTTAACATAAGTCAAATCTAATACATCTACTTTCCTAATTGGGTCATCGGAAGGCCGTCATTTTATGTGACCAAACCATCTAAGGCGACTCTTTCTAATCTTATCTTTCACTGGAGCTATTCCAACATTTTCACGTATATGCTCATTTCGTATCCTGTCTCGAATAAATCAAAATTAAAACTCCCCAAATAAATTTATATTTAAATTGATATCATGAATGAGAACGCATGTGGCAAGAAATTTCCAAGCGGCATCCAAAATGTAGCATACCTATGATGTTAATGAGATGAGTTCTCTAAGTGTTTTGATTATCTCGGTAGATTTGATTTACTGGCGCAAATTGTTCTGTTTCAGCTGTCATCATTCCCTAGTCCAGTTAGTTCTTATTCCTTGTTTTAGCACATATTCCATCCTCAACTTCATGCCAGTTGCCATTTCTTTAGGTTCACACTTCACAGTTTCACATATCACTAATAGGGATCTGATGATCCTGAGCTTCTAAAATTGATTAAATATAATCCCAAATGTGAAGCTGAACAATTGATGTCTATTGTAGTCGATGTATCAATTATGCAAGTTGACAAAGCAATTTGAGATATTAGTTTCAAATATTTCACTTTCTCATATGATAAATCTTCTAGACTTACGAAACCTAAATTGTGTTATTATTTCAATGAATTTTTTAATAAAAACTGGATGAAAACTAGAACTTTACTGTTCTCTCTCTAGAAGAGTAGAAAAGTGCATAAATCATTATCAGTAATATTTAAACCATTTGAATTAACTCTCTTTAAAGAGATTATTTTTCCATATGGCATATAGGCATATTATATTAGTGTGCTCTATGTGTTTTCAAGTTTTTTATCATATCAGCTAAACATTATAAATCATATTAGCATATATTTTAGGGCACATGCTCGTGTAAACAAAGACTCCGTCCGTCCTTCGGCCTCCCCTGCTTGCATAAATGAAGTCTCCTGCGGCCTCACATGCTCGCATAAACAACGAAGATGCAAAACCCTCACTATTGCTCTTGGAAATGAAGACACAAAACTCGCCTGCTCGTGAAAATGAAGCCCTCGCTTGCAGACTTTGAATACGAAAGGATATGGGATAAAACCTAACGCACGGTCTGGCTCATTAAAAGACTTATTTTTTTTTATTCAATGTTATTTAAAAAACGGACACGTGTGTCCATTTAAATTTTAATATTATTTTAATCGGACACGCTTTAGCCGTGTCCAACATATGTCCTAGTTGTGTCGGGCGCGTGTCCGTCTGACATGTGTCCAATACTGCAAACCTTCATGAATAGGAGTGTCGATGCATCATAGCCTACCAAAGAGTTCGATGGACTATGAGAAAGGTTTGTTAGACTAGCATTTTTTTTAATAATTTTTTTCTTCTTTTTCAAATAGAAATCTTTACAGTTATATTGTATGCATAATTCTGCTCAGCTTAATCTATGAGACTCGGCTCAAACAACGGTTGATGCGATATACTGCAAGTGCTCTTTTGTTTACCGAAAAATGAGTAAATCATTGATTAAAATAAATGTTGGTTAAAATAAATATTGAATAAACATGAATATTTTCATAAGAAAGGTTGACTAAAAGAAATGTTGGTTGAGATGCACACAAAAAATACGCACACACAAAATATCATAATTTTGTAGTTTCTCAACTTTTAATATAGGCATATGCTAGTCTAGTTTAATGCAAAATTAAAAAATATTGTTCATTTGAAATGATAATATAAAAATCCTCAAATTTTAAATTTCACACAATCAAAGAAAATGAAATTCAATTGTAATTAAGTTTCATACCATAAAAATGGAAACTTGTATACAACAAATTCATAAAGGATGTCGAATGACACACACAAATCAATCACTGGATGATTCAGATGAAAAAAATAGGATGGATGTATTAAAATAGGGAGCCAAAAGTAATAGCACTAGATAATCTTATGAGAGCTAAATCGAAATAACTTGTGGTAGTAAACTAAACTCAGTGAGATTATTTAAACATTAGAGAGCACGTCTTGCTATCACATATTAATATTTTTTTAAGAAATATGAATATATTCTATAAGTTATCTAATCACACTGGGTAACATAAAAAAAAAAAGATATTGATCCAAAATAGGAGCATGTACAATACATATGAGACTTAGATATAAATTAATGCAGAAAAAACATAAAAATAAATTAAAAATAAGTAGAATTATAATTAACAAAAATTTAATCCATTAAACTGAGGAAACTTAACTAGAAATCGAACAAAGGATGTTCTTACAAGTACGTCTAAGCATATTCTTGAAGCAATTTAAAATTCTTTTCAAAAAATTAAACCCCTTATCCATTCCATAAAACAAGACAATGATCAATTCTTTCTCGGTAAACAAAAGATCGCTTACAGCATATCACAACAACCATTATTTGAGACCAGTCTCATATATTAAGCTGAACAGAGTTATGTATACAGTCTAACTATAAAGATTTTTACTTGAAAAAAGAAGAAAAAACTTATTAAAAAAACCTGTTTGTCCAGCAAACCTTTCCCATAACCCATCGAACTCTTTGGCAAGTAAATACCACTCACTAAAACTGGAAAGCACATCCTCACCACTTGAATCCTCTCCTGGGCCCTCTTCACTAAGCTGCAAAGTGCATACAATTTAAATAAAATCCGGATGCATAGGAAATGAAGTATACTAATCAAATATAGACAATTGACTCGACAACATTCATAAAAACTATCCCGTGCAGAGAGGCCAAGTTGCAAATTTTCGAATCTCGCACATAATTAAAAATTTTGCATTAGAAAATAATGACCGAATGTTATCCTGCATCAATTATGCCCTTATGTGTCCAACATCATAATCCCATAAGTTAATAAAATAAAGACAAAAAATAAAAATAAAAAATAGAAACATAAAACAATCATAAATGGCCCATAATTTAATGAAAACAAAACAAAACTAATTTTATTATTTATTTACCTATTGCATATTTTCTATTACTAACCCATGTCATGTTCAAGGCCCCTGTTATGTAGGCCGAAATGTGGGTGCCCATCCTGATCTTTATTATTTCTAATCAATTGTCAATTTAAGTTGCAACAAGCTGCTCCGCTTTTTAGAAAATACTATCACTGCTAGATGAGCACTAGGAAAAAGAGTGATAAACTATACTATTTCAATCAAGGAAATTGCCTGGCTTATTATTTTATTTAATTTAAACTTGAAAAACTTTGTTAATCTTAAGAAACACCATATCACATGCCTAGAATTTGGCATCGAGCTAAGTGCAATAAGCCACTGATTCTTCTTCTTCTCTTCTTCTCAATCCTTTGGGTTGTATTGGGGTTAGATGTGTAGAGATGTGAAAATTTTCTCACCAATCCTGATTGCAAAATCAAAACCTACCATAGATTTTTTTCATGTGTTTTTCATGCATTTCTAAAAGCTCTACCTAGCCTCCACATGTATGTTACCTAACACCTAATGTCACCCATCAAACATCTACAAGTTGGCTACCACCACCTATAAGCATTACATAAGAAGATGACAAAGTAGCGTTGAGGGGATCATTCATTCTTTTCCTTCATTTAGCCAATTGTATGGTGACCAAGCCGATGGAGTGATCGGGTATTGATAGTTATATATTGGCCAGTTTCAAATAGATGGATTTCTTGATTGGGTTGTTGAAAACAAGCACTGAAAGGTTTGAGGTGACATTTGAAAGCCATGGACCTTCAAACAGAGTAAATTGGTGGCTATCACAAGATCTGGTGTCTGACAAGGTGGTCCAACATAGTGAATGACATGTTTTTTTTCTGTCTTCGATGAGTATAGACAATGGAGGAATCATATGCAGGTTTGGAGATGGAATAAGAGAAAGAGGGGGGGAATACTAGTGAGATAAAAGCAAGAAAATTATTTCATAGAGCAAATATTTTTATCGCTTATTTGTCTTCCAACTAGTGGATATTTCTCTCTGTGCTGATGTGAATGTAAGCGGATCTCATTGAACAAAGTACTTCTTTTGTTCCTTTCCTAGAGTTCTCTTGCAAATCATTTTTCAAGTTCTTATGCTTGTCATTGCTCTCAGCATACGCTTTTACCCAATAAGATGATCATAGACAGCCCTAGCAAGCTATTTATTAAAAAATGAATATAAGCAAGCACTAAAATTATTTCTTCATACTTCTACCCCAATAGAAGATATAGGTGGCATCATAATACATCTCAAAGAATGAAATTCATACAAGGAGGAGATCTAATGAGGAAATCATAATGTAAGAGATCCACCTAGTATGTTCACTAAAAAGACTATATGGCTCTATGACAAAAGCTGAGGGAAAATCAAGATGCCTATATGAAATCAGCAATAGATCCTTTACTTTCTACTTCATCTAGTTGATGACGAGGAAAGCAGCCTAAGTTTGTAGGATGGGGGTTTTTTTAAAAAATAAAAAAAAACAATATCAAGTAAAACAACCAACCTAATCAAGGTGAATAATAATTAGAGAGTAAAAACCTAAATAAAATTTAGCAAAATTTCACATCCAAAATATTCCAATTCAGGTTAGTCTCCCAGGTCATTTGGCATCCGAAACTTAGATAGTCTGGCTACTCATTCAGATCATCTATGTCATCCGCATAAAATCAGCTATAGCTTTTATTTCAAAACACAACATAATGTTGTCTAGAATCATTTTCAGGGGCAACCAACAGCCCTAACTTTCATAAATGTAAAGAAGCGACCGAACCACCTCGTTTCTTCACCATCTAATTACATCAGTTCCCTTAAATAAATATTAGTGGCGAAGGAAAAGAACAAATTTCAGCTCAACACAAAACACCATTAGAAATCACTGTTAAAATAATCTGCAAATAAGGAAATTAAAAAGAACAAAACACTCAAAAAAGTCAACCAACGAAAGTTTTTAAAATAGAAAAAGAGGAATAAGAAATAAAAAAAAAAGACCTAATTCATCACCTTACAAGATCAGGAATCAGCAAGTTCTCTCTTATTTATGGTTAATGAATTAAAACAAAATACCAAATAACCTAAAATCGATAACCAAATATAGTAAAAAAAACTTGGTTGTTAGTAACTTAATAGCCGCGGATCTAGAAAGTGAATAAAAAAGTTCGGACTTCATTTTTCAGAAATCAAAACAAACTACTTTGTAGAACAAACGACAGAGAGGAAAAGAGCACCTGAAGAGCATAGAGTTGAGAAGATCTCAGCTTTCTATAAACCCTAAACTGGAGAGAGATGAGAGAGAGAGGATGAAGATGAAAGAAAAAGGAATAAATGAGTGGTGCTATGTACAAATAGAGAGAGATGTAGATTATGTAAAATAAGCTCGGGCAGAAAGAAATACAGAAAAAGGAAAATGATAAAAAACAAAAGGTATTTTTATTGAAAGAGGACGTCGTAACGGAGGCGATGAACGCTGTTAAGAGTTGAGGCCGCTTTGTCAGACGGCAGGCCGCCAAGCTGACTCCAGCTCATTTTTCATACCCTAATATGCTAGAAATGAAATTTTATATTATTGTTGTTGCGTCCTGAAACATTCGTGATAGTAGAGAAATATAAAGCTTAGCGTCTTAGCATTATATGAAAATTCAGCACACAGTCAGATGAAAGAGAGAGGGTGTAATATTCATATAAGACACCAGAGTTTTTACGTGGAAACTCCTGAAAGGGGGAAAAACCACGGGGCCTGGCCCAGTTTGAATGAATCCACTAGTATTTGCAGTTGTTTACAAACGAGGTCCTCCGTTTTGGGGAAGGACTTGGCTTGATATAGCCAATATACATCATATAGAGTGCATTTCATGGTGAGAATTAATATATACACATTTGTTAGGTCGGCTGACCATAGTTGACAGACGACGGAGGTCAGAAGGACCGTACTTGACGGGAGACAGGGGTCAGAAAGACCGTTGTTTGCTGATGGAAGTCGGAAAGATCGTAGTTGACAGACGTTGTAGGTCAGGGAGACCGTAGTCTGAGGATAGAGGTCGAGAGGACCTTTGTTGGTCAGGCGACGGAGGTCGGAAGGACCATAGTTGACTGATGTTGCTGGTCATAAAGACCGTAATCAGATGACAGAGGTCGGAAGGACCTTTTTGGTGGGGCGACGGAGGTCAGAAGAACCGTAGTCGGCTGGCATTGGAGGTCAAAATGACCTTAATCTGATGTTAGAGGTCAGGAGGACCTGAATTGGTAGGGCGACGGAGGTTGGAAGGACCGTGGTCGGCTGGCGTTGGAGGTCAGAAGGACCTTACTCTGATGTCAGAGGTCAGAAGGACCTGAATTGGTAGGGCGACAGAGGTCGGAAGGACTGTGGTCAGCTGGCGTTGAAGGTCAGAAGGACCTTAATCTGATGTCAGAGGTCAGGAGGACCTGAATTGGTAGGGCGACGGAGGTCGGAAGGACCATGGTCGGCTGGCGTTGGACGTCAGAAGGACCTTAATCTGATGTCAGAGGTCAGGAGGACCTTAGTTGGTGTTCCGATATAACTTTTGAACATAAGGTGATGCTTCGGCGAAAGTTCGGACCTCAGGCGGAAGTCCGGCAGAACTCAGGACGTCAGGTGGTGGTCCGGAGAAGAGCAGGGCCTCAGGTGGTGGTTCGGCGAAGTGCAGGGCCTCTGGTGGTGGTTCGACGAAGAGTAGGGCCTCAGGTGGTGGTCCGGCGAAGTGCAGGGCCTCAGGTGGTCGTCCGGCGAAGTGCAGGGCCTCAGGTGATGGTTCGGCGAAGTGCAGGGCCTCAGGTGGTGGTCCGGCGAAGAGCAGGGCCTCAGGTGGTGGTTCGGCGGAACTCCGGCGTCAGGCGGTGGTCCGGCGAAACTCCGGCGGTGGTCGAGGAGGAGCGAGGGGGCAAGAGCTCTCTCTTTTTCTCCTTAGGATTAGGTGTCTTTTTCAAGAGGAGAGGGGGCTCTATTTATAGATTTCCGTGAGTGGCATGGCCCGTAAATAGGTGGAAGATCAGGGGTAGTTAGGGAGTGGTTTGAATGGACGGCCGATGTTGAACCCCTTGATCATGAACCGTTTGATGGATATTTGAAGGCCTTAGAAATGTCGGATTATGGCGATCTTGGGCTCGTTGGATTCGTCTCGTCGAGACGCTCGATTCGACTATAAGCATGTCACATTTTGAGACCGTTTGGTAATCCAAATTATAGTTTGAACTTTCCAACAATGCTTCAGACCCTTGATTTGGACCCATTTGGGCTCGGATTGGGTTGAATTTGGTGTCGTTGGGTTCGTATTTCCGAGACGCTCAGTTCAACTGTATGTTTGCTGAAATCAGAGTTCGGATGGTCCCAAATTTAATTTCGGAATCTTCCAACTTGATTTTGCCTTAAGATTCGTGCCCGATCAAGATAATTTTTTGATGACGTGTCAATTGTATAAATCATTTTGATAATTAAAAAAAATGATTTTATATGCCCCAAAACATCTAAGGAAAAAATATGACTGATATTTATTTTCTTATAAAATATATCTGAGAGTTTTCTCTGAATCAAAATTCTCTCGCTTATGACTGTAGATGAATTTTTAAGTCCATTAAGATCAAAATTGATTTGAATATGATTTGAACAATACGTAAATAAGTTTTGAACATAGTTATGATCATATATAAGAAATTTTTTATTTAAGCTGAAATGTGTTCTTATTTGAATATGTGATACAATGTTTGAATATGTTTGCACTGATTCGAAAGGTTCATAAATTGTTTCATTTTCTGCCATTTTCTTCTTCCTAATGGATTTTACTCAAGAATAAAGTAATATGTTACACTACATAAAAGAACATCATTCATAATGCCCAATATCATAAAAAAAATCATCACATTCCATCGGAAAATAAATTTTCGATGGATTTTTGATGGTCGAACACTAATTTATGCACGTCAAGTGTTCTCTCCTCCTAAATCTCTCTTATAAGATTTTCCTCAAAATCTTCCTCTAAATTATCTCTTTATAAGTAAATTTCTTTTCTTTTCCTAATGGGCTAAAAAAAATTATTTTACGCTTTTATAAATACATATATAAATTTTTTGGGGACTTTTGAATTAATTAAAGATAAATTTATACACACATCACATACATAAATTTCAATTTCATAATTTTTTAATTGATAAATAAAACTTTCAACCAACAGATCAAAATAAATTGTATAAAATATATATAACATTAGCTTTGCTCGTGCCGAGCCAATATATATTTTTTACATTTAGACCAACTTAGATAAATTTATATAATATATATATATATGAAAAACTCAAATATAAAAACTTTTTTTTTTTTTGGGGAAAAATTGAGGCCTTAGCCCATATCATTGAAAAATGAAAAAATTACAGTAAAGTGAAAATCAAATGCTACAAAAAACAAGTAGCAAATGACAAAACTCTATCAGCAACAGCCGCTGAAGAAAATAAAGACAACAAGAGAAATTAAAAAGGCGACAAAGCCAGCCTACAAGGACTCAGTGTGCAAAAAAAAAATGATAGGGTCCGCCCAGTATTCAAAAATCATCTATAAAGATGAACGGGTTTCCCCTGGTTGTCGGAAATGGCCATCCAAGGGGAGGCAAAACGAATTTGCACTCATCATCGCCCTTCAAAAATTTGTCCCCGATTGCCAAAAGGCCATCCAGGGGGCCAAAAAAGTCGAGAGGCGGAGCATGAAACGGTAGCCAACAGAAATCCCGCCAACCAACCATCAAAGCAGCACCCCAGCACCTCCAGTTAGTCATGAATATTTTGGAGCAACTTAAAGTTTTTTCGCAGATAAGCCTTACAGTAAACGGCCCTTATAATCTTGGCTGCAATAGTCTTGTGACAGTCAATAGAATTGCCGAAAACTCTGTCATTTCTCGCTCTTCAAATGAAGTAAATGGTAGCACATAGAAGCAAGTAATAGAAATTTTTTCTGTTTTTGTCAATATCCCAATCCTCAATACAAAAAAAAGCTTGCTAAATGTTTGGGCGCATCAACATATTGCTCATAGTAGGAAAGATGTTCGTGAGAATCTTAAAGGAATAATCACATTCAAAAATGAGATGGTTCTGATTTTCTAGAGCATTGAGGCAGAAGGCACACGTAGGGGAGACAGGAATTCCGTGTAGAATTAATGCATCAGCCATTTTCAACCCATGTTTAAAAGCTAACCAAGCGTAAACAGAGAAACGCAAAGCACAGTATTTGTGCCAAATCAGTTTATGCCAACTCACTTCCTCAGCAGCAGAGAAGAAATTCATGGTGAAAGCTTTAAAGTTAGGCTTAGGGTCATTAATCCAAAGATAATTAATCCCTAAGCAGCTGACAGGTATAGTAGAAATCATAGCAGCAAGAGCGGCAGGGAGGTAAAAGAGGTCTGATTCCAAGAGTACACCATCTCTCTTGGCATTCAAAGCTTTCAACAAACCAATTAAGTACACCATCTCTCTCCGCATCTGCGCCCGCCCAAATGGCCTAAGCAGGCACGCGCATCGGCGCTGTATGACACGTTTCCAGCAGTCATTGGTTTTCCTCTTCGGTGTCGCGTGTGCAGTGTGCAGCGTCTAACCGCTGAGGCCCATTTGAAAGCCAAATGACAAAAACAGCCTTGAAAGTACTATCAGCCGCCATCCTTCATTATTTAACGCAGGGTAACGTATTTTACTTTTTTCTTTTAATATAATTTTTTTACGAGTAAATTTGGCTCAGATTATTCTAATGAAAGAAAATTGCATTAAAAAAATATTTAATAAAGCTTTCAAAAAGATAATATAATATTAGTTATTTAGTTATATGTATATTCTACACTTTTTAAAATAAAATTTAGAGATTTTGAAATTCATTATGAATAAAGTTTTAATTATAATTTATTGACTTAATTTTTTTCTATAATTCTTATTTAACTGTCGAATTTATTTTAAATTTAATATAATATATCAATAACTAATATGTCGAATTCATTTTTAAGATATTGAGTGAGCTCACACAGTACTCTTATTTATAAAACCTTAAACCGATGATTTCCAATAGAATAAATATGTTATAATATTATATTTATTTTAAAATAAATTTATGAATATAAAAATTATGATATTAAATTTGAGTGAAGATGACACTATATAATTTTATTTTTTTTCATTATTTAGAAGATGACGTGTGAATAGAAAAGCAATCTATCTAAAGACAAAATAATAATCGGAACATCTTTGGGTTATTGAGAGCATTATAATATTTTAATATTTTTTATTTTTTATTTAACTATATGGTTGTATTCTTCATAAAAGTAAAAAAAAATTGCATAGAATTTTAATTTAGGGCTTATTACTTGATTATTTTTATATATGTATCCATATGAACATTTTGGAATGATAAGCTAAACTTTTTTAGCTTAAAAATATATTCAAATGTTACTTTATTTCTTTATTTGATCTTTTAATCATTATTGTTGCGGGCTAGAATATACGCGGCGATAGAGTTATAATTTCACGTCTTAGCGTTGCACAGATATTTAGCTCACACACAGAGAACACAATATTTTTTATGTGGAAAACTCGGGAAACGAAAAAAATCACGAGGCCTAGCCCAATTGAAAATGATTCAACTAGAATTTGAGTAAAGTACAATGGTCTGACTCGTCCTTGATGACGACCAAATTTCAAATGTCAACTGAAAGTTTCGCAAAAGTCCAATGTCACTCCAACGTCAGGTGGTAGTCCGACAGCACTCTAGTGTCAGGCGGTGGTCCGGTAGTGGCACTTTAGCGTCAAGGGGGCACTCCGGTTTCAAGTGGCACTTCGACGTCCTTTGATTTTCAAATGATATAATATTTGAATAAAAAAAATTTCAAATTTAAATTCAAGATTATACAGACTCCAATTTTAACAAACTTTATAATCAAACTAAATATTGCCCATCTACCATTTTCTGATCTTCATTAGTCCAATTCGTATCACCCTGCATCATAAGAAATCGAATAAGGATTCTAACATACAATAATGATCACATACACTTAATATTTCTTATAAGAATCTCTCCACTATATATCATTGTAACATATCATGATCAATAAGAATATTCTTATTTATTGTACTACCCCAATTTTATACCAGCATGTCTGTACTAGCACCATAAGAAATCAAATAAAGATAATAAACTTTTCTCATATATATTTTTTGAATTTTAGGTTAATTAGTCAATTTTAACATTTTTTTATTAATAACATGTACTTATTTTATCTTCTACTGAAGGTACTCCAACCTCCATAAAAAATCAAAAGATCAAAAGGTCATCGTTTTATGTGACCAAACTATCTACAATAATTTTTTCTAATCTTATCTTCTATTAGAGGTACTCCAACCTTTTCACGTCCGTGATGCTCATAAAAAAAAATACTGTTCAATTTTTAAGAAGTATATAATTTAATAATACTAATAACAACTTGCAAAAATATAAATTTCTCAATAATAACTTTACAATCATATTATAGCAGACCCAAACAAACTCTAATACTTGTATTCACTATAATATATAATTAATCAATCAACTCTTCATTATACATACCTTAAAATAAATTCAATAATGATAAAACTCATTTCAATCAAATGTTGAGAATTTTCTCACTATCCTTTTAAAAAAAAAATTCAAACCAAATAATACTAAAGAGAGTTAAACATGGCAGAACCCAAGAAAAAGTCCTTTACTTTCTGCATTATATGAAAAATAGGAATTATATACAAAGATTCCATATGCCAATGGTTAATTACAAGGACCACATTCTACTTTCTTGTGAAAGAAGTCGAATATATAATAATATGTATCACTTCCAACGTTTTGCATTCTTCAATCCTTTTGATTTTGACTTGGATTGCTGAAAAGCAATCATCTTCTGTTTCTTTCTCACTTCCTTCTCCTCCTGCTCACCAAAACAAAAAGGACATAAAACTCATTCCTTTTTTAAATAAAGCTGTAGCTCTGCCCAAAACACTTTAGTAAAAAAGTTTGGATCTTGAGGTAGCAATCGATAGTCACCTTTGACATCTTAGATTTGGCTTTCAGCTTGGGAGCTTTTGCATCAAGCTCCGCTTCACGTTCTAGTTCTCTTTCCCTGGCCTCCAGATTCTTTTCCAAATAGTACTGTGATATAACAATCGAAACCATGTCAGCAACTACAGCAAAAAATAAATAAATTTAAATAGAATAATATACTGATAAGCTCATTGAGGTTGCTTACATTGTAATCACCAGCATAGTCTTGTAGAGTGTTATTCTTCACTTCCACTACTCTGTTGACTATTTGCCTTATGAAATAACGATCATGAGAAACTGTGATGACAGTACCCTGATATTCTGATATGGCCTCCTGTTAAAAAACACAAGATTTAAATGTTTTTTTTTTCCTAGCTATTACAGAAACATGACAGCATAGTATCAAGATAAAGAGGATGGGATGGATAGATACCTCAAGCATCTCTTTTGATGGTATATCCAGATGGTTGGTAGGTTCATCCAAGATTAATAAGGTAGAAGGTTTTACCATGAACTTGCAAAATGCAAGTCGTGCCTGTTCAATTTAAATGAATAAAAAGAGCGATCGTCTATTATATTGAAAGAGTAATTTACAGAGATTTACAAGCTTGGACAGCAGAAGAGTAGGATGGTATGCAGGGCAATAGATAGGTTACAAAGCATCTCTATAAGTTGTACAGAATTATAAATCTGGAGGAACGACATCCTACTAAGCAAAATTGAATAAATGAAAAAGAAGATACATCCTTATAATCTCATTTGATTTGTTTTCCATTAAAAAAAAAAATAGAAGTAGAGCTTTCACATTATATATAACAAAATTGAGCATTTTTTTTAATCTGTGGGGCCTAGAACCACCCAGTTCTTTCAGATTCCAGCACTGATTTTAATATAAAAGGCCACTAGATGATATTTGGAGTGCAAAATAAATCACCTTCCTTCATACAGTTATTTCTAATGGAATACTCTAGGTGGTTGCCGAAATGTTGCCTTCCATGTCAAATAAACGTACAACAACTTAATTTTCAAGGACATAGGTTGATTGAAACCAGAGGAAACAAACATTTCTTTTATTTATCAAGCAGAGAGGTTAAAAAACTAGGATGTATGTTCTTTGGGGGACAAACTTCACAGTTCTAAGGTGTGGAACATTTCAAATGGTTCATAATTGAAGTACAACTCCTTACAGTTTCCCACTTAACAAATAATTTCATTCCACATGTCTTCCCACCTAAAAATAAGCTTCTAAATTTGACTCCTAATAAAAAAAGATCTAAGCATGCATCATAGTAATCAACAACTTACTAAATATCCTATCTTTCAACCATTAACAAACCCTCTAATTCCGGGTCATAAGTTGATTGAAATCAGGGGAAACGAGCGTTTCTTTTGTTTATCGAATAGAGCGGTTACAAAACTAGAATGTACGTTCTTTGGTGGGCAAACCTCACAATTCTAACGTGTAGAGCCTTTCAAATGGTTCATAATTGAAGTACAGTTCATCGTAGTTTCCACTTCACAAATAATTCTGTTTCACAACCATGTCTTCCCACCTAAAAATAAGCTTCTAAATTTAATTCCTAATAAAAAAGATTTAAGCATGCATCATAGTAATCAACAACTTTATGAATATTCTATCTTTCCACCATTAACAAACACTCTAATTGCGGGTCATAAATTGATTGAAACCAGAGGAAATAAGCGTTTCTTTTGTTTATCGAACAGAGAGGTCACAAAACTAGGATGTACGTTCTTTGGCGGGAAAACCTCACAATTCTAACATGTTGAGCCTTTCAAATGGTTCATAATTGAAGTACAGTTCATCGTAATTTCCAACAAACAACAACAACAACAACATCAAGCCTTTATCCCACTACGTGGGGTCGGCTACATGAATCCTTTTTCTCCATTGTGTCCTATTAAAAGTCAAATTCTCGTTTAAATCTAATAAAGAAAGATCATTTCTAATATTTTCTAACCAAGTCTTTTTAGGTCTACCTCTACCTTTCTTAACATAAGTCAAATCTAAGACCTCTACTTTCCTAACCGGGTCATCGGGAGGCCGCCGTTTTACGTGACCAAACCATCTAAGGCGACTCTCTCTAATCTTGTCTTCCACTGGAGCTACTCCAACCTTTTCACGAATATGCTCATTTCGTATCCTATCTCTAAGGGTAAAGCCACTCATCCACCTGAGCATCCTCATCTCTGCAACACTTAACTTAGAATTATGCTTCTCTTTTAATGGCCAACATTCAGCACCATAAAGCATTGCAGGTCTCACCACCATCTTATAGAATTTTCCCTTAAGTTTGAGGGGTACTTTTCTATCACACAATAAGCCCGATGCATTCCTCCACTTCAACCATCCAACTTGGATTCTGCTGATAATATCCCCATCTATATCACCATCACTCTGAACAATAGATCCAAGATATCTAAAACGTGTACTCTTATTAATGACTTGATCGGCCAAAGTCACAATGCCCTCACTAGGTCTATTATTACTAAAATTACACTCCATATATTCCGTTTTAGATCTACTCAAGCGAAAACCTTTAGACTCTAAGGTTGACCTCCACAATTCTAGTTTACCTTCAACTCCCTCTCTAATCTTATCAACAAGAAGAATATCATCAGCAAAAAGCATACACCAAGGTACATCCTCTTGCAAATGTCTAGTGAGTTCATCGTAATTTCCACTTCACAAATAATTCCGTTTCACAGCCATGTCTTCCCACCTAAAAATAAGCTTCTAAATTTAACACCTAATAAAAAACATTTAAGCATGCATCATAGTAATCAACAACTTTATGAATATCCTATCTTTCCACCATTAACGAACACTCTAATTGCTGGTCATAGGTTGATTGAAAGTAGAGGAAACAAGCGTTTCTTTTATTTATCAAACTGAGAGGTTACAAAACTAGGATGTATGTTCTTTGGTGGGCAAACCTCATAGTTCTAAGGTGTGGAGCCTTTCAAATGGTTCATAATTGAAGTACAGCTCCTTATAGTTTCCACTTCACAAATAATTCCGTTTCACAACCATGTCTTCCCACCTAAAAAGTAAAAACAAGCTTCTAAATTTAAATCCTAATAAAAAAGATTTGAGTATGCATCATAGTAATCAATAACTTTCTAAATATCCTATCTTTCCACCATTAACAAACACTCTAATTGTGGGTCATAGGTTCATTGAAACCAGAAGGAACAAGCTTTTCTTTTGTTTATCGAACAGAGAGGTTACAAAACTAGGATGTATGTTCTTTGGCAGGCAAACCTCATAGTTCTAAGGTGTCAAACCTTTCAAATGGATCATAATTGAAGTACAACTCCTTGCAGTTTCAATTTCACAAATAATTTTGTTCAGCAGCCATGTCTTACCACCTAAAAATAAGCTTCTAGATTTGACTCCAAATAAAAAAGATTTGAGCATGCATTATAGTAATCAACAACTTAACTAAATATCCTATCTTTCTACCATTAACAAACACTCTAATTGCGGTTCATAGGTTGATTGAAACTAGAAGAAACAAGCGTTTCTTTTGTTTATCGAACAGAGATGTTACAAAACAAGGATGTATGTTCTGTGGCAGGCAAACCTCACAGTTCTAAGGTGTAGAACCTTTCAAACGGTTCATAATTGAATTACAACTCCTTGCAATTTCTACTTCACAAATAATTTCGTTCCGCAACCATGTCTTCCCACCTAAAAATAAGCTTCTAAATTTGACTCCTAATAAAAAAGATTTGAGCATGCATCATAGCAATCAACAACTTTCTAAATATCTTATCTTTCCACCATTAACAAACACTCTAATTACAGGTCATAGGTTGATTGAAACCAAAGGTTCTTTTGTTTATCGAACATAGATGTTACAAAACTAGGATGTATGTTCTTTGGCAGGAAAACCTCACAGTTCTATGCTGTTGAACTTTTCAAAATGTTCATAATTGAAGTACAACTCCTTGCAATTTCCACTTCACAAATAATTCAGTTTTGCAGCCATGGCTTCACACCAAAGAATAAGATTCTAAATTTGACTCCTAATAAAAAAGATTTGAGCATGCATCATAGTAATCAACAACTTACTAAATATCATATCTTTCCACCATAAATTTACACTCTGATTGCGGCATTGAGGGAAAAAAGAAATAATTTAAATGTAAATAATAAAGAAAATAATAATTTTTATTCTTTCATTTTTATTAAGAGTTTTTGGAGGAAAAAAACTGCTCAACACATATATCATAGAAAGTTGAAAGAAAACATCAACATCAACATCAAGCCTTTGTCCCACTACGTGGGGTCGGCAACATGAATCCTTTTTCTCCATTGTGACCGGTTCAAAGTCAAATTCTCGTTTAAATCTAATAAAGAAAGATCATTTATAATATTTTCTAACCAAGTCTTTTTAGGTCTACCTCTACCTTTTTTAACATAAGTCAAATCTAATACCTCTACTTTCTTAACTGGGTCATCAGAAGGCCGCCGTTTTATGTGACCAAACCATCTAAGACGACTCTCTCTAATCTTATCCTCCACTGGAGCTACTCCAACATTTTCACGTATATGCCCATTTCGTGTCCTGTCTCTAAGGGTAAATCCACTCATCCACCTGAGCATCCTCATCTCCGCAACACATAACTTAGTATTGTGCTTCTCTTTTAATGGCCAACATTCTGCACCATAAAGCATTGCAGGTCTCACCACCATCTTATAGAATTTTCCCTTAAGTTTGAGGGGGACTTTTCTATCACACAAAAGAAGAGAAAGGAAAAAAATTATAATTAATTTGATATATATATTTTATATAAAGAAAATAGATATTTAGAATTGAGTAGAAATTTATTCCATCATCAAAATAAGGGTAGTTTGTGCATTATTGTAAGTTCACCCAAGTAAAAAGTCCTTCATTTTCCGCTCATTTTAGTAGAAAAACAAAATCCTTCATTTCTTTTCCTCTTTTTTCCTCTCTTTTCATCTCGTCTACACTACCAATCAAAAGAAATATTCACTTTCTAATTCCATCACGTTCCCTCTAAATTCTAACTGCAAATCATTTTAAACAAATTCCCAAACAATAACCACATAACTAGAACGGTAACATCACCCCTTTTGGCACTTCCTCTTCTCAAAAGCCCCTACAACATTCCAATTTAAAAAGTAATTTTGAATCAATCAACACTCTGGCTGCAGCTAAAAAACGTGATGCTACGTTAATTCTTTTCCAAAATTTTGATAATTTCCTCTCGGGCCATTTCAACAATAAAATTCCCAATGATGCCATCCTCTACTTACAAATCAAACCATCAGAAGTGCAGAAAAGTGGGGTGATAAGTCCAACATACTAGTGAATTGCTTCCCATCAAAACAAAAAAAAATTAAGATGTAAGGACCATTACTAGCATATTAGGAGGAGCTCAACTCTTATTTTCACTTATCATATGGGAAAACACTTTTAAAATAGAGCAATATGAGGCACACCTCAGTGCAACTTCGACGCAAAATGCTTTGAGACGCACACCTCGAGCATTCCTTCTAAGGCGTGCGCCTTGCCCTATAGGTTTGAGGCGTTTGCCTCTATGAATATTATTTTTTTATTAAAACTATAATATTATTAGAGTCAACCAAACACTTCCCACAACATCCCTATTTTTGCGACCACTCCCCCCCCCCCAAACCAACCTTCTGTCGCTAGGGATCACCAAGGAGCCACACGCCACAACCACCTCCTCCTTTAACAAATTTATTTCCTCAAGTATTTTCAACCCTTTCCAAATTTTGTTCTTAAAAATGTTATCCTATTTTTTTTGTTTGTACCTTCATATCATTTGGTAAATTTTATTTTGAAACTCTAACTTAATTTAATTTATATTTTATTTCTTTTTTATTTAAACCTTATTTTTTAAAAAAACCCTTTTTTAACCCTCTTTTTTTTTGTTTGTAACCCTAATATCATTAGATCAATGTGATTAGTATATTTAATTTACATTTTGTTTCAATTTTTTTCTATTGAAACCCTTTTTCTAACCCTAATTTATTTTTGTTTGATTTTTTTTTGGCCTCAACTTTTATTGTAATGTTTTGTAAATGATCAGAAACAAAGATAAAACCACATGATAAAATCACACCGGGTCATAAGAAGAATCAGATTTGAAAACATAGTGATAGGAAGTGGATGCAGAATTTGTGAAAATCTATGGTTGAAATCTGGTTTCAGTAAACTAGAAATTGGAAAACTAGAGAAAGAACTCACAAGAACACTTTCTTTATTCAAAATAGCTATGAAAGAAGGACAAGATACAATTGGATCCGGCTCTCTAGCTGCTGGCTAGAGCCCAATCAACATAAGAACAATCTAAATTCAGTAGATAACATCATAATCATAAAATCACCCTATTGTTAGCCTTAAATAGATTCTCTTATTTCCTCCCAAATTAGCCCATTTTTCCCCAAATAATTCTCTCTCATATTTGAATTCAAATCAGATCTCTTGCCCTAAATAATTATCTTCTAATTATAATTAAAACTTTCCTAAATAATTTCCCCTTGATTCCTCCTCCCTTTCCCTAAATAAGCCCCTCTTAGATTTTGAATTCAAATTAGATATCTCGCCCTAAATAATTCCCTCCCAAATGTAATTAAACTTTCCTAAACAATTCCCCTTTGATTAAGAATCTTCCTAAACAACTCCCTCTTGATTAGGAAACTTTCTAATTCCCTCCCAATCAAATCGGTTGGTCCATCACATAGCAGTCAAGTTGATGTAGGAGGCAGCGACAAGATGCATGTATGCTTGAAATGCAATTATTACGAGAAGGTGGTGAAAAGTGGTGTAACTCGGATGAATGAAAAACTATTCGAGCAATATGAGCCAAAGTACCTGATATGGTGAAAGAGGAGATCAAAGCATGCATGAATAAGGAACTAATGTCAAAGCACCTAACACAAATAGTTTGATGGTAGAGTTGATGTTAGCTCATACTACGGGAGCGAGCGTAGTGGGTGAGAGTCATTGTCCTCATTACAACCCATGTCTAGTAGGGGTGCAAGGAGTCCCATGGATCACTACATGATGAACACATTGGAGGATAGACATGAAGATATACCTTCTGCATCACATAAGCTAACCCCAGAGATTATTAGGGAGGCACGAATATGAGTGTGCATGGATATAGGAAGATTTTTTTTAATGAGAATGCTATTCCTTTCAACATTGCAACCTCCATACTTACTACAGCGTGATCTTCCCGAGTGTATCTCAATAATCTTCCCCTCTTATGAGAGTCCTCTGGATCAATCACCCACCCCTTCAAACAATTTTTTCAACAACATCAACTATATCCAAGAGCCCACTCAACTATGTTGGTACCAAATGAGATTCATGCGCTATTAAATCTTCCTTGATCATGATAGAAGCATCATATGGAAGCCGCAAATCACATGAAAGTCTATCTCAACAAAATTAATAGTTCTAATACCACTTATTAGGAAGGTAGAACGCTGAGAGCCTTAAATATTATTGACATACACATATCAACTCAAAAGATCAAGTCAACGATGTACACAAGACACTAATAATATATTAGAAACCCAACTCTTGTTTTTTTGGAATGTTTTCGACTCTCACATGCATCTCCATAAAAAAATCTCTCTAATACTTCCTTCAATAATTTAAATGATTTCCACTTGGGTCTTTTCAAAAAATACTCTTCAATGATTAAATCAATACCACGGTAAACACCAATTCTATTGATATGCCTTTTTCTCCCACCTCATATAACATTTCTCGATATGCATCAATTTGAAATTGAACTCCAGTCTCCGTGTCTTTCATACAATATAATTCCCAAGGCTGTGATTCTTCTACCAATGAAATGCCCCTCAGACTCTCAAATTCACTTTCAGTCATACAATGAGAGGGAAAAAAAGATCAACCGCTTGGTCCCCACCTGATAACTAATCATGTGAAAGGCAAGCAGCCCTTTCAAAGTCTCCACCTCATATACAATGCAAGAAATTCAGTCACCTTTTTCAGAACTAATCCTTACAAATCATCTCTAACAAATCATCTCATCTTACCATTATGTTAGACTAGTCCATTGGACCGGTCCAGCTAGTCCTACGGGACCGGCCTGTGCGAAATAGAGGCGGAAATCCTCCGCCTCTCCTGTACGCCCGATCCGACGCCCAAGTAAGGCAGAGTAGTCTAGGAAGGATTTTGAAGGGAGTTTAGGAGGGAAATTGAATGTAGGGACTTTTTAGGGATTTCCTTTTGATTTGTATGCATTAAATAGTTTATTTTTCTAGGGTTAAGGCATCTTGAATTTGGCTGAAATTTGAGATCTCTTAGATTTAGGTTTTCTTTTGGGCTCTAGCGGCGTCTAGAGATTTGGGAGAGATCAATCCTCCTCTCGAATAGAGGATCAATTGTATCTTGCTATTTTCCATTTCCCTTTCATCAAATAATATAAATTATTTACTGTTTTCGTGGTTTTGTGTGGATTTTTGTGGAGAAATCTCGCTGTTTTCCGAAGATTGATAGGAAATACTTGAGATCTACAAGTGTTACCTATCAAATTAGTATTATAGCAATTTCCTGGGCTGAAATAGAAGTCTTCCTCACTGATTTCTGCAGTGTTTTCCTCTCTGATCGTGTTGTTTTTGCTGTTTGGGAGGACAGATTAGCGTTGTTGCTATTGGAGCCTAAATTCAAGTTCCCATGGCTGGAAGAAAGGTAGAAGTATTGGAAGGGGAGATCGGACAAATGAAATCTGAATTTCAGATCTCCAAACTCAAGTTTCAGAAATAAAAAAAGATATCTTCGCCATCCATGATAAGTTCGATTCAAAATTTTCCATCCTGGAGGAGATGTTGAAGAAAGTGCTTGAGGGCCAAACCAAAATATTGTCGTCAGAGGTGAGGGAAGGCGCCGACAACCAAGGAAGTGGGGAGAACCCTAAGCCGATCAAACGATTGGAAGATCAAGAGGTGAAGGTTTTGGAGGGAACAGAAAAAATGCCTCCCCTAAGGCTTAGGGAGGAGCCGGGTAAGGGTATGTGGAAAGGCGTGAGGGGGTGGGGTATGAGTGGAGGGATGTTGAATTTGAAAGAAGAGAGGCTGAATTTGAAAGGTGAAGACTTGATTATGATCGAAGAGGTGTCGAATTTAAAATGAGAGGGGTTGAATATGATTGAAGGAGTGTGAAATTTGAAGGGAGACGGTGGGCTTGTAGTGAAAGGTTTGGGTTCGAGCGGAGGAGAGATGATTGGCATGATTGGGGGGAACCACCCCCTTGGGGAATGGGAAATTTTGGAGGAAGCAGAGTCAACGGAGGAGATCTGAGAGTGAGGAAAGTGAAGATGCCTATTTTTGAGGGAGAAGATCCACATGGGTGGATCTACATGGTGGAAAGGTATTTTACTGTCAACAGGTTGACGGAGGAAGGGAGGCTAACAACATTTGGCCTATGTTTGGAAGGGAAGGTTTTGGCTTGGTACCAGTGGAGGGACATGCGACGACTCATACGGAGTTGGAGGGAGTTCAAGGATTATTTAGTAGAACATTTCCGAACTGGCAGGGGAGGAGACTTCTACGAGCAGTTCTTTGCCTTGACACATGATGGTTCAGTGATCGAATACCGGGAGAGATTCGAGCACCTTGCTAGCCGATTGGACCGACTTCCTGAGACGGTGCTAGAGGGAAATTTCATGAAGGAACTGGCACCAGAGATCCGGGCAGCAGTTAGAGTGATGAGGCCCTGTGACTTGGGAGAGGCCATTGAGCTAGCTCAGTTGGTGGAAGATCAGAGACACCTGGAGAGAGAGACGGGAGGCAGCAGCTTAGGAGGCTCGTACAAGATGACCACCACATTATTGGCATCCAAGGAGCCAACACCCGATATTTTTCGTGGGACTTTAAAGGAAAAGACTGCAGGAGGAAGACCTGGGGACAACATCAAAAAGCTCACAGAAACAGAATTATAGGAGAAGAGGGCAAAGGGGGTTTGTTTCAGATGTGACGAGAAGCATACTCTGGGGCACAGGTGTAAGGACCGAACTCTTCAGGTCCTTACCGTTTGTGATGATGAGGGAATGGAGGAATGTATTGGCCTTCCACCTTGCGGACATGGTGGATCTTTGGGAAGGGAGTATTGTTAAACCGATCCATTGGACTGGTCCAGCCGGTCCTACGGGACCGGCCCGTGCGAAACAGAGGCGGAAATCCTCCGCCTCTCTTGTACGCCCAAGCAAGGCAGAGTAGTTTAGGAAGGATTTTGAAGGGAGTTTAGGAGGGAAATTGAATGTAGGGACTGTTTAGGGATTTCCTTTTGATTTGTATGCATTAAATAGTTTGTTTCCTAGGGTTAGGGCATCTTGAATTTGGCTGAAATTTGATATCTCTTAGATTTAGATTTTCTTTTGGGCTCTAGCGGCGTCTAGAGATTTGGGAGAGATCAATCCTCCTCTCAAATAGATGATCAATTGTATCTTGCTATTTTCCGTTTCCCTTTCATCAAATAATACAAATTATTTACTGTTTTCGTGGTTTTGTGTGGATTTTTAAAGAGAAATCTCACTGTTTTCTGAAGACTGATAGGAAATACTTGAGATCTACAAGTGTTACCTACCACATTACTCTATAACAGATTTCTGCTTTAGTTTAGTTTTTGTCGACAGCACTTTTGTATATATGAATCTTCCTCTCCTATGTAATGAGATGAATATATAATGAAATATTTCTACTTCAGACTTCTCCATTCTGTTTATTCATTTCAGCACTTGTTCTCTGTTTTCAGCATGTAGTCTTTTTCTATTACTTCACGCAGTTGCTGGTGCTATCCTTTCTTCATGGTATCAGAGACTCCAGCTTAACCGCACCTCCGTCTCTGCTTCTGATTCTCTTTAGTCTTCATTCTTCTCATGGCCAACTTGGCATCAACTTCCAAGAACCGCCCAGCCTCTTCACAATCTGAACTCAATGACATGGTCAAAACCTCTATTCCCTCTTCTTTAAAATATCTTATGTCCAACATAAAACATAGAGTCAACACTCAGCTCAACAATCAAAACTATCCTATTTAGAGACTCCAAATACTGAAAAGCTTTTCAGCCAACAACTTCTATGGTTTTCTAAATGGTTGTAACATTTGGCCATTTGCCCACCCAAGCAAATCACCTCAGCCAGAGGTAACATTAGACCTATTCTGCATGCAATAATTGGCATCTCCTTGACCAAAACATCTCCATAGCTTCTACTCCACTATTTCTTCAACAATTCTACCTTATATTCTCAATCTCACCTCTTGTCATGATATTTGGATAACTCTTGAAAAACATCTTCAGCCCTCAAACCGATCTCAAGTCATTCAACTCAAAAATGACTTCACAATATCACCATGAAAGACATCACTATGACTCAATATATCTCCACCATCAAATCTATGGTTGACAATATAGCTATGGCCAATTCACACATAGATCATGAAGATATCATTCTCTACATTCTAAATCGTCTATCATCCACATATCAAGCTTTTAAGACAACTATCCGAACCAAACTCACTCCCATCACTCTTGACGACCTTTAGTCCTTATTGTGCAATGAAGAAATCAATATCAACAAAGATAATTCCAAAGACCTCACCCGCATCAATACTAAATGACACTTGAAGCCACCTGTGACCATTGTTTTTGCCCAGGCAAAGGACAAAATGCAACTGCTCACCATGGAGGTCGAGCTTATTTTGGCCCTTGTACTGCATGCCAAATATGTTCCAAAGTCTAACTACCACCATGGCTTCGTTGTGACCTACAAAACAATGCTCCATCCATCACTATTATTACAGGTCTCCTCTCTCACTCACAACCTAGACCCAAGCCATGGCTTCTTAATTTAGGTGTCCTGCCCATCTCATAGGAGATATCCATCACCAGCAACAATCAATCACGTATACATTTACCAATTCCATCACCATAGGCAACAACACCTCTCTACCCATCTCCAACAACAGTCAAGGTCTTTTGCACACTCCCTTCCCTAATCATAAGCTCCTTCTCAACAATCTGCTTCATGTTCCCACTCTTTCTCAAAATCTATTATCTATAAATCAATTAAGCTCTGACAATAACTACTCCGTCATTTTTTATGCTGTTGGTTTCACCATCAAAGACCTTTCAACTAATAAAACTTTTCTCCAATGTTGCCCTCTACCCCGTACAATCCACAACATTCTCTTTGCCTACTACAACTCTCTCCACTCAACTTGACTCCATTGTTTTCTGGCATGCTCATCTCGAACAACCGCATCAAGCTATTCTCTCCCTTGCAAAACCACTTAAGATACCTTCTACCTCTACTTTATTCCAATGCACTTCTTATAATGTGACCAAGAGTCGCAAACTTCCTTTCTCTAAAAAAAGTTGTCATACATATAAACCTTTAGAACTTATACATATAGATGTATGCGGACGGTCTCCAGTCCCTTCTTTCAATAGATTCAAATATAATGTGCTTTTTGTTGATGACTTCTCCAAAATTTTCTGGTTATTTCCAATGCATAGCAAAGCTAAAACTTCATATAAATTTATTCATTTTGTAACAATGGCTGAAAATTTCTTTCACTATAAAATTAAAGTGTTCCACTCTAACTGTGGTGAGGAATAAATCTCCCATAACTTACAAACCTTTCTCTAAGTTGTCCATATATCCCTAAACAAAACGAAGTGACCGAACGCAAGCATCATCATTTAATTGAAACAACTCGTACAATTTTTCATGCGGCATGCCTACCCCCCTCTTTTTGCCTTGAAGCTTTAACCACAGCAGTTTATCTCACCAATAAATCTCCTTTTCAGCTCCTCCACAAAACTTCCCCTTCCTATGCTCACCTTAAAACTTTTGGATGTCCGTGCATTTCATGGATGCAACTACTTGCAACCCAACAAACTTGTACTTGCTCTACCAAGTGTATCTTTCTTGGCTACTCTTCTTCCCACAAAGGTTATCATTGCTATAATACATACCAGCAAAATTTTCATCTGTCGTCATGTTATCTTTCATGAACATAATTTCCCTACAAATCCCATTTACTCTCCTCTACTCCACCCTCCAAATCTACCTAGCCATTTCCACTTACACTTCTTCCAATTTCCACTTTAACTCCCATACAACATACATTTCCAGCTTCCAATACACCCAATTGTGCATTTAGGGGTGTCAATAATTGACACAACCCGATAACCCGACCTGAACCCGACACGAAAAATCCGGGTTCGGGTCGAACCGTTTAACAAACGGATCGGATTCAGGTTATAGTTTTTGACCTATTTGAAAAACTGGGTCAGGTCCGAGTCAACCCGTTAACCCGACTTTGACCTGATTTGACCCAAAATCTGAGAAGGCTTCGTCATCTTTGCCTCCATGGTGAGTGTGAAAATGGAGACGGGTTGGATGCAAAAGTCCTTCCTCTGTTACAGATCCATCATTTAATTTTCACAGCTTATTTCTCAAGGACAAAGAAGCTTTGAAAGAAGCCTGTCAGAAGATGAACGGTTGGATGCTCTCTCTCTCTCTCTCTCTCTCTCTCTCTCTCTCCCCTACCTTGTCTCCTAGAGGAATGAAAATAAGAAAATGGCACCAACACCAACAGCAGCAGCTGTGAACTGTGAATAGAAGCTCCCCCAAGTCACAGGTGACAGGCAGCAACTCATAGGCGCATGAATGAGCTCTGATGGACGCCTGAGAAAGGGAATCGACTGCTGCTCCTTCACACGTAAAAATGAGAAGAAGGCCAAGCCGAACTCCTCCTGTTCGTCTTCTTGTCGTACACAAGCAGAGTTGCTCGCTCAGCTCCGCTCCCTCTTATATCTCTCCGACTAGGTGCACACACGCAAGACTGCAGAAGCTCTCTCCAATCTCTCTTGCTCCAGATGCGCGCACGCAGTCGGCTTCCTCTATTTCCCTCGCTCTCTCTTGCTCGACTGGACGCACGCGGGTAACAAAACGAAGAAACCCCGTCTCCCTCTTACTCGCAAAAAATTGAATGCCCCCTCCCTCTCCATTTCGCGGGTCGGGTCAGGTCAGGTCAAACCGACAACCCGCGCGGGTCCAGTTAGGTTGGGAAACATAACCCTTTTGCAATACCAGGTTGGGTTCGAGTTGACCCGTTTGGACCCGGATCAGACCAAGTTGGACCCGAACCTGACCCGTTTTAACACCCCTATGTGCATTCACCAATACAAGCTCAACTCCTCAACTCCTACAACCAACTCTGTGTTGATTCCCCCTGCTCTCGATCCAACACCCATCCCTTCTAACATCCATCCAATAACTACCCGCTCAAAAACCAAAAACCATAAGCCCAAAAGCATCTTCACTCTAGCAACCCACACTCCACCTTCTGCCACTTCAACTTCTTTCTCTCAAGCTTCAAAATTTCCCGGTAGAGCCAAGCAATGTATGTCATATTTCTATCCCTTCAGCGACAAGGCACTTGATCTCTTGTTCCACCTCCCTCACATCATAATATCATTGGTTGTCATTGGACGTATGAAACTAAGCTTAAATCAAATGGTACTCTTGACCATCACAAAACTCACTTTCTAGCTCAAGGATTCAATCAACAATATGGAGTTGATTACACTGAAACATTCAGCCCAGTTGCCAAAATGCCTACCATTAGACTTCTCCTTACTACTACCCTTCATAATCAATGGCTAGTTCTCCAACTTGATGTCTCTAACACTTTCCTTCATGGCACACTTCATAAAGACGTTTGCATGCCTCAACTACAAGGCTTTGTTGACAATCTTCATCCTAACTATATTTGCAAACTTCATAAAGCTATCTATGAGCTATAACTAGCTCCTCAAAAATGGTTTGAACCCTTCTCTAGATTTCTTCAATCTTGTGGCTTCAAATTCAGCACCTCCAACACTTCTCTCTTCCACTACTCCCATAATGACATCTATGCTTACCTCCTCCTCTTCGTAGATGATTCTCATCACCGGCAACAAACAAGCACTTCTCCACACCATAATTTCAATCTTCAGCCGCAATTCACACTCAAAAACCTGGGACCGGCCTCATTTTTTCTAGGCATTCAGGTGGTGTCAACTGCAGCTAGTTACTTCCTACACCAAAGACAATACACGCAAGAACTTTTAAGCAAATAAGGCCTAGCTGAATGCAAGCCACATATTACTTCAATGTCCAAACTCTCGGCCAAATCCAATGTAGATCAGCCATTTGTCAACCGAACTCTTTTTAATCATATCACAAGTTCTCTACAGTACCTCATCATCACCCGACTAAACATTGCCTTTGCTACCAATCAGCTTTGTCAGTTCATCCATCACCCTCTCAACAAACACTATCAACAACTCAAACGTTTTCCTCGGTATATCAAAAGCACCATCCACCTCAGACTCCTAATAATCATAAGGTAATCTCACTGTTCTTTCTTATGCATATTTAGATTGGGCCTCAAATCCTTTCAGTAGGAAATCCACAACTGACTATTGCACATACCTTGGTGACACTCCTCTCTTGGAGTGTCAAAAAGCAGCCCACCATCATTGAATCCTCTACCAAAGCTGAATATCATGCTCTCGCCTCCACCGCTTCCGACATTGTCTGGCTTCGTCGACTGCTATGTGACTTTAACATCCTGATTTCCTCAGCCACACCACTTCATTGTGACAACACATTAGCATTAGCTTTGACTAACAATCCGGTCTTTCATGCCGGTACAAAACACATAGAGATATTTGGGATTGCGTCCACTCCAAAGAAGTTACTGTTAATCACATTGACTTCAAGGATCAACCTGCTGATCTCCTTAGTAAACCCCTCTCACAATCCAGGTTTATTCTTCTTCGTGACAAATTAACACTACAACACATAGATCATTCATTTGCAGGGAGGTGATAATTGATCACATGATAAGCAAGCAGCCCTGTCAAAGTCTCCACTTCATATACACTGCAGAACATTCAGTCACCTCTTTCAGAGCTAACCCTCTCCACCAATAATCTATAACAGTTTTCTGCTTTAGTTCAATTTCTGTCTACAACACTTCTGTACATATACACTCTTCCTCTACTGTGTAATGTGATTAATACATAATGAAATAATTCTAATTCAGACTTCTCTATATGCCCATCCTCTGTTTATTCATTTCAGTGCCTGTCCTCTGCTTTCAGCATGTAGTCTGCTTCTAATACTTCACTCAGCTGATGGTGCCAGCCTTTCTTCACTGTCCACATCATTCTATATTCTCAAGTAAAACATTTGAAGGGAAAAAAAAATCGACAACCTTTTCCAGTTAACTGAAACTAATGACGAAAATAAACTAAAAAATCAATCCTACGAAAAACGGGATAAGCTAAAGAAAACAGTTCATCGGTTCTTGAAATAAACATTTACATGCATAGCACCTAGCTATTGATAACTAGGAGAAAAGGATTATTGTCATACAATAAGCATTGAGTGTGCGTCCCTTTGGTATTGGTCATTGAGGTGCTTACATATATTATGCAAACTCGGGTAATTGACTTTCGTATTTGCCCAGTTTTAATAGGTCAAAACTCTTCCACAAAAGAGGGAAAAAAAAGGAATAGCAAATTTTTTTTTTTAAGTTGAAGGGAAAGTGTTATAACAAAATTTTGTATATGATTTGCAAGTTCTATGAATGTAAAATTGATAATAGTTGGTGAAAAATGCAAGAATATCAAGTGATACCTAAATGTAATAAAGAATATCAGGTGATATCTAAATGAGATAAATTTAGGTACCAGCCAAGTTCCTCCAACTCAAATGAATAAGGATACTAATTAAGTCACAAGTTAAACGAGTTTTAACAAGCTGTTTAAAAAGAAAAAGTTTTCGAAGTACTCTCAGAAGAGAACATTGCGAAGACACTTAATAAATTATATGAACTTTAATTATTAGGTAATAAAGATGACATTGATGATGAATAGTTCAAGAAATGATGATATGATAGGAACAATGAAAGTAGTTGATGAGGACATCCATACTTGGAAGGTTTATCGTAGGCGTGGCCGTCGATCTACTGCCACGATCGAGTCTTTATATTTCTAAGTTTATTATGTTGTTTTATTTCTTTTATTTCTGTTGACTGTTTTACCCTTACTTAAGGGAGTTGTTTGCAAGCCCTAGGGGCAACGTCGTCTTTTCTTTCTTGAGTCTTTGTATGAGGCTTATATATAGCCCCTCTATTCTCTTTTGTTGATGATGAATACTTATTATGAAAATTTCTGCATATTGCATCCTTGTGTGAGTTTGAGAGCTTGGAGAGATCCTTTGGAGAAGGAAGTGCATCACCCACCAACTTCGATGTGTCGGGTTCGTGGTTTTAAATTTTAGTTCCTCACTCCCCTTCCCCTCCTCCTCCCCTCTTCCCCAACCCACGGCCCAACCCCCTCTCCCCCTCCCTTCCCCAAACCGAGCCCCCCTTCCCACCGTCCCCTACACCCACGGCTCTCCCCCACCTCTACAAGCCGCCGGCTTCCACCCGCCCACACCCCTTCCTCTCTCTCTCTAATTGAGTTTCCTAAAATAAGAGGGAATATATTTGGAAGGCATTAGAGATTTGAATTCAATTTAAATTCAAATTAGAATACTTTCCTAAATTACCAAAACTATTTTAGGAAAGTTTCCTATTTGATTTCTTTTGAAATTTTAATTAATAAGGAGAGAATTAAATCTTTCCTTTTCTCTAATCCTAAATTAAGAAATCCCAATCACCTTCCCAAATCTCTCCCAATCCCCTCTACAAGCCGCCGGCCCCTATCCCTATGCCGCCCCCTCTCTCTCTCCAATTCCCCTCTTTTCTCTCACCAATCCTCTCCCTCACATTAAACCCTACCTTTTGAAAATCAAACCTAGTTTCCTTACTCACTTCCCTCCAATTTTAAAAATCTGAAAATAACTTCAGATTTTTATCAAAAAAAAAACCCTAACCCTAATTCCCCCAATTCCACCCCCTTGGCCGGCCACCTCCCCACCCTCTTTCCTCCTTGGATTCTCAAAGCAAACCACCTTTTTTTTGGGAGAAGACATCAAGGGCAGCAAAGCTTCGTCCTACATTACTTGTTATCCTTCCAACAACATGAATGGAAGTGCCCGCATGGGATTACGGGTTGGTACTTGACGAAGACGATAACATTGACATCCTCCGGTCCCCGTTCTTCGATGTCGGCTTTGACTTCGACAACACCGTCGAAGAATACTTCGATCGGATCCACATTACTTTGGTGGATACGATTGACGATCAGAGGAAGAAGGGACGGTGGACCATCCTCGGCCGGCTCACGACTGTTTCCCCTCCGGATACTACCTCACTCAGGAGACGTTTCGCTCAAATCCTACGGTTCCTCACCCATATCATCGGCCATCAAGTGACTACTTTCCGACGGCGATTCTTTCCCGGTTAAGGTGAACTTTCTTTCCTCGTCAAGTCACTTCGTTTTGCTACTAACCTTGTAGGTGGTGATGACGTTGCAAAAGATCTACGCCACTTGATTTGTTACACAAGAAGCTTAGTAAACGTAGGGTTACTTTGAGAGCTCCTAATATGTTTACTTATCTCCATGTTAACTAAGGGATTGTGAATGAACACCTACTATGTTAGCTTTGAATTGAATTTCCCATTTATTTGTTTGTTCAAGCATTTCACTGTGGTTTAGCCTAAGCGCAAGCACCCCGCCTTTGTTTTATTTCATCGTTCTAATTGCTAGTAGTTTTAATCAACCAATTGCTCTTTAAATAAACCGTGCAAAATCCAATTTTCATTCAAAACATTTTAGTCCTGCATCAGTAGTATTATAGAAGATAAAGAACTTGGCAATAACTTGTGAAATTTGGGCATGTAAGATGGAGAGAAAATGTGCCAATTAGTGAGTAACAAGTCATAGACATGTACAATAAAACAAAAATGAATCGAGGGCTCAGTAAGTTAGGTTTGGGCTAATGAAAAGGAAGAAGATGATGCCAGTGTTAGAAAGAAACAAGCCATTTTCCATTACATGAAGATAATAGGAGAGGTAAAGAAGATAAGAGATTGTAAAGCCCTGAAACATAAAGCAAATACCTTTTCTCCACCACTAAGCAGTGACACCTTTCTATCAAGCATGTCTGCTTTGAAGTTGCACCGGCCAAGAAGTCCTTTTATGTCGTCAATTCTCCAGTTTTCTGCAGCTTCTTCCACAGTCTCGATGACAGTTTTGTTGAGATCAAGAGCCTCTGCCTGAAAATTAATTATACTCAGTACATAACGGATTTACATAGAAGTCAGACCACTACTGAAAATTAACATGAACATGAGGATGAATCACGCATGAATCGCCATGCAAACTATAGTAGAAAATATTTATCCAATATAAAAAGTACGCCAACAGACCCAGATTTCCATTTCAAATAATAAACATGGAAAGACTATTAAACCTACCTAAAATATCACTGGAGTTTGCAGAAATGATGTTTCAAAGAACTATTAACAGTTATAAAATCACATAAGAAGAAGAGCATAACATTGAACTCAAATGTGTCAATAAAATATAATCTAATCTAATTTGGAATCAGCTTTATGAATCCTCAATTTTCAATATTTCTTTGAGTGTTTTATGTGGTATTTAACTTAATTAGCACAAATATTTTTGAATAATTTATATCTATGAACTTCAGGTCTTCCTATTTTCCTTCCTAATCATTCAACACTAATTTATCCAACAAACTAATGAGACTATCTGATTTATTAATATTGCCTATAGAAAAGTAGGAAAAGGCAAAAAAAAAGAACTATTTTGATGTTTTATTGCTTAATTATGTATAAAGTGTGGAGGAATTTATAGACTTTTTCAAAATGATTACAATGGAAATAAATTAAACCTATTTAAAAATAAGTAAAAAAATTCCCAATAGGGGGTGGCAGCTAGAGTAGGAAGCAATCTAAGGATCATAAGAGGATAAATCTGACAGTTAAAACCCTTAACCCGTATGCTCAAGGATCCTATCAAGATTGGATGACTTGTGAGTCCCACGATCCTTCAACACTCCCCTCAAATTAAATGGTATAAATATACAATTCTAAGCTTCCTTATAATATTTTTAAACTTAGGATTGCAAAGTCATTTCACGAGAATATCTTTTAAGTTATTTTTTTGTTGGCAAATATGAAGTGCAGATCCACACATTTTTCAGGTTCTCTTTTATAAAATATTTACCTACCTCCACATATTTGGTGCAATCATGTTGTATTAGATTATGTCCTAAAAGCATATGTAGCTGGAATGTGATGTATATTGTGGTTGGAGTTTCTATAGCTTCGAGCATATCAGAGTTCTTCTCTATTTTAAATTTCATGCTATGAAATTTCAGCTCCATTTAGAAAAATAGGGCATGTTGATGATGAATTTCACTGGTACTAGTAATGATTTTAGGAGATAAGTGTTACTGCAATTCAGCCACATTATAGGAATATTTTAATATTGTTCATATGATATCATTCCTTCTCTATTGCATGTAAATTTACAGCCCAACTTTCAGTTTCTATTTTAAAGTTAATATGAAACTGACATGTTCATTTATGATATACTAGAGTCTATGATTTGTTAATGCAAATTTACATTGAAATCCTCAAAAAACACAGACATGTATGATATATTAGAGTCTAGAATCTTACTCTAAAAAATATTTTTGTTTATATTTTTAAATGCCCCTATCTAATCCTAGAACAATAATTTACTTTATTTTTAATATTCCGCCCCTTCATCTTAAAGTCCAAAACTAATAAGCGATGTTGGGTACATAAACTTTCACTCAGAATAAATTTACAATATTTGCAATCTAAACGATCTATTTTTCTTATAAGAAAATAATCAATCTGAGTTTACTATATCCATTCTTATAAGTAATAAGATGTTCATCTCTTTTCTTAAATAAAGTATTAGCAATTACAAAATCATAAGCTAAAGAAAAAACTAATATAGTCTTACCACCTTCATTAGTCGTTCCAAAGTCATAACCACCATGAATACTTTTAAAATCATCTACTTCTCTACCAACATGTCCATTTAAATCTCCTCCAATAAAAACTCTTTCTTCAAGATGTATCATTTGTATTTAATTCTTCTAGGTCATTCTAAAATTTTAATTTTTAACACATATCCAAACCTACTTGAGGAGCATAAACGCTTATTATATTAATAATTTTAACATCAATAACAATCTTTAAAGCTATAATTCTATCTCCAATTCTATTAATTTTTACAATATTATCCTTCAAACTCTTATTTATAATCACACCTACACCATTTCTAGTATGACTCCTATCAGAATACCATAGTTTAAATCCTAAACTATCAATCTCCTTAGCCTTCTCTTCAATCCAAAACTATATAGCCCTTGACAACTAGAAGCCAGGAGATGCACCTGCGAAGTTCTTGTCATTCCTCAACAGAGACACCTCATTTAGGGGTCCGTTTGCTTGAGATTTGAGGCATTGGGAGGATCATGGCATGCGAAAAGTGGCGTAATAATAGAAGTGCGGCAAGGAAGCATATCTGGTTTATCATTAGGTAGGACATCAACAAGTCTTGTCGAGCAGGGAGATCAGAAAATTGATCAAAAGGCAAAAACAAGATATAGATAGATTGATAGGCTCTGATACAAAGTTAGAAGGGCGAGAATTGTAAATGATTACATCATTGTTGAATTGCTGTTATAGAGCATGCATATATTTGCCAATATAATGGCTAGAGAGGAGATTGATTAAGAACACAGTAAAGAAGAATATCCTCAATATTGAGGAAATAGTATAATACTAAATAGCAAAAATTCATAATTTAAATAAGTTAGCAAATGCAAGATTTAGATATGTTAGAATTTCAAATGCATTATTTGGTCAAATTTTCTAGACAATTTTAGATACTCTATATAAAATATAATTACTGAATAACCCAAATTCTTAAACTAGATAAAATATATACCTGGTTCTGCTCAAAATAGTTTGGCAAAACATTGTGCTCTCCAAGCAAAACTTCACCTCCTTTGGGCTTCTCATGTCCCATCATTAGTTTGAGTAAGGTACTCTTTCCACATCCATTTGGACCAATAATTGCTATTTTTTCACCTCTCTCAACTATAAGATTTGCCTTCTTAAACAGCATCTGTTAGAAGAACAGGAGAAGGCACCCAGTCAAGTTAACAAAATTATGTGTAGGAATGTGTAGTAATCCATTAAGACAAATCATGAAAAACATGAGTATTCTTTGACAAATATTACAGGCGAACAAATACCCAAAAAAAAAAAGCACCAGTAAATGAGTTAACCTCGTCTCCAAAGCCAAAATCAAGATTCGTTATCGTCAAAACTGTCCTTCCACTCCTCCCCCTCTCAGGAAATCTAATTTTTAATTGTTTCCTCTGAAAAGGTTTCTCAATTAGCCCATCATCTTGAAGTTTCTCCAACTTCTGTTAACATATGAAATCAAGGAAAACGTTAAGAACCACAGAGATATAATTTTGATGCCAAGCAAAAGAACTAAAATAACAAGATGCAAAGCTTAACAAGGCAAATCAATTAAAATATTTTCAGATGAGCTAGGAGCAAAGACAATAGTGTTTGCATTTTTAACCGAAGCAGTATTCAACCTCCATCATCTTCACTAACAGCATCAAGGAATAATTGATTACTGCGCAGGATAAAGGGTAAACTAGTGCATATAGCAATTTTTTTTTACATTCACTTGACTAACACTTTGAAGCGTAAAAGCAGCTATGAAACTTCAACATACAAACATGGGACTTGGAAAGTCATTAGAAGAGCAGGTTATAACATTGTAGGATATGGAACACTTTACACAAGAAAAAACCAATAAACTTGCATTAACACATGGTATATAAACAAATAAAAACTATCTATCACTGCTCCAAGCAAAAGGTTTAAGGCCTATGCCAGACAAAAAGCCATTCATCAAACGAATGGAAATTGTAGTAGGCGGATGGAGTAAAAGAAAATCATAGATGTTCAAGTTAATAGCATTGGACTCTCCAACCTCCGTCCAAAAATTCAAGTTTAACAGAAGCTTGATATGGCAGCTTATGGCATCAAGCGGACTTGAAGTCTAGACCATCCATGTACTAATTTTTTTAAGTTTATTTCTTAACGTTCAGAAGTCATTTCGCCAATTACCTAGTTATCTAAACCATTTGACATATTTCGGGCCTCGTTATCATTATTACTTTTTGTTAGGGATATTTCAGTCGATGTCATTACATTTTTCAGCAAGTTTTCATTTCTTCTATATCTTTGATATCACCAATGTCCATCTATAAATGAGATTTCTGAGAAAAAAAATGTTTCTTTTAATTAAAAAAAATTATTATCAACATGAAGATCCCACTTCTTTATCACGTCCGGAATTTTGATCCTACAACAAGACTTTGAGTATTTTGGGACAACTAATCAATCAAGATGCGTTTAAATACCAAAAATTAATTATGAAGCTAATATATGTGGCCATAAATGACTCAAAATCATCAATATTTGTATATTAAAAAAGTGCTAATGCATCAAAAAGCATTCAAATGTACTCAAAAGTTCCTTACAATCCCAAACTAAAGCCAAGGCTTTCAACAAATCCTAGAAAACCCAAAATAATTATAAAAAAAAGGTATTATGAGGTCCTAACAATGGTGTTAAATTGCCCAGATGCCTCAATTTGAATGCTTATAGCATCAACCTAATTGATCAAACATATAGGCCAATGACCTAGGTTTGATGTTATTGACACCTAATCAATTTTAGAGTTCTGCTAAACCATCTCAATATGTTAATTAAAGAAAAAACTACATGATAAGGTTGTGAGTCCCACCTTTATAGGAGAGTAGATGCATTAGATTCGACCAATATTAAGAAAGGTAGAGATGAATCTAAAAATACTTAGTTAGAAAGTATTAAAAATGACATATTTAAATGAAAATTTGACTCTTAATATGACACAATGGAGAAAAATGATTAATATAGCCGACTCCATGTAGCGGGATACATGCATTCAAAAAGTTAGGACTATAAATTCCAAGATTGTGAAAACCAGACTGGATAACGAATCGGAAGAAGGAGATGTTCACGGATCGATGGTCGAACCGGATGATGTAATAAATACTAAAATTATTTAAATATAATATAAATTATGTCATAATTAAAATTTTAATAAAGAATACATTATATATATATATCTATATATATATATTACAAATATCATTATAAGCATAATAAATAAGACTTAAACTTAAAATTTTTTAATAATATAATTGTATAAATATAAATATAAATTTTAATAGAAATAGTAATATAATATATAATTTTTATAATATAAAAAAATATGTTTGTAACTTTAATAAATTATTTGCATTTTCAACCCAAATTTGTATCCCAAGCAATTTGATAGTTTAAGCTCATGCAAAATTCTCACAGATTTTTAGTCCCACATCATAGGAGAATTTCAAGTTGTTCCCTTTATATAGTGTAAGGCATAAACCATAAACAAAAAATAAAGTTGCATGATGTGACAAGCTAGCAGTTTTATATTCTGATTAAATTTATTTACATAAGCATATGACTTTTAAAATATATTTAAAATTAATTAACTAAAATTTAATATTAAAAAATTATTTAAATAAAAATATTATTTATTGAACAGGCCAGTTCAACCAAATCAGAGCTGGTTCGACAGTTTACCGGTTGAACAGGCGATTCAAACCGGTTCACACCGGTTCAATACAAATTCGATTTTTCAACTTCACCGGACTAGCAACTAAACTGGTTCACGGTCGAACCGGCCGGTCCGATTCGATTTTAAAAACACTTATAAGTTCTAACCTTCTAGGCAACTCATAAATAGAGTGTGTAATCCTAAGACTTCAACTTTAATTGATCCCAAATATCATACACAAGTCAAAAATAAGGAGATAAACATCGGGCCAGTCAAAAATCAGGAGATAAACATCGGGCCATCTTTTTTTACAAGAAAAAAAGAGTTCTAATAGATGTAAGCCTCAATCCAGCTAATTTGAGTCGACAAAAAGCCAATAAATTTGTTAAGTCAAAACTTGACCTTCCAATAATTTTAAGACACATTGCAACTAGTCTAAGACATCCAATGATGTAAAATCCAACCCTATTAAATTGGGTCGAAGCAAAACCAACAAACTAGCAAAATCAAAATTGATTTAAGCCTGCCAATAGAGGTATGCCCAAACCCACTCTAAATTAAATTTAGCTCTTATGCTAACAAGTCCACCAACCAAAAAGAAAATCCATTAATTAAAACAGCACAAATGAAAAATCTCAAGTGTCTTAAACACACTCCTTCAAGTCAAATTGAAATTGGTGAATAATTGATGGCATTGTCATATCTCTACTTTTGATCATGTCTAGCATCGCTAAACCACAAGAGATCATGTTATGTGTCTTTAAACTAATGAGTGAAATTGGTACATCAAGCTCTATGACAATAAATGAGTTGACATCAATCTTGAAAGCACATCTTTGATAAAAAAACATATTTTCACCCTAAGATGAGGCATCCAACTGTTGTTAATCAATATCCTTGGATGTTACAACTCAAAGCCCTCTAAAGTTGGTAGCTAAGATCCACTAGCATACCAAGATGACAGAACCATAATATATTAATTGGGTCTTCCTCCATCACCCTAATCATTCTCCACTCAATTAAATTCACATATACATTTCAAATCTAAGAAATTAAAAAAAGCCTAAACAACCTCCTTAATCAATAGGGCTCTCCAATGAGTAAGAGGCGTAATTAGCTTTGGGGGCTAGCACCCATAGAAAGTTTTGACCTGAGATCAAAATAAACCATAATCTAACTCATGAAAAACTACTCTCGAGTCCCCACCCATTTATGGGTCGATGAGGCTCAAAAGGGGTTACTTTTATTAAGTAACCAGTTATAAGATCTTATGTAAACTAAATATAACCTACTTTCAATGACATTAAATACATAATTTTAATGCAATAAATGGGCTATGCTTTATTTGTAAATGTAAGAACCAGAGTAGAATCTTTCTGGACATTTATGCACGTATTTTTTGAAGGGAAAGAAGGTGATTAACTACCAAATTGTTCAAAACAAACACATTTCTAAGATGCTTGGCACCGTACAATGTCCCAGTCCCACTTAGTCCAAACAATCATCACATTTAATATGCTACTATGAATAATGAGAGTTTTTTTAATCATACCTTCTCTTCACTGGATGCACGTCCAGAATTAGCTCCACTTCCCAATCTACCAATTAAATCCTTCGTGTGTTCAATCTCCTTCTGTTGTTTTTCCCAAGCTGCATATTGTGTTTCTATCCATGTTGCTTTTGATATCAAGTACTCAGAATAGTTCCCTACAAAAGTCCTGGATACTCCCATATCCGTTTCCACAATCTTTGTGCATAGTAGATCAAGGAAAGCTCTGTCATGAGATATGATAACCATAGGAATCTCTTGCTTATTTAGATAACCTTCCAACCATTCGATGGTGTCAAGATCAAGGTGATTAGTTGGCTCATCAAGAAGTAGAAGATCAGGTTCCTACAATATTTTAGTATAAATGACAATAAATAACATGAAATAAACGAAACAGAAAATAAAGAAGTGGACGCTCGTAAGAAATATAACCTTTAGTGTCATAGCATGTGTAAATCCGCAAAAACAATAAAATGCTAGTGGTTTGAGCAAAACAAACAAACTTACCCTATTGTAAAACAAGTTATGATTCACAATGCTTAAGTCATTACCAAGAACATTTTTTTATCATTGGCTCATTTTCAATAACAAAACAGAAGCAGTGACATCTAGATATCTCATGTAGTAGCTCCAATAGAAATCAGTAAAAGTGTAAACAACATATCAGCAAATCACAGCAACAAGAATGCTAGAGAACTAAGTTGAGCTCAATACTAGTAGATGGATAAACAACAACACAAAAACTTAAGCAAATGGCTAAGGTCCACCTCCTTTATATTAGTTTTGTTGCAAGAGTATTCTTCACTCTCATGTGAATCTTAACAATTTACCTCTCGTCCCTCTTGTATGAGAGTTTTTCATATCAATAATCACTTCCTCTTCAATGAATGCTTTTTAATACCATCAAATGTCATGTGACTCGTGTACCAAGAGCCCATAAGACTCATCCACTCTTCACTTTTGCTCAACCATGATAGAATATGCCAAAATCTACGAGAGCCATAAACCACATAAACCACTTAATAATAGTCAAATCATCAACTTGGGATACTCCACCAACTAAGAGGGTGGAATATGGAGGACCAAAGTAGATGCAAATACACAAGTTGAGGACATCCATCAACACAAAACCTTAAGCTAGGGGCCACAAATTATACATTAGGAACTCAATTTATCAGCCGAAATCACTAAAAAAAAATCAACCAGATCATGTCGTGGTACATGTGAATCAGGTTAGAATTTCTTATTATACTTTATTAGTGTAGGTATACTCTAAAGATTAACAAAATCAAGATTTACTAACTGCATTTAGTGTCTTTCACAATTTCATAGAACTTAACTCTTTATTTAAATATATTTTCTCCCAGCCTAAAATTTTAGTTTCTGCATTGTTTCAGGTCACCAGTTATGAACAGTGTTTGTGCAATAGGCACAACTTATATCCTCAAAGAAAAAGGCTGAGGATTGATGTTAGATTTATAACCAATCATAATGCTGTCCTAATTTCCACAAAATGAATACAAAATCCATGTAGTTAATGCTACGGAAATCATCACAAAATGGCAAACCATTACCATACATGGTTGTGAAAAAAAGTAGGCAATGATTAACTAGAAAATCAACTATAAGTAGCATTATAACTTGACTCAATTCTAGCGTTTTGCTACTATCACCAGCTATGGGGTCTGCTTTGTTGTTTATTTAGGCTTTTTGTTTGGACATCATCCCTAATGACATATCAAAATTTATGCCATTTGTAATATGTGATAAAAGGTTGGCTGATCGAAAAGTAAGATAAACTCTGTTAAATGAATTTTGGGAAATCAGAATTAGATGGGCAAGAAAATAATTATTAGAAAATAATTGATGTACATGTTTGCAAGAACCTAAAAGGAAAGGGTAAAAAATCTAAGACTTAGAATCCTTTAGATAAGTCTAGAAACAGAATGCAGTGTAAGTACATGTAAGAAAGCTAAATTATTGAAGTGACGGTACTAATGATAAGGAGATTGCTATTAAATTAATCTTTGTTGAGGATATAATAAATAAGGTTAGTAATTAGCTCTAGTTGGATCAAGAATTTTTCAAAATTTAGTTTTGAAAAGAGATGCATTAATTACTACCACATAAATCTAAGGAAGACTTGAAAAATATTGGCATTGACTTAAATGGACATAAGGGTTATAGTAGGATGAGTTGTACGGGAATCTAAAATAACTATGGAATAAGAGACAGAAATTTGATGAAAGAAAATATATTTGATTTTACAATAGTAAATAATCTTATGAAATTAATTAAATACTTTATGAATGAGAAGAGACCTTGATTACTTTAAAGTGGAACAACAAAATTGCAAATAAACTTTTAATAATTTAGAATGAAAAAAACACTTTTTACTCGCATTAAAGAGATTCAAAGGAAAGTTTGACCACAAAATATAAAACAATGGTCATGATTCTATACTATAGAATAGAAAAATATAAAAAGAAGTAAGTTACATGTGATTTCTTTGTAAAACTTAAAACATGGAAAGTTAATTTCAAAAGTGATAAGAGAAAAAAATAGGCATTTTTAAATTAAACAGATTGGTTGTGGGATAAAATGCCTAGTTAACTTAAGAAGAATGTCACAAAAGTTCTTTGAGATACAAAAAAAAAGATTGAATATAAGAGAATTTGAAGTGGCACAAGAATGTACAAAAAAATTAAGCTAATGAAACATGATTTTAAATAATAAAATAAGACATAATAAGTGTTGAAGGATCATGGGGCCTTTTATATATATATGCAGATATATATAAATGAATTTCAACATGTAAAATAATTGTCAAGGCATCACATATCCAACACATACCATAAGGCTTTTTAAGTGTCCTTGTTTCATATATATCAATAAAAAAATTTAAATGCCAGACAAGAAGCAGAAGTAAAGTTGTGAAATCTTAAACAACAATGCATGAAAGTAAAGCATTAGCTTTAATCACAATTTCTATCAAAATTGGTAGAGCTAATTGTTATATTTGAGTAAATTGATTGACAAATATTTTCAATAAAATATAAAAAACAAAAAAGAAATCAAATGATTCTATGTAAAATATTTTATTCAAGAACAAAGAAAATTTATATGATTGGTGTTTATAGTTGAATCAAATTTAGGAGTCATATAATGTGTTATAACTTATAAGAGATGGTAGCAAAACATAGGATTCGATAAATCATATAATCAATGGAGAATCACTTAGTTATATGCCACGGGATCCATTATAAAGGCAATTAAGGAAAACATAGAAAAGAGTAAAACAAGGATATTACTATAAATTTTAACAATAGTGACAAGCAAAAAAAAAAAACAAATATCACAATAAATGATTATAGGCATTAACGAGAAAATACATGTCTCAAAAATATAGTAAATCTATTGACAATATATATGATAGAGCAATGATTAGCACTACAATTAGTTGTTGAGTTACCAAAGAAATTTTACCACATTCACCCCACATCAAAGATAAATACTTAGTCTCTACTCAACATTCAAAATTTGGTACCTTAGGGTAAGTTATTTGCAAATGATGTTGTATTGATATCTGAGGCTTTAGTATATGATATGTAATTGAGCGAGTAAGTGCATAACATTGCTTTTAAGTGAGAAAACACTTGGCGCTTAGGAATTGTGAACAAATGTGTAATTTCACAGGATGTAAAATTGGTAATTATCTAACAATATTTCATATCAATAAATAACTTGAATTTATCATAGAAAAAATGATTGGAATAAATCAAGGTATAAGATTTACAGTTGAAGTCAAGGGATTAAGATGAGAAGCGACTTTAGTTTTCCATGTAAGGTAAATTTTAGAAAACTATAATTAAAACAATTGTGTATATGGATATGAGTTTTGGCCCATTAGGCATCAAAATATCATTAATAATTAAATTGAGTGTGATAGAAGTGAGAATATTAAGATGAATGTGTGTAAAACAATAAAGAATAATAAGAGTTGAGAAATAATTATATTAATATAAAATAGGAGCATCACTATTACCAATAAAATTAGTACATATATATTAAATTCTTTGAGCACATACAATAGGGGTAAAATATGCATAATAGGATGGGTTTGAATAATTAATATGAAAGAAATAATAATAAAAAAGACTGGCCAAATATAACATGATTAGAAGATATGGTGAAATACTTGCACAGATAGAGGTAACACCATATCTAGCATTCAATAGACATTAATAAAGAATGACAATTCATAATGACAAACCAACTACTTTGGATAAGTTCTCATATTACATGTGATGAAAGCAAGAAATTTTCATTTTTTAACTACAAATAATCCATAAAAGTCAAATAAAATAGCCTATCTAGGAAAACTATTTTGCTTGCATGTATGTGGGTTCCAAAGGTTTACATATTCATATTTTGGTGTAAGTGGGAGATAGAGGAGGATCACATTGCTTAGGTTCAAAAGGTAAAACTACATTCAACTTCAAACAAAAACTAAAGCAAATATGAAGAAGAAAAGCCAACCCTGAATAGAAGGGAAAAGGCTGATGATGATGATTGTTAATATATAAATTAAGTTGATCACTGATATATATTACTAGACACTGCTAAAAACAGTGGCAAAGGCAGGAATTTGTCTTCAATGTAGTACAAAATTTAATTTTACTTTCTAAGGGGAATGAATTAAATATTTATTATTAGAAATATAAAGTAGCAGCTCTCCACGGCTAAATAATTAAATTTTACATTCATTTGAAGTAGGATTAATAAATATATAAATTAGGTTGAGTCGAATGTTCATAAACACACTATTAAGAATCAACTAATTAGTTCATGGCATAATCCACACTCTATACTCTCGCTATAACACACTGCGAGGATAACAAGCACGTTAAACGAAATTTGAATACAGATGACAATGTTAGATGTAAGCAGTATGCTAATTTGATTCCTATCATGTGAGGCTAGTTCAATTATCAAGCTTCTACAGATGGATTACTTAGTTTAATCAGGATTCTGGAATACAAGGCAGGTACAAAGGCAACAAAAAAAATGATAACTATCTGGAGTTTAGACCACAACTCAAAAGCCGTAATATCATTCATAACATGCCTGAAGTAGAATCTTTCCAAGGGACATCCTCATCTGCCACCCACCGCTGAACGAAGCAACCAACCGATCAGAATCATCTGGCGCAAATCCAAGCTCAGGCATTATCTTACTAATCTTCACATTCACCATGTCAAGGTTAATATCCTGTGCTCTTCTCTGAAGCAAGTCCAGCTCATCCAGTAGTCTCCCCATCAAGCCCAGATCCTCCACCGATCTCTCCAGCGCCTTTTGCACCTTCTCCAGCCTCTCAGATATCTCCATCTCCTCCTTAAACGCGCTCAAGAACTCCTCTTTCACTGTCCTGTTTAGGCAGACCTCAAATTCCTGGCTCAAAAAAGAAATCTTCATGTTTTCCTTGGCCTTCACCAAATTCCCTGCATCCGGCTCGTCCAAACCTGCGATTATCCTTAGTTGAGTCGTCTTGCCAGCGCCATTAACGCCAACCAACCCAACCTTTTCCCCTTTCTTCACCTCCCAGCTCACGTCCTTGAGCACGGTGACGCCTTTGAAGCTCTTACTGATGTTCTCTAATTTAATCCCTGATGATACGCTCGACGCCCCGCTGCTCGACTTCTTCGCCAATTTCTTCGACCCTTTGTTGGTTGAACTCTCCGATAAGAGGAACTCAATGTCCTCCGCTACAGCGTCAGTCTCCGTCTCCGCGGTTTCGACGGCCACTGCCGGAGTCCTAGGACAAAAGCTAACATCTATGCCACTAAAGCCTGCCATTTTCAGTGAGGCGAGATGCAAGTGCCTGGGATTTACCGTAAGTGCAGACCATGAGCGGAATCGAGTCTGAACCTTCGCCATCCCTTCGCGTGCAGGAGAAGAGCTGGAGACGAAGCTCGATCGGAGATGGATGCTCCGAAGTCCGGCGGCGATGTCCATCTCCGACGAGGCGGAAAGGAATCAGCTCTCAAAGATTTCGCAACTTAGCAATGAAACCTCGCGCCTGTTGGGTGATTACAGCCAAAGAAGAAGTTGGAATTAGGAGTTTCTTCGGTGGGGGAAGGAGGACACTGGTGAGGCGGAGAAAATTCTTTAGAAAATCTGTGGATTTTTTTTTTTTCTGGATTAAATGTTTATATTTATCTTAAAATAAATAATAATTATTTTGAAATTCATCTTATAAAATTTTAATCAGAATAATTATAGGAGATTATTTTTCCGAGAAATAAATTCTAGTCACGTGTTTATAACTTATCATTAATATTCGATATATATATTTATATGACTGACAAATTGGCAATGTAAACTTATACCATGTGATTATAGAATTAATAGCTACTTTCTTATTGATAAAAAAATTTAAAATTTATTGTTAAAATCCTCACATTTATATTAAATTTATATTTATTTGAGAGAAATTTGATTTTATATATCTCATAATATATTATATTTAAAAAATATCCATTATTTTATTTATTAAAGAAATATATCCAAAATTTTAACCCTTTTTGGTACATACAGAGTGCTTATTGAAGTATGTTGCAAAAAAAATAAAATAAAATAAAATAGTTGAAGTATGTTGCAAGCAAATTAGTTCAAATTACTTCCAATTTGTGTTTTAAATCTAGCCTTCGTTCAAACGTAATTCAAACTTAGGTCTACAAACCTCACTAGACAGGAATTGTAGTGGAGATAGAATTTTGCGATGAAATTGTTTGGGGCTCACAATGGGAGTAAATGAGATCAATAGTGTTAGGACTCATGGATGGGAACAACGAAGTTGCATGTATAGTTAGGCACCATATTCTATAGTTCTATGAATGCGTGTCCATTTCCCGATTTAATCCACAATTATTCATGAATCACACAAACTATACTAAGAACATTAAGGGGTTGTTTGGTTGGCTGAAAAGGAATGCAGTGTAAACGAAATGCGGTGTTATAATACATTAAATTTGAAATACTTTGGAGTTGTTTGGTGAGTGTAAAATAAATGAAGAGAATTATTTTTTTCTATTTTGAAGTAAAATTAATGCAGTGTAAAATATGACCTGAAGCAGCCGGCGGTGGCTGTCGATGGTGGTGGCAGTCAATGATGGTGGCGGCTGGCAGTGATGGCAGTCATGGATGGTGACATTAGCGGGCGGTGCTAGTAGTGGTTGTTGTCGGCAGTGGGTTGTGGTAGCAACGATAGGCGATGAAGTTCCGGTGTATTTGAAAATCGCCGAAATCTAAAAAATTCCAAATACACTATGTAAACTAGATGATGAATTCCAAATGCATCAAAAATTTACATTGCATTTGGTTTACTTCAAACCAAACACCAATATTCTCCAAACCTTACATTTGGAATACTTTACGCCGCTTTTACTTCAAACAAAACAACCCCTAAGTGAATTGAGATAGAGAGAGAGAGAGAGAGAGAGAGAGAGAGAGAGAGAGAGTAAAAAGCTTCGAGATTTCTATAAAATAAACATGAGTATAGAAAATTGCATAAACTAGCTCACTTCTCAATCCCTTATTTATATATTTGGGTTATGCCCAAGTGTTATGGAATTGACCATAGATATGACTATATTAAAAAAGAAAAAAATATATAATAGTTATGTAGCATGACCAAAATATTTAACTTCTTGAAGTCATTTGTCAAGCTCCAAAGAAGTCGTTGACTTAGCATGTATTGATGGTTGAATAGCCAAGTATCCAATGGAAAAGTTGTCAATTCTTGAGTTATCACTAAGGCCAATTAATAGATTATACCCACTTAACTATGAAGAGCTTAGACTGCAATCGCCTGCTTTAAGGTGCGTTCATTTGTAGATTGGTGAATCCCTTTTGATCTAAGATCGAGTTGACCTAGTAGTTGTGACGCCGAAAGATCAAATTTGGAATAATTATTTATTTTATCTTTTTAAAAATATATCAGAACTTCTATAAATTATCAATATAAATAATAATCAGCGAAATCAACTAATAATTACAATCTCAAAATATTGCAATATATTCATTCTCCCAAAATTAATATACAGTAGTCAAGAGATCAGTACAATCACTAATATATCACAAGCTCCTGACTACAAAAGAAAAAAATGAGTTAATTTATGAATAATTTTCTATAATTTTTTAAGTACAAAAAAGATTTATATTAATTTTATAATAAGAAAAATAATTAAATTATATAATTATAATTATATTATATTATTATTATATTATAAATATATTAAAACACTCATCTCTTAAGCCATTTCTCCCATCCCTTTGGCCAAATGGAGAAAGAGAGAAAAATAAGAGAATTTGATAGGAAAAGTAATGAGAGAGAAAAAGAAAATCTAGATTTAGAGGCTACGAATTGATTTTTGTTAATCGAGTCTGTTGGAAAATTTGTTCGTCTCGCTGTAAGAAATAATTACCCTATCTCTTATTTCAATAATTTTAAATTTTTGATACTTTTCTGATCAAATTTGTATTTCTATTACCGAAAAATGAGGATAATTTTTTATTGACAAAACTTTTACCGCATAATTTTTTGTATGTGATAAATCTTATCAATATGAGCATTTTGATAGGAATATATTGAATTTTCACTGGTTAAATTCAAAGATATATATTTTTAAAGTAAATGCATAATATTCCCATATATTTATACATTTTTGTATTCGTATATGATATTAACTTATATTGCATAGAAAAAAGATAGCATTTGTATGTAAGCAAGGGAAGGCTGACTGTTAACATTATAATGAATGTGTGTTGACTCTTAAAATATAATACCTTATATAGGAGGATGGGTCGATAGACTTTTCTTTAAATAAAAAGTTAGTGGTGTAATCCTAGTTCTAACATGTAACTGATTGACTGAATTACGCCAACAAGTAGAAGGTGATGACTCGTAAATAATTATTGAAAGCCACATGTGAAAATAAATAATTTATAAAAAAAATGAAATATAAGATTATATTGATAGGTTTGGCTATGATATATAACATATGTAAAAAAATCACATTAAAGCTGCATGTCTTGTCTTGCTTTTCATAATTATACTCATCATGATATTTATCTGATAGTATATTAAACTGATTGATAGTATATTAAACCGATTGACAGATTGATAGCTCATGTTGATATTAATATTGATCTAACATAGCATAGTATAGCATGATTTATTGGTTGAATTTATTGATCATATTGATTTTATTATTATTAATTTTTGATATTTTTATTGCTCATATTAATGATGATTGATATTTATTGAAATTGAATATACATATAGCACTTTACATGGTTGGGGTTGAAAGAGTGCAATATCATAAGAGCTGTTCTCAAGAGAGTATTGGCCTGTTCATTTGGTCGGTAGGATCATAGTCAGCAGACATAAGTTTGCCTGTGGTGGTGCTCGGGTAGAACTCTAGGATCTTTGAAGCCTCAAAGCTCTCTTTCCAATCTCAAGCAAAATGTCCCCCCTCGTGTAGAGAGTGGAGATCTATTTATAAATTTTTGTGATGGCACACCTTATAAATATAGAGAAAATCCAGTGCATATTTGGAGTGCTCCATTAGATGGCATGTATTGATTCCCCTGATCATAGAGCATTTTTCAAGCATTTATATGCCTTAATGATGTTGGAATTAAGAGTTCTTGAGCTAGTTAGATTCATCTCGTCGAGCCACTTGATTCGAGCATAAGCATGTCATATTAGAGATCATTTGGTCATCCAATTAATGATGTGAATCTTCCAAGTATGCTTCGGTCCCTTGATTTATGGAATTGACCGATTTTCGGTTTCGTTGGGTTTTTCTCTTCTAGCATTCATTTTGACTATAAGTTTGTTGAAATTAGAGTTTGGATAGTCACAAATTTAATTTTGGAAGCTTTTGTTGGCTCAAGAAAAATGGCACAAATGCGTGAATCCCGCTTCGCAGCTGTAGGATTCCATTTCACTTAAGTAAGATTAGAATTAACCAGATTTCCCCTGAGGGTAGTCAGGGTTTAATTAGATCTGGGGTCCTTACTTCCCATGAGCGCAAGCACTCATAGTTAATTACCTCTCTTAACACGTAAGAGAGAACTCTCGATTAAGGATGAATAAATTTTAGGTATTCTTAGTCTCAATTATGGGGCAAACGGAGGTAAACCCGATCAAGATCCCATGGTTCCGTCGTCCCGGGCATACCATAGGTCTCAGTCTACCAACAATACAATCATTGATCGTAGTGTCCGGGGAATCTGATTAGCAGCCATGAGTTGCCTCCTCTCAGGGATCCCGAGTAGACTGAATTGGTTAGGTGTAGATTTTAGTTTTAATTTTATTTGAGTTTTGGGGTTTACATCTATTAGAACACCCAGAAGTTGGTTTAATTTAAGAATTTATAACTTCTTTTAGAAGTTACACAGAAATTTGAATTTGGGTCGGGACCTACAACTTTCATAGGAAGTAGCCCGAAGATTTAATTTGGAGTAGGGCTTATTACTCTATTTATGAGTTGCCCAAAGATGGGTCTTACAACCTAACTCTACAGTAAGGCTGCCCAATGGATTTTAATTATTTGGGTAGGTCCTATGATTTCCCTTAGGAAATTACCTGAAAAGCGGGTCTTACAACTTAATCATTTAGACTAAGATGCCCAATATTTTAAATTGAATTATTTGGAGTTTAGGATCATTACAATTTATTTAGTTATTTTTTCCTAAAAAGTGGGTCTTACGACTTCACTTAGAAGTTGTCCGTTGGCGGGTCTTACAACCTAATCCTATAGACTAGGATGCCCACTGTTTGAATTTGATTGTTTGAGTGGACAGTAGTTATTTGACATTAGACCACCGTTGGTTTTAGTTGGTTGTTTACTAACAGTTGTACTTACTAGTTTGACCAACTGTCGTCGTGACACTGGTGCTCTTTTACTACAGTAATTTTCCTTTCTGCTTTAGTAAATTACTTTTCTTACACCAGTATGCTAGTAGTTTACTGTAGCATTTTTCCTGTTTTAAAATTTAATTTGATATTGATTTAATTGCGATGCTTAATGAATTTTATTTATTTATTACAGGAGCTCATACAGGAAAGATCTTGAGGAGCTTGGAGAGTGTGTTGTATAGAGTTGTGTTGTGGAGAGTTGAATTTTGAATTGAGTTATTTAAGTTGAGTTATTTTTGGAGAGTTTGTTGTCTAGAGATTTGTGTTGAGTTGAGTTGAATTTGAGTTTGAGTTATTTGTTAGTTGCCGAGTTTGAATTTGTTAAGTTTGCTTAAGTTGAGTGTTTCATTTTATGTTGTGTAGTGTTTTGTATTGATTGAGTTGATTGTTGAGTTTGTTAAGAGTTGTTTGAAGAAGGTTTTGGAGGGCAACTCTTTCAACTTCAGGCAGTAATTTAGCTTCTCACCACATTAAGCAAGTATTTATAACTCCCAGGCAATCTATTTTCAAGCCATTTTACTTGCGGCATGCAAGAAAGTTTCAGAGATTTGAGGAAGGGAAGTTGCCCAAAATGTGGAAGATTTTTCCCTTTCATGCAATATTTCAATTCAATTTTTTTGTTTTATTATATTAAAGATCACATTAACATTGTTCATCCATATAGCAAAACTTGCGCTTATGAATACCATATGCTCAGATTCTTTAGATGATTTTGTGGCTGAAGGTTGTCAAACATCTTCTCATATAAATTGATGTTCCCTAAATAATTATAACCCCAATGCAAGGTCAAATTTGTCAATCTCCATTTGTCACATAATTTGATATTGCAAGCCTTTGTTAATTAATTATACAACCAATTATCATATTAATTACAAATTTTATTTTTGGTTTACTAAATTGAATCAAATTGTGTAATGTTAAAATTTAGTATTTAATTGATTATTCATTTAGATTAATTAATCAATTAAAATCAGATGTCAAGGCTCCAAATTAAGCTAATAATTGATTTGCATTTATTTTAAATGGCAGTTTAATTAATTATCAAGTCAATTAATTAACTGCTCAATACTATAGTTCATAAATTAATTCAACCGGTGAATTAAATGCTCTCCAATTTCAATTTTTCTCTTAGAGATCCATATTTAAAATTCACTCAAATCCAAGATTTTCGAGGAAATTTCGGCAGCCTCCCGGCGTCCCCTCCCCTCGTGGGGAGGTCGAGACGGCACTTGCCAATATTTCCTTCCCGGCCGGACCTAAGGTCGACGGCTCGATGCCTTGAATTTGAAACCATCCCGACCGGACTTAAAGTCGACAGTGCGAGGTCTTGAACTTAAAACCATCCCGACCGGACTTAAAGTCGACGGTGCGAGGTCTTGTATTTTGAAACCATCCCGACCGGACTTAAAGTCGACGGTGCGAGGTCTTGTATTTTGAAACCATCCCGACCGGACTTAAAATCGACGGTGCGAGATCTTGTATTTTGAAACCATCCCGACCGGACTTAAAGTCGACGGTGCGAGGTCTTCATTTTAAAATCATCCCGGCCAGATTTAAAATCAATGGCGCGAGGTCTTCTTTTATGATTTAATAAAAATAATAATAAAAAAATCTGCTCTATACAAATTTGATTTAATTTATAAAAATGTGAGTTGAAATCAAATTTATAAAGAAAATCTATCAAAATGAAATCAGATTTATTAAGATATGATTTTAGATAAAAATACGGATAAACAAAAAAAAACACTGATTTGAAATCGGATTTATATATAAAAAAAAAACTGATTTAAAAAGAACTGATTTAAAATTTCAATTTGATTTATATAATCTGCTTGAAATCAGATTTAAATCTGTAATAAGCAAAGCCATTAAGTAGGTTTATTTTAAATCAGAATCATTTAATGCAAAATTTATTTGAAATTGCTTTGTAATTTACTGAAGTAATATTTTAAAACACGACGAACATCCACTATTTGGCCTCTGACAGAATTTGACAAATAATAATATTTAATGTAGAGTTAAAGCTATAAACTTTAACTTCTTAAATGATTTCTTATAACTGACGGAACCTTTATTACAGAAACATCATTGCTTTACAAAATTATTGAAGTAAATTTATATAATTTACAGTCATTTTGTGAGCAGATTGATTGCATATGAAGGAATGACGTCAATTGGGCTTCATGTCAAAAACAGATATTTATATTGAGGGAAAAAAAAAATCGCATGCCGAATAACAAATAAAAAAAACGGTGGTTATCGGATATAGGAGGCACGGACAGAGCAGAACAACACAGTCTCGGGCTTCTGTGTTTGAACAAGCGACGACGAACGATAATAGTGAGGAGGTGGAGGCGGACTGCACTTTGACGGGAAGTGGGCGTTCGTCAACAGAGAAACGAAGAGCAAGATTTTTTTTTTAGAGGAATTCAAAGTGTAAGTGCATCTTTTTCTCTTCTTCACCTTTTTATTGAATAGATCTGTGGATAGTAGTTATTGAACGAAGCATTGCGTCGTTTCGTTTCGGCGATGTGGGGTCGGCTTGAAGACGATGAAGAGATGCTTCTCTTCAAAAAAAAAAAACTTTATTTCGCCACCCTTTTTAGCCTTTATTGCTTTCTTAGTTTGCTGTACTACATTCTTTATGTGGCAAGGAAAGCATGCTAGCAAGTTTGCTTTTGATTTTAATTGCTGGACTCTTGTAAAATATAGTATCAAATAAGGCTATATATATATATATATATATATTTCTTTGAAGAAGATTTTACCATAAACATATCAATTACATCACACAATTCATCTTTTAACTGGATGGTGTTGGCATTCAATGTTTGTCTAAATGGGAACAACCTGGAAGGTTATATATATATATTTTTTTAAACATGTAACTTTCATTCAGGTGTTCGTTGAAAAAAAAAAATTTTTTTAAATCTTCTGAGATCGATTAAATTTTGAAAACCCATTTTTATCTTGAACCTGCACAAGATTTTCACCTTTTTGTGACAAGATGCTTCCATTTTTTTTTTTTTGGTTAAAAAAAAAATTCATATGAGACTTTGAACACCACTTCAGCTGGATGTGAAGTGGCTCTTGATAGCATTAGATGAAGACTAATTTGACAATTCATAATATTTCCATTGAGATATAATATCAATTTCCATGAACAGTCTTTACCTTCAAATCTTCCTGAAGTTTGCTTGCTTTCATTGCCAACTTAAGACTTCACATGTTGATTTGATTGTTGGTTGATAAATCAAAATTTTAAGATAATTTGTAGGAAAGTTAGAAACAGTAGGCTGAAATTAATAGTATAAAATGATTCTTGATGCAAATAAATTTTATTCTTTGCTTTATCAATTTTATTTCTGTCAACAGCTTTCAACTTGAATATGCCTCAAGATTCGTGCTCGATTACGACAATTTTTGTTGGTTTTTTTGTTGAAATGCTCCACTATGGATTGATTAGATGGAAAAAGGAGGCAACTTTTGATGATTAAAGGATAGCCTTGTGGTTGCCGAGAGTGATTAGTTTTTGTTGCTAGTAATGATGAGAAGCCTAAAGTGTCGAGAAACAGGAGAGTCATGTGGAGGATTTACATACGGAAGGTCTCAGAGGATCGAGCCAATATGGACGACAAGGAGAGACTCATTGTGGACATAATCATGTGAAGTTTGAATTAGGTTTGATCAAACCTTATTTGATCTTTGTTCAAATAAACAAAGTTCAAATTCGAACAGGTTCAAACAAATTTTACTTGTCACAGACTTCAATAAACACTTTGCATGTATAAAAAAAGGGTAGCTTGATTTAAAATCAATTTTCAAACATATTTCTCAAAAGAAGTAAAACGGAGAATATATTTAACAAGGTATATAAAATCAAATTTATCTTTTAATACATATCATTCATAAAAAAAATGTATTATAAAAAAGTTTAACCATATGCCGAAATAAAAAAGTTATGCAATGTTCAATTTAATATCAAAATATTAATGATATTGTTTGTACTTAAAAAAATAGTATATATATATATATATTAGATGAATAATAACATTCTATCAAAATATTTAAATATGATTTATATCTGGTAAAATAACATATTTAATAAAAAATTTTAAATGCCTTTTAATGTTAAGCATTTATTTTATAATTATGAATATTTTTAAATATAAATTATATGAGAATATTATAAACAAATTTTATTTAAATAAATGTTTTTATAAGTTTGAGCAATAAAAAAATATTTATGACGTATTTTCTTTCCTGTCTTATTATTTTTAAATATAATGCCATTTTAAGTGGACGGCAAATTGCCACGTTTAGTGATATATCTGTGTGTGGTCACTATTTGTTGTGACTACGTCCGTGTGGCCAAATAAGCCGCAGCCGTATGGGAAAAATTATCTAATCACAAAAAAAAAAAACGAAAAATGGCATGCATAAGAGCCGATTAGGTAATAAAGTTTATTTGGTGAGGCCTTTTGCTTTTTTATTATTAAAAACATTTTATATATTTTAATACTAATTTATATAAGATATAAATTATATAAGTAACAGGAAAAATAATTAAATTAGGATCATTTCATATTTGTATATGATTTCATCCAAGATGTATATATATATTATAACAAAGGAACCTTTCTACGTACAAAGCATCTGCTACAATATTCATGTTACAGTTAAAAATAGTACTGCACAAAGTATCCTATACCAGCCGTAAATGTCTATAATTCACCTACTTAAAAAATACTCATAATTTTTGAAAGGGAGATTTACATATACCATCTTATACTATTCTATTTATATATTTAACACCTTAAACTTTAATATTATATACATACCACTCCTAGTTTATTTTTATATCAAATATGAGTGATAGAAATGAAATATATGAGTGGTAGGAAAGAAATATAAGTGGTATATTTGATATTAAAATAATATAGGGTGGTATGAATGTAATATTAAAGTTTTAGGTGTTAGATATGTAAATAGGTTGTTATAAAGTGGTATGTATGTAAATTTCCCTTTTTAAAAACATCTTTAAAAATACTCATAATTTCTAGAAACATGACTGCAACATTACATTTAAGTTCTATATGAAACAATTTAACAAACACATGTTCTATATGAAGCAATTTAAACACATTGCGGCTCCAGGTTCTCACACGAGGTGGTTGGCCATCCCACGGCTCCCGATTCCCCGCACAGGATAGCCAAATCAGCTAAATATAATAAAACTTAGAGACGCAACTAAGCTAATTAGGGAATGAATGTAATTCTCATAAACATTAATCACATGCATACATTACAACGCATAAGGATGATTGTGCAAATTTAAATAACATGATGACAGCCAGAAGTAGTACACATAAATTTCTCTTTGCTGGTGAAATTAACCTCAATCAGAGTGCTACTTACACTAGTTGTGGATGCTAATCACACTAGTGGTGAAAGAAGTCTTGCCCTTCTAGTAATTGGATGTAAATATAGTCTTCTTTATGTATCATATGATGTGTATCAGACATGATGTCCAAATAATAATAAGAATTCTAAGTAGGTACATGAGTCATCTTGGCAACATTGAGATATAATGGAGTGAATGCTCAAGTGCTTGAGAGGTAGTGCATGTTATGCTCTATATTTCAAGAAGTCAATGTTGGAATAAGATGGTTGCGTTGATGCTAAATAGTATGAAAAGTACTAGTTGATATGATTATGCTTTGGGTGGTATGGATCAGCTGGATTTCAAAGCTTTAAAGGATAGTTGTCGCCCTTGGTACCATTAAGGCAAAGTATGATGTTGTGACAAATGCAAGGAAGGTAGAATTGAGTCAAAAATATCCTTTCATATTAATGTATAGAGAGCGAGAATAGAATTTTAGAGTGAGATTTTGTGTCAACTGAACTCCTAAATTTCTACAAGAAGGAAGTAGCTCTCTTGAGTAATCGTCAAATTAGACTTCATAGATCAAACTTGTTAGAGCCGATTGACGGATAATATTAGTTTAAATGGGTAATCAAAGCACAACAATTATTTTTCAGACACATTTTTTGTGCTATGTTTGATTTGGAGAATTAGAAAGCAAGAACATCAATCTACTAATTTTTTGTATGAGTATCTTGGCCATAATACTATTAAAACAGGTAATGCACTTTTGAGCCCAAATGTACACAATGTAATCATTTTAAGAGAAAAAAAATACAACAATAAAAATTATTTTGATACAGTTTTGTTAAGACTGAAATTCCAAATGTTAGAGAATCTTTTCAAATGAATGAAACTAAGACTTTCAACTTAGGGTTCAGATCACCAAAATAGTTCAATTATTCTAATGAAATAAATACAAAATTGTAGCTTGATATGAAAATCAAAGCAGAAATTTTGATTAAAGTTTTATGTAATCTGTACAAAGCAATAGAATATAATATGTCAAAGGAAATAGGGCATGAATATCAGTGAGGAATAGCTGCATAGAAAAATATACGAACATCATACCGCGATCGAGCGGTAGTGGCATTGGGTTAAAAAAAACAACTTACATGCTCCTGACAGCGGCGGCGACACTACACACACAAATGACAGCGGCACTGACACACCTTGCCGTCAAGTTCGCCAATCGACAGTGCTAGCGAGGAAACGAACGACAGAACGAGACTTCACAGAAGAACTCATGATCAAGCGAAATGAATTACAGTGGCCTGGATCGAACGTCTTTATTTTTTTTTTTTTTTTCTGTATTTGCTCATTGGTCGTTTGATCTACAACCAATGGCTCAAATCCTCCATTTTTTGAACCAGCTGGTTCTTAAGAACTGGTGCCGGTTCTACAGTTCGCCGATCCGATCGGTCGGACGACCAATTTTCCCCCAATTCGCTTGTCGGCCGGCTGATTCACGGTTCAACCGGCTGAACTGGCCGGTTCAGTCCAATTTTTTAAACCTTGGATTAGACTATTATATAAATAAATTTAAGAATTAGGTCAAGGAAGTCATGCTAAATAATATATAAACGCAATGCAAGAAAAATAGTGAGCTATCAAATGATGCGACAGTTTACCAAGGTAAAAGAATATTTAATTTTTATATCATTTGGAATCCATTTGAAGGGATAAAATAATCGATGAACTAAATATATACCTATGATCAATTGGGTTAAATCAATCAAATTCATCTTAGACTTAAAGTCCAAATGAAAAATTCAACTTAGCTTTCAGGAGGACATCAGTCCTCATAATAAACCTGTCCCTCGAGATATTCGATCTCAACTTTAACATCCTTTCTTGGATCTCAAATACACAAGAAGGCTTCACATATCCATTGAAGGCCATCTCAATAGACTCCCTTCTACTAAACATGTATGTATAAAAAGGGCTCTTGGCAAACTCGAGTAACATTCTAATTTATCTTGTCTACACCTAGCAAAGTGTCAAATTATTATTAAAATTAATAACCAAATACTACATGAATAGTATAACATTAAAAGCATAATCCACATGCAAATGATTTGAAATTATGCATATTTATTTGATAATAGTTTGTATACTATCACATATTAGATAACATAGTTTATATCATATCATATATAGATCACAAATATTATAAAGTATCAATACATAGATCAATTATCACTACTTCATATTCATGCAAAGCAGAAATTCTAGTTAGTTAATAATCACATGCATATGATATTTTCTTAATGCATCCAATAATATTTAGGAGGAAAAATATCAAGATTGTCACCTCTTCCTCATCGGCTAATAGCATAATTAGGCCAACTTTATATTGACCTTTTAGTAATTAGATTAATACAAACTGCATAATATTTAAAGAAAAGTCCATTGATCCACCGTCATGTGCTAAGCAGTATAATCTCCATTAACCTAAAGTCTAATTTATATAAGGTCTATAAGATCTTTATGGTGAGGAAACAACTTGATTAGTGTCCTGTTAAGATGGTAGTGAAATGGTTATTTGGATGATGGTAATAGATATTCAAGCTTTAGATAGATTTGTGCTAAAACTTCAAAGCCATGAAAAGATAAGTTTTCCTTAGATTAAAATTGAGAGTAACTCTAGATCAAATGTTTTGGATGTTATAGAACTAATTGTGATATTTTTTTGAAAGAATTTTAGATTAGTAGTTAAGAAGTTATGATATTTTTAATCCGATTGCTCACAATAAGAAATTGTCTTTCTATATTGAAAAGTTGAAGCCTTAAAACGTTATGATGATGTGAGGAAATATTGGGGTTGAGAAAAGCTAAGTTGAAGGTTAAGTAACAACAACAACAACAACATTAAATATTTATCGCACTATATAGAGTCGTCTACATGAATCTTTTTCTTCATTGTGTCCTGTTAAGAGTCAAATTTTCATTTAAATCATAATTTCTAATATTTTCTAACCAAGTTTTTTTAGGTCTACCTCTGTATTTCTTAACATAAGTCAAATCTAATACATCTACTCTCCTAACCAGGTCATCGGAAGACCAATATTTTATGTGACCAAACCATCTAATGAGACTCTCTCTCTAATCTTATATGCCACTAGAGCTACTCCAACATTCTCACAAATATACTCAATTCGCATTTTGTCTCTTAGAGTGAAGCCACTGATTCACTTGAGGATCATCATCTCTGCAACACTTTACAAATATTATGTTAGAAAAAAAAGAGTAATATGGATGAGAAAAAAATAACTAATGACTCAATAAAGCTATAGAGGATCAACCACCAAACTTTTTCATATGAAAATTTGCAAAAATAAAAATAATTTTAATACAATGAGTCAAAAAGTATAAAAAAAGCCCTTCCAAGCTTAGGTAATTCTGGAAAGCCTTAAAAACAAATTAAATACATTATTGACTCGTCTTAATATAAATATAAATAAAATGAGAAATAAAATAAAATTTAAAGATACTAAATACATGAAAATTTGAATTGAGCAAATAGATAAAGCGAAGTGGTCAGGAAATCAAATAATTTATCAAAAATTTTACCTCATTGAATGATATGACCCACCTAACAATCAAAAGGATCTTAATTTAAACTTATTAATCATTCTCCAACTACTTTAAAATGATAATGGATATCTATGAGCTTACATGAAGAGTCGTATTTGATAAATGGCTCAAATCCTGATATAAAGTCTTGATTTGTGACATTGCCATTAGCTTGTCTTAATGTTGCATCACAAAACAACATTTCTTTGCATTTCTACATTCCACAAGGCACATACAATATAAAAAATGTTTCTTTTAGTTCATACAAAATCATGTCATATATATAACTCATTTAAGTCAAGATTTTGAGTTGACTCCATTTGTATTAAAAGAAAGTCTGAACAAACTCAATACTGAGTAGAATTAGTCAAATTCTCGATCATTTTTCAACAATCTTATTGACTCAACTAAACTCAAATTCGACACAACTCAATACAATAAATAATTAAGTCATCAAATTAGTGTCAACTCGATATGGATGTCTAGATTTATAAACTCCAACTTCAAAAAATAAAAATAAAAATTACCATTACATAGAACTTTTAGCAACCTTTGAAGAGATGCATTTAAGAACAAACAACTTCTTAAGGATATAATGCTTGCAGTTATCTTATGCACCCATAGGTAAAACCATCACAGCTCTTGCTTTTCTTGCTGATTTCCCGTCAACAACTGAGCTTTAACCCTGGATAAGAAAGTTGCTCCTACGTCATAGAGAAAAACTCTTCTGGTGGTGGACTTCAATGAATGCTATTTCTATCAACACCCGGTTGCTTAGGAGGGGGCTCACCACCATCGCCACATGCCCGTTGGGCAGCCAACATGATGAAGATTTGGACCATGTCACCACTCACTGTAAAGGGCTGAAAGATAGATTTGAAGTTTTAAGTAAATGAGTCCTCCACCTACCCTCATTCTCCACATTTCAAGAGATATGCCTAGCCTTCTCACAGTTGCAGTAATCTAATATCCCTTGGGGTAGGATCTATTGCGTTGCAGTTCATCAAAATTGGTGGAACCGTAATGCTAAGAAGCACAACCATCCGATGGTAACTCCGACAGTTATGGCTGTCTTGGAAGCTCTCACCAAGGCTTAGGTGCAATTATATGGGATGTTCTTATTGCGTCTGGCACACAATGGATAGACAACAGTAGCGTTCTCAAACAGTACAACAGTTGAAATGCAAGAAATTCTATTTCTACAAACCATCTTCCAGCCTTGGATGTTCGAGGCTAAGGACATTGTGATATAAGGAGGCAACAGTAGTGTTCCCAAATACCTCAATCAAAGCTCTCACAAAAAATTTTGGAGGCATAGACCTCTTGAAGTTCCATATCTTGGTTTTTTGCTTAGCTTTCACCCATTTGCATTCCAATATACTCCCTGTCATTACAGTAAGGTTGTAGATTTTTGTTCATGATTTATTTTAAACTGTAATTTTGTATAGCTGAAAGTGTAATTTTGTGTGGGGACATATAGTGATAGTAGTAATCTTCCTTCCGCTTTTTTGATGTTGGTTAAGGAAGATGGTGATAGTCTCTTGTATGGATAAATATACTTTTTTTTTGTCTTATTGAGTTATAGTATTGAAAAAAAACTACTTAAGGACATAAAGAGGGCAGAGGTGAAAGGATAAGAACGAAAACTAATATACCAACATAAAATGGATAGAAGATATAAAAAGAGCCCTGAATAGAAAAAATTCAACACCCCAAGCAAACTCAACAATAATGAACAAAAAATAAGGATTCAAAAAAATGACACCAAATAAAACTAATGAAACCAATTTCAAATTTAAAAATCCTGTCAAATAGATTTTCTTAACATATAGCATCCAATCATGATGCTAAAATAACTTGAACAATTATATTATTGAAGCTCCTAACATCCATAACTTATCAATTATATATTCCATCTTAATCTAATTCATGCTCTCTTTTCACTTTTCGGTTTCATAGCATCCGTCTCTTTTCCTCAAACAAATTTTTATTTATTATATATGATCCAACTTAATTCTAATGCAAAATCTGATTTCTTCAACTTACCTTTGTTGAATTATTAGTATGCTTTCCACATCACCTTTATTGAATTATCATCATATAAATTATTTAAAATATGAGCATCTATTTTTTCAATGATGACAAGTTACTTTGTTTGTCTCACTTTTTAACATCCTTAGACATGGCTCAAGATTACCTAATACTTTAACAATGAGAACCCCATTCTCCTTTAACTTTTAACAACTCAAACAACGGCCTAATTGTTATCCACAGCTGGCGAAAGGAAAAATTGAAACTGTCTAAATAGCAACCCAAAAGATTACAGCTATTTGGTCGACAAATGTATTGTAGTTTACTAAATACCCCAAAACATAAAATGTACATGACATAACATCAAACAAAGAAAACATTAGTATACATACAACAGTCAGAGCCGAGTAGAAATAAATTAAAATCCATTAAGCTGCTTGGAAAAAAAACACTGAATTTCTATGAGTAGAAGGCTAAAAGAAGCGAATATGATAACAACATAAAAGCAATAATAAAAAAACATCATAATAAAACAACAAAATTTATATGATTAAGGTAGAACAAGTCTAAGTTCACATAGATATACAAAATAAAAAGATACAAAAAAATACTCTTTCCAAATCTATATGCACCCTATTTCACACACATATTTTTAAATTTTATAAGTATATCTATATGTCATTTTTATATTTCAGCCATTGGACTTTAATCCCATGGTTGGGATCCAAAGCAAAAAACATATAAAAGTTTAAATGTTGAAATTTAATATAAGTTGAATGAAGTTAGAGACTAACCAGACTAAAATGAACCGAACACAAACATAAGGTTTTTCAATATAATCAAACACGGCCCAAGCTCAAACAAAAACCAAGGTCGCTCAAGATTGGATTGTTTATAGCCCAACGAGGGAAGAACTGAACGTTCAATGAAAAAAGAAAAAACAAACTTAAGATCAACAATGTACCATCAACCTAGAACCAAACTTTGGAAGAGCTTTGGAAGTAAATGAATAAACCATCAAAATTGAACTCTTGATATCATGCCTTACCCCGTGGGAAAACTGAGATCAAGATGCCACCTTCAAATTTGTTTGGTAATTGCTATATTTGGTAAAAATAGCGATGTGAATTATTCTATTTTTTTTTTAAGTTTATCAAGAACATATGCACAGACAATTTTCTTCATCAACGCTTGTAACAACCGAGCTTATATCCTTGAACATCTGCTTTTTCAGAGAAATATGTAATTGCAAGGCATCCTATTCCAGACTAGTTAACAATCCTACAAATATAAAATAAAACTTGCAATATATTATCATATCTCATCAAACGTAGATGTCTGATTTACTGGTTTTCATAATAAGGGGAATGGTAAAGTATATGAAACATCACTCTGATATAAATCTTCAAGAATCCATATTGCCTGTCTCTCAAAACAGAACAGATATGGTCGTGCACTGGTATGAGAAAGGATGACTTTAATTACTTATCTGTCTCTGTAATGATGATCAGTATACACATTAGAAGATGAAATCAGGATTAATTAGTTATTTATCTGCTTTATTAGTGGATTTATGATAGTAGATGGAGATAAGCTTTTTGTTTTTTATTATTTCTTTGTAATTATCCTAGAGAGTTCTTTTCTATTATATATATTTTTTCAATCATAACCGGTCTTCTTTACAAAAGAGAAAAGATCCCGTAGTATAATCACAAAGAAATGATAAATAAAAAAATAAACCTTAGATCTAAATTGACAAGTCCAAACAAACTTAGAATTCAGATGTTTCTAAAACATAAATCCCTTATAAAGCAGAAAATAACTAATTACTCTCATCATCGTTGTCATCCATATGTCCGGATCAAAAAATCGTCATCATTCAAGATATACTTTAATAAATTAAAAATCATTAAATGTCATCCAATGCAAAAGTCTGACTTAGTGTCATTCGACATTATGGCAATAGGAAACTAATTTCCTCCATTATTAGAATATAAACCTTTAAGAATCCATATAGATGTGCCTCTCAAAATAAACTAAAATCTACAAAGTTTTTTGTTAGTTGATGAAGGGATGGGGCTGTAAAGAGCCCATACTGAATGCTTCCTCCTTAATTAAAAAATTAAAATGGTTTTTCTTATAACCACAAAATGGTTTCATCAGAGGCAGAACACTCCTCAATTCGCTTACTCAAGCCTACCCTCTACAAATAGCGAAATATCTAGCGTTCCTTCATAATGATATCCTATCAAACCAGAATATCTAAGCTATAGGGTTTTTTAATATTCTTGGATAATAAAAAAAGTTCATTACCACTCAAGTTTATTTATGCTTCATGTAGTTAAGTCACAATTCAATAAATCTATTCAATATAAAATACTCAAAATACAAAGAAGAACCATTAATGCATCCATCACGCTACAACAACAACAACAACATCAAGCCTTTGTCCCACTACGTGGGGTCAGCTACATGAATCCTTTTTCTCCATTGTGTCCTACTAAAAGTCAAATTCTTGTTTAAATCTAATAAAGAACGATCATTTCTAATATTTTCTAACCAAGTCTTTTTAGGTCTACCTCTACTCTTCTTAATATAAGTCAAATCTAATACCTCTACTTTCTTAACCGGGTCATCGAAAGTCCGTCGTTTTATGTGACCAAACCATCTAAGGCAGCTCTCTCTAATCTTATCTTCCACTAGAGCTACTCCAACCTGTTCACATATATACTCATTTCATATCCTATCTCTAAGGGTAAATACACTCATCCACCTGAGCATCCTCATATCTGCAACACTTAACTTAGTATTAGGCTTCTCTTTTAATGGCCAACACTCTGCACCATAAAGCATTGCAAGTCTCACCACCATCTTATAGAATTTTTTCTTAAGTTTGAGGGGGAATTTTCTATCAAACAACAAGCCCGATGCATTCCTCCACTTTAACCATCCAACTTGAATTCTGCTGATAATATCCCCCATCTATTTCACCGTCACTTTAAACAATAGATCCAAGATATCTAAAACGTGTACTCTTGTTAATGACTTGATCACCCAAAGTCACAATTCCCCCACTAGGTCTATTACTACTAAAACTACACTCCATACGTTCAATTTTAGATCTACTCAAGCGAAAACCTTTCGACTCTAAGGTTGAACTCCATAATTCAAGTTTACCTTCAACTCCCTCTCTAGTCTTATCAACAAGAAGAATATCATCAGCAAAAAGCATACACCAAGGTACATCCTCTTGCAAATGTCTAGTGAGAACATCCATGACTAAAGCAAAAAGATATGGGCTTAAGGCTGATCCTTGATGTAATCCAACTGAAATAGGAAAATACTTGGTCAAACCATATCTTTAATGATTTGAATATAAGCATTATTAACTCCTTTCTTTTCAAGAACTCTCCATAGCACTTCTCTTGAAACTTTATCATATGCTTTCACTACATCAATAAATATAATATGTAGATCCTCTTTATTCTCTCTATATTTCTCCATCAAACCTCTCAATAAATGTATGACTTCCATAGTAAACCTACCCGGCATGAATCCAAATTGATTTTGACAAACATTAGTATCACGCCGCAACCTACGCTCCATAACTCGCTCTCATTTTAAAGTATGACACATCAACTTAATTCCTCTATAATTTGCATAATCTTGTGCCTCACCTTTATTCTTAAAAATAGGAATCAACACACTCATTCTCCACTCATCTGGCATCTTTTTAGTATTCAAAATAGTAATAAAAAGTTTAGTAAGCCAAGAAATTCCTTCATCTCCTAAGCATTTCCACACCTCTATTGGAATATCATCAGGTCCAACAACTTTTCCACACTTCATTTTCTTTAAAGCCTCTCTAACTTATGTTTTACTAATATGCCGATAAAAATAAAAATCTTTATTTTCATTTAGGGTGCTAAGGTCATGATAGGAAATACTTGAGTTCGCAAGTAACCTTAATGGGAAATACTTGAGTTCGCAAGCAAACCTAGTAATAATAGGGAAAAACAACGAGAAAAACTCAAGAACGTCGGCGAAAACAATCCAAAACGGTAGATTGTATTATAGGAATCAAATCAAAGCAAGCACAAAGCAAAGATACAATTGATCATCAATTCGAGAGGAGGATCGTTCTCTCCCAATCTCTAGACGATGAGTCTAGAGCCCAAGACACCAAAGAGAATTCTAAGAGAAACAATAATCAAGCATAACCCTAACCCTGATTTTCATCATACTTAAGGCATGCAATTAAACAATAAAGCCAAAAGACCAAAAAGCCTATGCCGCCCCCTCCTTTTAGCTCCAAGTTTGAATTTGAATATCAAGTGGACCCTGCCCTTCTCTCTCTCTCCTTTGCCGCCACCCCCTTCCTGCTGCAAACCCGAACTGGCCCCATAGAAGGGGCCGGCTAGACCGGTCCACTAAGGACCGATTTAACACTATCGCCCTCCCAAAGAATCACCTTGTCCTCAAGGTGAAAACTGAGAAACTGATGTTTCACCATCTCGTATGGTTCCTATGTGGCGTCGTAGTCTGGGAGGCTCTTCCACTTGATTAGTACTAAGGGCCGATCTGATAATTCCTCCCTCCAGCATCTCTCTAATCAACTTCTCAATCTCATCCTTCTGAAATTGAGGATATCTGTAGGGTCTGACGCTGATGGGTGACACACCTTCCCTCAAGGTGATGGCATGCTCCTTCTCCCTAAGTGATGGCAATCCTTGAGGTGCCTGAAACCTTCTCGAATTTCTGGATCAACGGTTGTATGGAGAGGGGTATATCCCCTCCCTCCTCCATGATAACTCCCTCCAATATGTGCAGCTCCACCAAATAACCTTCTCCCACCTCTTGGATATTCCTCACCATGGTTTTGAGTGACACCATAGCTTTGAATAGCCCTGCATCTCCCCTGATCACCACCTTTCTCCCATCCACCCTCAGCTCCATCGTAAGTGCTCCACAATTGACCTTGGTATCCCCCAAAGTCTGCAGCCACTTCATCTTTCCTCCTACGACAATCAGAATTTGTCTTTTTCCCAGCTGGTTCTTTCGCCTCCGATGCTGCCGTTTGGATTTGATTCTCCAATAATTTTTTCATCATCGCATGGAGATTGAAAACCTTGTCTTTCACGGATGATATTTGATCTTCCATCGTAGCTTTTATTTGGCTCATCTCTCCTTCCAATCGTTCCTCCAAAGCATCTATTCTCTTGGCCGCCATCAAAAAATTTGATTTTTGCTCCAGAAATTAGCAAAGGTCCCTTCCTCTAGATGAAATTTCGCCATTGAAATTTCAAAAAATCAGCCCCCAATAGTCCCAAGACTTGCTCTGATACCAATTTGATAGGAAATACTTAAGTTCGCAAGTGGCCCTAATGGGAAATACTTGAATTCACAAGCAAACCTAGCAATAATTGGTAAAAAACAGCGAGAAAAACTCAAGAACGTCGGTGAAAACAATCCAAAACGGTAGATTGTATTATAGGAATCAAATCAAAGCAAGCACAAAGCAAAGATACAACTGATCCTCAATTCGAGAGGAGGATCGTTCTCTCCCAATCTCTAGACGATGAGTCTAGAGCCCAAGACACCAAAGAGAACTCCAAGAGAAACAATAATCAAGCATAACCCTAACCCTAATTTTCATCATACTTAAGGCATGCAATTAAACAATAGAGCCAAAAGACCAAAAAGCCCATACCGCCCCCTCCTTTTGGCTCCAAGTTTAAATTTGAGTATCAAGTGGCCCGCACCCTTCTCTCTCTCTCCTTTGTCGCCGCCCCCTTCCTGCTATAAACCCGAACCGGCCCCATAGAAGGGGCCGGCTGAACCGGTCTAACAGGTCACTAAAGTCAATCATATTCTCACAATCTTCATTAAAAGTACTTTTTGATCTTCATCCTTAATGCATCCATCACGCTAATTAAAAAAATTGTGTATACTAGTGACCATATATATAACCCCCTCCTGCACCAAAAAACATATATATTTGGTATAATAAATGCAACTTATCTAATTAAGTAGCATAAAACCAAGATGACATACTCGCTATAAATCCTGAAAAAATTGCACCATTGTTTCTTTAGAATCAAAGCTATAGCTGGAAAAATATTCACAAAAAATTGGAGGAAAAATTTAGTGACCTGAGCTATTGCTGATGGTTTCTACCTTCTACGAGAAAGAAGAACCTTGGCTGGCTCCATCAGAAACATGTGAATGTGACATCAGTATATACAAAACCCACAGGTGTAAGCATATAAGGTAGAAAAAAGAAAATAGCTGGGCCATTGTGTTCCTCCTCACAAATATTGCACCTGCAGAGAAAATAGCATCCAACTGGCGAATAACCAATCCAAGTTGTTGTCGCCCAGATCTTATTCTCTCACGAAGTGCGGCTTTTGTAGCATAACCAGAATGTTGCCATCTCCCAGTTTCAATATCCAGGCTTTCAAATTCGCCATCCTCCAGTGGTAGCCCATTCTCATCAAGCATCCTTGACAGCTTTTCCATTCTAAAGACTAATGTTGATTTCTCGGAAGATAGTGATTCAACTTGGGTTTGTTTTTGAATCAAGTGATCAGTTAATTGACTCAGTCTTTTCTTCAGTTCAAGTTCCACTTCAGTTGGTTGCAAAATCTCCCTTTTTGTTTTCCCTATGCTCTCTTCGAGCCACCGCGCCTTGTCCTTCAACCTTGCAATCTTATCACAAGTAAAAGAATACTCTGCATCCAGAATCTCTCTCTCAACCCTATCCTTTCTCAGAGGTTCCATGATGCTCGGAGAAGATGCTTGTTTCTTGATGGTTGATATTCTCCTCTTCAATTCTTCTTGAGTTAGTTCCTTAAATCCAATCTGCTGTTTAAGTTCTGCTACGCGATTCAGCGCTACTTCGAGATTCCACTGCTCTGCCGCAAGTGACTTCGCAAGCACCGCATTTTGGGCCTCGAGCTCAGCCAGCCGAGCCAGGGCTTCCATTCTGGTACTGTTGTGCTTCTGCTTCTCCAGCTCCACTGCCTCCATGGTCTCAATCATACTCGTCTGCAATTCTGAAGCCTCCTTCGCCTGCTGCCTCTCCCTTTCTTCAAGAATCTTTTCCAGACTCTCTTTCTCTCCCTCCAATCTCGCAACAATATCTTCCTTCTCCTTAATAGCATCGGTTGCCGCTCTGGCAGCCTTCTCAGCTAGTATATGCTCCCGCCGCTTCCTCCTTTCTTCCGCTCGCCGGGTCTCTTCCTCAGAATCAGATCCGGAAGACGATTCTGTATCCGAATCCGAATCCCTTCCGCTTTCTGAAGAACGCTTTGTGGAGACATTAATAAATTGAGAATCAGCCTTCACCTTTGCACCCTCTTCTTTACTCCGATTCCAATCGGTGACTATTTCTAGCCTCCCGGCCTCACTAATCAACAAAGGCTCGCCTCCTGACAAAAGCGATTTTTGTAATTCCCCTTGACGAAGTTGGTTCTCACCGTCTCGATGTTCTTTAGAAGAAGGAAAAACGGGAGAAGAAGAGGAGGAGGAAGAAGGGGTTGCTGCTCTCCGGGAGGAACACTTTCCATTCTTCGATATTGCTGGTTTCTTAACGACGCTCAACAGCGATGGCCGCTGCACGGAACTGCCGTCTGCGGCCCGAGGAGCTGTTGCCGGTACGTTCGGACTGGGTGAGCTAAGCAGCTCCGTCCAATCGATGACAGTTGGATCTGGGGTAGGTTTTGCCGAGGCAGAAAATGAAGAAGGGGATTGTAGAACAGATACCTTTGCGAGATCGGGCGTCGATTTCTTGAGGAGGGGAAATTTCGTGGCAGATGTAGAATATTCTGCACCCGGCTGTGGCTGATTATGCTTGGCTGTGACGGAGGCGAGATCAGCGGCGGAAGGGGAGCGCCGCGGCTTGTCGGCCTTGCCGAGGGAATCTGCGGCCTGCTGATCAATTTGCTGTAGGAGGTTCTCGGCGACTTTAAGCTTGGAGGAGATCCAGCCCGCCATTGCTCCGGACGGGAGGGAGATCTCAGATGCCAAAACGAAGAGCTTTCTCTTTCGTCCCAACTACTATGCTTCGGGTATCTTTACCATGGACCGGCAATTTTAGCGTTTTGCTTCCCATATAAGCAAGTAATAATAAACGAAAAAATGGGTGAAAATTTTTACTAGATTTTTGCGTTTTAAAATTTTTGGATTTACATTAATTTTAATTTAATATAAATATTAATTAATTAATCATATAATTTATTTATCCTTTTTAAAATTTATTTTAACTCAAATTTGATGAGAATATTTATCAAAATTGCTCTATAATATATATCCATCATACCTAAAGTTCTCTTCAAAACTAACCTAAAAATCTATCAAAACTAAATTGATAAGTTAATGGGCATGACTCTTAATTTATTGTAGCTCAAAATAAGCGGCAAAAATTTTATTAAACGTAGGGTTTTTTGTAGAATTCATCCAATATAGAAACCCTAATTTTCATTGATAACTCTATTCCATTTTTTACAGCCGAATAACAATAATTAAAATAAAGATGATGATTGATACATCTTCAAAAAATTATCTTCATCAGGCACGAATCTCGAGGAAAATTAAGTTGGAAACTTTCAAAATTAAAATTGGGACCATATGAACTCCGATTTCAACAAAATTACAGTCAAAGTGAACGTCTCGGAAATATGAACCCAACGACACTAAATTCGACTCAATCCAAGCCTAAATGGGTCCAAATCAAGGACCTGAAGCACTATTAGAAGGTTCAAACCACAATTTGGATTACTAAACGGTCTCCAAACATGACATATTTATAGTTGAATCGAGCGGCCTGACGAGACAAATCCAACGAGCCTAAGATCGCAAAATTCTGATATCGGTAAGACATACAAATGTCTAACAAACGATCCATAATTGAGGGATTCAACATCGGTCGTCCATTCAAACCACTCCCTAATTACCCTTGATCTTCCTCCTATTTATGGGCCATGCCACTATCAGAAATCTATAAATAGAGCCCCATCTTCTCTTGAAAAGGAAACCCAAGCTAGAAAGCAAAAGAGAGATCGGAGATCGCTCTTGCCCCCTTGCTCCTCCTCTACCATTGGAGGCCCTGAGTTCCGTTGGACCACCGTCTGACGCCCTGAGTTCCTCCAGACCACCACCTAAGGCCCAGAGTTCCACCGAACCACCACCTGAGGCCCGGAGTTCCACCAGACCACCACCTGAGGCCTTGAGTTCCGCCGGACTACCACTTGAGGCTCGGAGTTCTGCCAGACCACCACTTGAGGCCCTGAGTCCCGCATGACCACCACTTGAGGCCCTGAGCTCCGTCGGACCTCCATCTGAGGCCCTGAGTTCCGCCGGACCATCACTTGTGGCCCTGAGCTCTGCCGGACCACCATCTGAGGCCCTGAGTTCTGTCGGACTCCCACTTGAGGCCCTGAGTTTCGCCGGACCATCACTTGAGGCTCGGACTTCTACGGGACCTCCACCTGAGGCCCGTACTTCTGTCGGACCACCACCTGAGGCCCGGACTTCTGTCGGACCACCACTTGAGGCCCGAACTTCTGCCGGACCACCACCTGACGCCCAGACTTCTGTCGGACCACCACATGAGGCCCCAGACTTCTGCCAGACCACCACCTGAGACCCAGACTTTTGTCGAACCACCACCTGAGGCCCGAGCTTCGGCTGGACCACCACCTAACGCTCGGACTTTGGCCGGACCACCACCTGAGGCTCGAACTTCTGCCGGACCACCACCTAACTCCCGGACTTTTGCCGGACCATCACCTGAGGCCTGGATTTCGGCCAGACCATCACCTGACGCCCGGACTTCTGCCGGACCAACACCTGAAACCCAAACTTCTGCCAGTCCACCAAGTGATGCTGGATTTTCATCCTCGTTTGTCACTAGATTTTAACCACTCGGTTGACATTTGTAATCTAATCGCCCTCGAAGGCGAGTCAGCCAACTGTAACCTACTCAAGTTTTAGTGGAATCATTTCCAACTGGACCAGGCCCCTTGGTTTCTCCCATTTCCAGAATTTTCCACGTAAAAAAATCTTGTGTTATTTGTGTGTGAGCTGAATATCCGTGCAACACTAAGACGTAAGACTACAACTTTATCACTGAGTATATTCTAGCCCACAACAATGATGATGAAGATAATGAAGAAAATTGAAGTATAGATGTTGATCATTCCCCTTAGTCAAGCACTCAAGCTAAAGCATCATTCCAGCTCTGTGTGGTCATGACATTTCACTATGTTGCTAACGAACCCCTATATCAAGTACAAAGTTTTTGTACCATCTTGATTAGGGTTGCAAACAAACTGAACTGAGCTGAGCTTCAGCCTATTCAATTTCAAGCTCATTTGTTCAAACTATGCTCAAGCTCGGCTCGAAGCTCATCGAGCTTCTTGGACAGCTGTTCGAGCTCGAGCTTGTTTAAAACTCCTACGTTCGAGCTCGACTTGTGTTCAGATTTGTACCGTCTTGATTTCATCTTGGAGTGATTCTCATCATTACAAAGAAGTTTGGTTACAAGTATTTAAAGTACAAGTGTATTTTAAATACAATGTAAAGAAAAATTAATGTATTTGAACTATGTTGCATTTGGTTAATTGTAAATTAAATTTAGTAATTTATTTTTTTGTGTTTGGATTAGTGTAAAGTGATTCTAATTTATTTTGTTAGAGCACATTTCATTTCCAAGTGTAGCTCCATTGCATTTGGTGGTGGGGACAGAGACTGGAGGTTATGATCTTGAGGATTTCACAGCTTAATTAATTCGAATTCTCCTTTAATATTCATTAAATATGTTATTTATGCTTAATTATGCTAATTATATCATTTTAATATTGATTAATAAAAATGTGCACAACTATATGATGAATATTCTTTAACAAGTGCTCATAAAATTTTATAGAATCAATATGCTTCATTTATTTTGTTATATTTGATTGACTAAGTTACTTAGTTCTTTATCATGATTAGGTATATAACTACATTACATTTAATAAATTTAATCATGAATTTAATTTCTTAGAATTCAAAAGGCTTCTATACTTTATAAAATTATATATAATATGATATACTTTGCATCTATATTTATATAATTATGTAAAATAAAACATAGTATATATGAATTGTTGGAATCGCATGCATCAAAGGCACTTTGGTGAGATATCAAGGTCTCAAATTGAGCGATAGGCCTAGCCTAGCTAATAATGTTCAATCAAAATAATTGTCTTTTGGTGGGTGCATTGAGTCAGCATTTGTGCGGCTTGTAGGAGTTTTTTATGAAATAACTTGAGTAGTTTTAAATGCTTATCTTTAAAGTGAGGTTAATTTATAAATCACACCTAATATTAATATATCATCAAAAATTCATCTTGATCGGGCACCAATCTTGAAGCAAAAATGAGATATAGAAGTTTTAAAAATTAAATTCAAGATCATCTGAACTCCGATTTCAGCAAGCTTATAATCAAACTGAACGTCTCGGAAAGGCAAACCCAATGACACCAAAATTAGCCTAATCTGGGCCCAAATCAAGGGTCCAATGCATATTTAGAGGGTTCAAAGCATAATTTGAATCACCAAACGAATTTCAAACGAGGCATGCTTATAGTCAAATTGAACAGCTTGACGAGACGAATCCAACGAGCTCAAGATCGTTGAATTATGATATCATTAAGACATTCAAATGATCAATAAATAGTCTATAATCAAAGGAATCAATATCGGTCGTCTATTCAAACCACTCCCATCTTAACCTTGATCCTCCCCATATTTACAAGTCATGCAACTCTAAAAAAATTATAAATATGCCACCATTCTTCACATGAAGGGAGAAGGAAAGGAGGAGAAGGGAAGGATTTGGGAGCTTGCTTGCTGCTGACCACCGTCGGAGTTCTTCCCGACCATCAACGGACTTCCGCCAGTCCGCCAACCACCACCAGACTTTCGCCAATCCTCCGACCACCGCCGGACTTCTACCTATCCTCCGACCACCGCCGGAGTTCTTCCCAACCATCGTCAGATTTTCGCTAGTCTGCCGGACTTCTGCCCATCCGCTGACCACTACAGAGTTCGTCTCAACCACCGACGGACTTCTGCCAGTTTGCCGACCACCGTCGAACTTCCTCCAGTCCGTCGACCATGGTGGAAAAATTTATGTCACCACGCAGATTTTGTGTTCTCCTATTTTGTAATCGAATACTGCATTAAGAATAAAGTACAGTCTCAAGAGACTGACATAATATTCTACAATGGATTCAATATCAAAATAGGGTTTTGAAAAATGATATTTCTATAGTCAAACACAATTCTACGAATAACATATCATCTCGAGAGATGAACATGAAATTCTGTAGAATGTGTTTAAAAATAGAAATATAGTTTTGAAAAGTTCATCCATTCCTTTATTTAGGTGTAATAAAGAGAATATTATATCATCTAAAAAGAGGAACATAACATTCTTTAAAAACACCCAAAAGAAGGAATGAATTTTACAAAAGTCATCATTTCTAAAATTGAATATAACAAATAGAATATTATATTACCTGGAAAGATAATAATAATATTCTATAAATATATTTAAAATTAGAAATGAGGTTTTAAAATATGTTTGCATTCCCAAAGATTTTTTCCTTATTTTATAAGAATAAAATAAGATTTATTTTAATCTGGGGTTCTCAAATCCCTATAGGGGCAAGCCCCTATAGTTAATTACATCCTAGGAGGGGTACTCCTAAAAAAACTCTCGATTAAAATAGTGATTTCGTACCCTTTAATTACAAACTAGAAGACAAGAAAAGAAGTAAAAATTTTCAAGAAGAATGCTCAACGTTGAACAGTTATTAACGAGTCAAAGGAAGAAAAGTAGGAGGTGCCGAATTCTGAGAAGCTCAGAGGCAACCTCAGTCTACCCTATGTTAGGTTTTACATTTTAAGAGGGAAATTTGTAGGTTTGAGTTGGCATTTTATTAAAAATTTGGGATTATATTCTCGAAGGATGAGGACTTAAGATTTAAAAATCTGCCTCAGAACCTAAGTTTAACTTGGGTACTATAATGTAGTGACCCGAACCTAACTAATGAAGTGCAAATCTGGACTTATCCCGGCTTGGATTGGGGAGCCAGCTAACCACCTAGACGCTTTAAAATCATGTGTCCAGTCTTTTTATGAAAGATTGGTAGGGACGTAGTTTAAGTTTTGAGGAATCGGGGCCGACATCTAAGACAAATCCTAATTAGCCCCTTTACTTATATGAGATAAATGATGCCTGAAAATAAAATGCAATTAAAATTTTAGACTATTTTAATTTGTATCTAATGCAATGCATGCTGATTGACTCGAATGCATAAAATGATTATGAAGTAATTTTAAAATTAGGCTTAGAAAATAAAATTTTCCCTCGAGATTGCACAACATCCCCTTGACAGAACTGCACCCTAATAGGTCAGGTGGTCTGCCAGAACCCGCAGGCGAGGAGGTGCCTAACAAGGAAGAGAAAGTATTAATATGCATATGCTGACTTTCGGCGGACCCGAGCTTACTTCTTAGATTCGTTAGAGTTTCTATGTGAGCCTAAAAATTTTATTTTAAATTTCAAGTAGAAAAATTTTTATCGTGCCCTTGCGAAAAAAAAAATACTATTCGTATCCAGACTAAAATAAAATACAGCATGCAAGAGTCCTAAAAAAAGCTACTGCACAAACAATGTAAACAATCTAATTAAATTATCCAAAAATATAATGTCCAATGTCCAGTTTATTTACAACCCAGGGTTTGCTAAAAATGTAAAGTGGCCTGATACCAGTGACAACAAACCCGAATTCTACTCCTAGAATTGATGCAAGCGATTTTAAAATGGGATATACTTTCTTCTTATCTTCATTTCTTCATCTTCTTTATATTCACTTCTTTGTCTTCTTCTTGGATCCGTTACGAGCTCCTTGGGTCCGTCAAGCCTGGATATCCAAATGAAAAAAACTCATCCCCAAAGGGGTATTTTCTTTTCTCTTTGGATATTAGAACCACCCTAACTTGGCTTTCATAATAGAAGAGAATACTCCCCTAAGGGACATTCTCTTATCTTTAGATTCCGAGTTGGGTGTGATATCCCACTTTTAAATCACTTTCACAACACTTGACTTTAACAAATTACATTTACATTATATTACACCCCAGAAAGAAAAAGAAAATCTAAACCACCTATAGTGTTATCCTAAATATTTATAATAAAATTATTCCCACACAGTTATATATTCGCATTTAAAATTAAATTTACCAACCACACTTGGCCATGCTCTTTTAATTTTAAGGGGGCTTAGCATTTTTTGAAGCACCTGCAGAAAATATTATTAATTTAAATCTTTAATTTGCCCCCTTTTATTTAGCCATGTACGAGCATGGCCACCTGCATAAGATTCTGTGAGCATCTAGATCGTTCCTAACCTAGGGGTAATCTATCGTCCATTACATCATATCACACAGAACAGTAAAAGTAAATAAACACTCACATCAATCATTTTTACAACCAGCATATAGTGAAAACCGAGAAAGCCCATCACACAACAACAAGAAAGTAAACATCGGCCTAACCTAAAGCTAGAGTCGGTTGTCCTAGCAAGGAAATCTAAGTGCGTGCAGTAGGTCGTGTGGTTTAAAGATATCCTGGGTTTATTATTAATTAAAGTTATCTAATTGATTGAAATTGGTTTGTTGAAGGGTCAAAGGAAATTTTAGTTCAGATTTAGGTTTTAGTATCTTTATTGTTTTGAAATTTGTTTTAGATTGAATTTTGATTGTTAAAGTTGATTAATAGGATTGGCTCTTTGGTGTATTTGAATTAACCATTTTTTTATTTAGATTATTTAATTAATGATTTATTGAATTTTTTAATGATCTATTAAACGTTTTAATATTTTGTTAATTTTAAATCATTTATTAAAATTTTAATTGACTTATTCAAGTGTTAATGTTTTATTAAAATTTTAATGATTTTATTTAATTTGTTAATGATTTATTAGATTCTTAGATTTATTATTATTATTTAATTGATTAGAATTTATTAACCTTTCTTTACGATTTCAAATTATTTTGGTTAGAAGTTTATAACTTTAATATTTTATCGGGTTATGTTAATTCTATTTGTGATTTATATTTAAAATTTTCATTAATTGATTATTAAAATTTGATTAGCTTAATTAAAGTAACATTAATAATGAACACTAATCCTAAGGGGAATATCACTAAGTTTTATATGTTCTGTGTTTCTATCATAAAGTGTGCATGCAACCTAAGTCTAAATTCTCTAAGACTCAGTCCTTAATTTTTGTCCTTAAATATCACTAATGTTGTATAGGATGAAAAAGTTTGTTATTACTAACCCTCAGGATATTACGCACGTGTAAAGGGATTTAAGGATCCATAAAATAAAAATAAAATAATCCTGATAAAATTGAAGTTGCTACAGGGACCTAGAGGGGAGGAGTTCACACAAAACACACCACAGCCTCCTAGGGGCTTTCTAAGTTTTAAGGAAACTTACAACACCGAGGGTTATGACCCGGTGGATTTCGCCCGTAGCACCTCTATCCGGCTGGGTAGAGGCGACTAACGCCTTTGGCTCCTTGTCCTTTTGTTCACTCAACCCGTACCATTCCTCGCATTTCATGCAAATAAAGAAGAAAAATAGGGAAGGATTAGAAGCACATTTAATAATTAATAATGAAATAATTGAAATTACTAAAAATAAAAATGTACCTTTCTTCGGGCTTGAAAACCGGCGCAAGCTGTCTACCTTTTAAATTGTTCCCTTTTAAAAGCATACTATTTATTTTTCCAACATTCACCTCGAGGCACAAGAAGGGAGAAGTAGAAGAAAGAGAAAGAGAGGGGTAGAGAGAGAGAAAGAGGGGCATTGCTTTCTTGACACCTTGATTTTTTATTTTTTTTAGACATCACACCAACTAGCTCTCCAACACAAACCCTTTATCATCTCCTCTCCTAAAACACACACACTTATCAAAAATAATTTAACTTTCAAAATCCCACATTCCACTTTTCAACATATTTCCTTCTCTAATACATTTTTTATTTTCCAACACATATATTTTCTTCATAATATACACTTTTCACCTTTTCAACACAAACACCTTTCCAAAATACACTTTCACTTTTTAAAACAATCCTCAAGTTGCACTTTTAAAACAACCACATTTCTACCATTCTTAATGTTCCAACATACACATTTCTTTTAGCACAAGCCCTTTTCAAACATTTCATTTTCCCACACAAATACTTTTCAAAATACTTCTCTTTTCGATACACTTTCCAAAATACTTTTTCTTTCAACACCAACCCTTTAACCTTTCACCAAGCACACATTATTCCACTTCACTTTTCACGCACAAAACCTTTTAAAACAAATACCTTTTTACCATTCTTTGTTTTTCAACACACACTTCTCATCTTCAAAAGATCACACAATCACCTTTCAAAATATACGCTTTTCACTTTCCAGAATCCCAAAATTTACTTTTCAAACCATATACACACTTTACCTAACTTCTTCTTTTCCCAAATCACAACACAAAATACCTTGCAAATCTCCATCCACTCATAAGATTTTCTTGCATTTTTATATTGAAAGTGAAAGCTTCATGCTCATCCAACAGTTAAAAGAGACTTTCTAACATAGCCAAAACACATTTGCATTGCATCTATGCTTGCCATTGAAAAAGAAAGCACATTAATGTTATCCAATATTTCAAGAAGAAAATTCAAGAAATAATTTTAGCATACAGTTTTCATAGAAAATAAGTTTCAAAACACCAATATCTCTATCCTCATTGACAATTTAATTCAATTACCATAGGTCACTGCATACACCACAAATCATACAGATCAAGAATTTAAATCCTGTGTCAAATTATAAGTGAGTTTCAAGTTTAAGTACAAATCAAGCAACTATTAACTAAGGGCGGCAAAAATGCAAACTTAAATTTTCCAATAAATAGCAAGTAAACCTTCTTCTTCAAACTATGAGTACCCAAGTATAAAATACATTTCTGAATGACATTTATTCTCCAATCTGAACGGCCAAAGAGCTTATGAGTTCATATAAAGTTCATATTTGAATATTTTGTAACTGTATCTAATTGAAATTTAACAAGCAAACACATGCCTATGGGATGATTACGAAGAAGGTTGTAGCGATTCCTAAACTCTACCTCATGCGTAGCAACCGAAGGCCCAACAAGAAGAAGAAATGGAGAAGAGGAAAAGCGAGGAAGAAGAACCAAGAAGTAGTATACCTGAACTCAGTTGAGGCAAGAGAGGTCGGATCGGCCTCCTTGGGGCGAAACAGACCGGCTATGGCTGGGATTTTGGTCGTGGAGCAAGTCGGAGAAGGGCTCGGCCTTGTGCTAGCCGCGAGAGAGAGAGGAGGGTAGACACAGAGATTGTGAACGACAGGAGACAGGCAAATGGGAGCTTTGCCTGGGGCTTCTTGCGAACTGGGAGGAGAGGAGATCGCGAGTGGGGTTCTTCCGCCTGGAGCTTGCGAATAGAGAGGGAGGGGAGGGGTTCCGAATGAGAGCGTATGAGAGCCTGGGGGAGATTTCGAACTGCAGAGAGAAGCAGATCCTTTGAATGAGGGCCTGGGGTGGTTTCGTCCAAATGAATAGGGGGAGTGGGGTTCGGTTCAATTGGCCCTAACCGCAATTTAGGTTTAGACTAAACCGCCTCTTGATTTGAATTTTGATTTAATTAAGAGTGAGGGTGGAAAATTATTTTAATTTTAATTTAGGTAAATTCTCATGATAATTTTGTTAATTAATTTGAAAATTTATTTTAATGGAATTGATATATTAATTTGAGCTAATTTAGTTGCCATTTTAAATTAGACTAATTTAAATTCATCATTTTTTTATTAATGTCATTTCATCTTAATTGGCTTGCGATGAGTCAATTCAAGCTAAACGGAGCCATCTATATTAAATTAAACCCGAATCGAGTTAATTTGATTTGGTTTCACATCGATTGGTTTAGCAAATTTTGGTTTAAAATAATCAATTTGAGATGAGTCGATTTGGGTTTAGTTTGGAGTTGAATTAGATTTGGATTGGATTGATTTTAATTTGGGTCAAATAAAACAGCCGAGTCAACACTACATCAGTGGGTATCCACCTAAGAGAAATCCTAAGGACGACGTCTATACTAGGCTACGAAGACCTAGGTACTAGAGATTAATTCCAGGGAAATTAACCTCGAATAATGAGGTCAACAGACCACTGCCAAACTTCCGCCCATTCGTCGACCACCACCAAAGTTTTTCCCAACTGCAGCTAGACTTCTGCCTGTTAGTCGACCATTGTCGAACTTCCGCCCGTTCATCGACTACCGCCAGAGTTCTTTCTGACCGCTTCGAAAATCCACCTATTCATCGATCACCTACAGTCCTCTCGATCTTCGTCGCCCGCCGACTATGGTCCTTCCAACCACCTTCGCCCAACTACTAACCTTCGTCACCCACCGACTAAGGTCATTCCGACCACCATCACCCAAATACTGTCCTCCTGACCTCCGTCCCCCACCGACTATGGTCTTCCAATCACCAACACCAACTATGGTCCTTTCAATCTCCGTCGGTCGCCGACTACGATCCTTGCGACCACTGTTGTCCATCGACTATGGTCCTTCCGACCACCGTCATCTGACTATGGTCCTTCCGACCTATATCGCTCGCCGACTATGGTTTTGCTGCCCCAAACGAACATATCAACACTGATTCTTCCAACTCCCAGCATATAATTCACTCTATATGGTGTATATTTGCTACATCAATTCAAGACCTTCCTTCTAAGGAAGGGCCTCATTTGTAATCAATTGCAAACATTAGTGGATTCATTCAAACTGGGCTAGGCCCTGTGATTTTTCTCCTTTTCGGGAGTTTCCACGTAAAAATTATAGTCTTCCTTATAAACTGTATAATCATACTCTCTTATCTGCTTGTGTGATGGATCTTCGTACAACGCTAAGATGCTAAATTATATCACTCTCTATAGCCACAAATATTCTAGGACGTAACAAATATATTAAAAAAAAACCAATGAATTTTATAGCATTAAAACTATCATGGTGAAATATTTTGTAGCTAGGAAGTTAAAATTTTCATGACAAATATAATCACCTATGATTGTGAAATTTATTTGTATTATAAATCATCTTTGTAAACCTCATTCCTCACTCAATGATTATTGAAGAATCACATTCAACTTGGACTGTTGCGGGCTAGAATATACGTGGCGGTAGAGTTAGATTTTCTTGTCTTAGCGTTATACGAATATCTAGCACATAAATAGAAAAAAAAGAAAATACCATAATTTTTATGTGGAAACCCAGGAAAAGGGAAAAACTATGGGGCCACGCCTAGTTGGAATGATTCCACTAGTATTTGAGTAAATTACAAATGTCTTATTCGTCCTTGAAATTGAGAAAGATCATATTATAATATTAATAGTCGAATTGAAATCTGAAGGTCGGACGGAAGTCCAGAGTCAATCCGTGACCGGGTAGAAATCTGATGTTAGTTGGCGGTCGGGTGGAAGTCCAGTGTCTGTCTGTGGCCGAGTAGAAATCCGACGTCAATTGGCGGTTGGGCAGAAGTCTGGCGATAGTCGATGGCCAGGCTGAAGTCTGGCTTTGGTCGAGGATGAGTCTAGTGGCAAAATAACTCTCTTCCTTCTCTTCTTGATTTGGTCCCCCTCCATGAAGAGAATTATTACGGATAACATCCTTCTAGCTGCTAATTTACTTGGAAACTTTAGTGCAAATACTAAACATAAGTTTTTTTGTGCAAAATTTTATATCACCAAAGCGTTTGACACTGTATCCAGGGAGCTTCTCTTTAATAGGCTTGAAGTCAAAGGTTTTCCTGAAATGATTATATCCTGGATTAAAGCTTGCACTATGGATGTACATTTCTCCATTTGCATTAATGGGACTCTTGAGGGCTATTTCAACTCTACTTCCGGTATTAGGCAAGGTTACCCGCTTTCTCCCTACCTTTTTAGCATCATTATGGATGGCTTATCTTCTTGCTTTGATTTAGCCATTTCTAATACCACCTTTAAGGGCATTTCCACTGGAAATTGTGATATCACTCACCTTCTATTTGAAGACGATATGTTAGTCTTTGGGAAAGCTACTACCTCTAATGCTCATACCCTCAATTCTATCCTTGCCAACTTTACTACTGTTTCGGGTCTTCATGTCAATCCCCATAAAAGCTCTATTCTGATCTCCAGAAATGCCTCCCAGGAGGCTGCTATTTGTGACATTCTGAATATTAAGCAATCTCATTCCCCAATCAAATACTTGGGGCTGCCAATTTTTTACAAGAAATTAAAGGTTCAGGATTTTAAACCTTTGCTGTAAAAACTCACTAACTTTTTAGATGGCTGGAAAGCAAAAACTCTTTCGTTGGCTGGCAGAATTCAGTTTCTCAAATTCACTATCAGCAATACTTTAGCCTACTGGATTTGAGGTTCTATCATACCAAAATGCTGTTGCAAGCTCATTAACAGAATGAGCTCTAGGTTCCTTTTTTTTGGCAACATCAATAAGAGGAAGATGCACATTATTTCTTGGAAAGAAACTTGCTACCCCAAACATAATGGGGGTTTGGGCATCCCTTCAATTAACTCTCTCTACCACAGTTTTGCTTGCTCCATTATCTGGAGGTTTTTAAATTCTAATAACTTACTTTTTAGCTGGTGGAGGTCCAAGTATTATTCCCTTTGGAATTTAAAGGCTACGAATAGATCTCCTTACTGGAGCTTCTTGTGCAAAAAGGCTGTTAGTATTAAGAACTGTATTTCTTTTTCTATTCATCTGAATAGTCATCTTTCTGTTATTTGGGATCCTTGGTGTTTAGGATCTTCTATTACTGATTTGTTGATAGCTTCCCAGTCCCTTGACAGTTACACCTCTTTTTATGACTAGAAGATATCAAATATTATTCAAGAAAACAATTGGGTGCTTCCCCATTGTTTTGACTCTCATATTGTCAACACTATCAATGTTGTTCATATCGATAGTTGTTCTGAGAACCATCTCTGGCTTGGTTCTCAAAACCCTCATTTTGGTAATTTTCGTTCTCAGCTCTATTCTGATCTGGACATTGTATCTTGGCACAAATTTGTCTGGCACAAAAAGTCTGCTCTTCGTTTCTCTGTATATGCCTGGTTAGCTTTCAAGGGTGGTTTAAAGACTGCTGATGTCCTTGCCACCCGTGGGATTTTCACCTCTAATGGCTGTTGTTTCTGTCATAGTGAGCATGAAACGCTCTCTCACCTTTTCTTCGATTGCAGCTTCACTTTTAACACTGTTAAACATTTCTTTCCCTGGTTGAATTGTCTTCTTATGAGACCAAACTTGCATCAAGTTTTTGACAGTATTTTAGACCAAAGTTTCACTGCCCACGTTACTAATTTCTACTTGTTAACCGCCTGTGCTACTGTCTATTATATCTGGAGAGCTAGAAATGATAGAATTTTTGGAGGAATATTGTATTGTCAAGCTACGATAAATGCCAAAATCAGGAATGCTGTTCTTCGCAAAATGAATGGCTGGAAAAAATTTTAAATTGTTTGGAAGGAGCTCTGTTTTTCGCTGGTTGATGTCTTCGTTTGAATGTTGTAGTTGTCCCCAGCACCTAACTTACTGTTCTCTGATGCCTCTTGCTGCCGCCCGATTGTTTTTTGGAAGGACAATGATGAATGTTGTATATCAGCTGGCCCTTGGACGGTCTATATTGGCAACCAAGGCCTCTGCTCTCGTTCTGTCCCTCTTGTGCAAATTATAAACTTGAGCTACTGAGTCTTTCATAGCTAAACTAGCCTATTTGTTCTTCACTGTCGCTTTTGCTTTATTTTGAGTCCTTCATCTCAATTTTGTTGTTTGAGATTTGGGACTATCGTTTTTCTTTTTTTATTTATTACTTGTAATTTCTTTTGATCAATGATATGGGCTCTGCCCAAAAGTTTCCAAAAAAAAAAAAAAAATCCATGAGGATACCTTTTTGTAATTTCTCAAATTTCGAAGGGGCCTTGCATTATTAATTCACGCGGCCCTATAAATAACAATAACTTGGAGGGCGTCTAGCCACCATCGAGTTCACCAGTTCAACACTCTCTCTTACTTGGTTCCACGAGCAGAGGCGAAGAGAAGGACGGAGCCGATGGCGGCTTCGATCAGGTTCGGGATCATGGGATGCGCGGATATTGCCCGTAAGATTTGCCGCGCCATCGGTCTAGCTCACAACGCCACCGTAGTCGCCGTCAGCAGCCGATCCGCCGACAAAGCCCGCCGCTTCGTCGCCGACAACGGCCTTCCGGAGAACACGCGCGTCCACGGAAGCTACGAGGATCTACTCGAAGATCCAGCCGTTGACGCCGTCTACGTACCGCTTCCTACGAGCCTCCATGTCCACTGGGCTATCGCCGCCGCCGGCAAGGGCAAACACGTGCTTCTCGAGAAGCCGCCGGCCCTTAACGCCGCGGAGCTGGATCGGATTCTGGAGGCCTGCGAGGTTAATGGTGTCCAGATTATGGACGGCACTATGTGGATGCACCATCCTCGTACCGCCAAGATGCGGGAGCTGCTCTCCGATCCCGATCGTTTCGGTCAAGTCAAAAGGGTAAATAATTGCTGCCCGTCTTTTTAGGGTTTTTTGAGAGTTCTATCTACTGCTGCAGTTTTTCTCAATTACTATAAATGATTGAGTTTGGAAAGTTCCTTTTCTTTTATACATGTATTACTTTTGTTTGCTCACTTTGGCTTCTTAGGAGACCCGAATTTCACAGTGGAATATGACTTCGAGATAAATGTTCAACTAGTTTGGTGTGAAACTAGGTTGAGTAGAGCTGTCCTGATGCGGAGCATTTTAGTTATAGTCTTCCTTAGGAATAGTAGATCTACTTTTATACTTGTTTCTAAAAAGTTCTCATGTTGGCTTATATATAGAAGGTTGTAGTAGGAAACATAACCAATGAATATTATCTCTCATTTTGAAGCTTAAGCTTTGTAATTTGTGTGTTTCTTCCCTGGATTGGGAAAACACTCAAGCTGATTCGTTTTCCCTGTCGATCCACTGCATCAGTTTGGTATCAGAGCCAAAGCGGCGGGATGACGGACAAAGACATTTGGAGCCGTGAAGCGCTATGGGCAAACCAGGCGAACACCATCCGGCGAATTGAGGCGTTGTCTACTGATGTAAAACATCTTTTCGAAATACTCCGTGAGTTTAATCTCAACCGCGCAAGGACTGCATCCCATCAGCTTCGTCGCGAGGTTTGGCGAGGCATGGGCCTTGACCAGCATTGGAGTCGAAACCCCCATCTCGATCAAGAAGCGTCTGATTCCGAAGACGATTCTCAAATGCCGCGGGAATTGGATCTAATAGACTCCGAGGAAGACGATGCGAGCACGCACAGGCGCCGACGGCATCCGCTTCCTCTCCGGCGCCGAGATCCACAGCCCCACCATCCTTCGCACGACTACTTAGTCCGCAACCATTCTGCGGAAATCGTTCATGACTCACATTCGCTCCAACATGCAAAGCGTAATCCCACAGCTGGTGCCTGGCTCGCGATCTGTAAGCCCGTCTCTACCACTGCACAATGTCCATCAAACATGTCCCTCCCCACTGATAGCCGAGCCTCCCGATTCGATCTCAAAGAGCTTAAGTCAGCCCTAGATGAGTCCATTAAGCAATCTGAATATGGAAACCCTGAAGAAGATTTTCCTCAGCTGCAGCAGAAGAATGGAGAAAAGGAAAAGCTGAAGCAGGGGTCTCCCGAGAACTCGCACTCTGAAGAGAAAGTACATCAACCCTTTGATCCACAAAGAAGAATAGAACAGGTGTTGGCTATTCCGACTGAAATCGACAGACACGACGATGGCGATCTAGAACCCGATGAAGCAACTGTCGCAGCTATTGTCGAAACGCACGTTTCTGATTCCGACTCCACCTCTATTCGCACCATACCAGCGTGACATCAGCGCCTTCGCTCACGCAGGACCAATTCCCTCACTCTCTCGACTTCTCTGTAGGGAAGACCCAGACGCAGGAACCAACTGAGCTCTACTGTTTCCGCTCATGGAACTCGATAGACAACTTCGAGCAGTCAGTTGGTGGTCTTCCTCTATTTCAGGATGAAGATCAGGTTTCTAGTGGCACCGTTCAACAATTCCAGACATCTATTGAGCCCAAACGGAAGGGAGAAGCTGAGGCACTTGTCCAAAACTCGATTCCAGGTATGAATGGGCACCATAATCTGAACTCAAATGCTTTATTGTGGCAACAAAATTTCCCCAGTCATTTCTCTTGTCCTCAGAGTGTCGGATCCCATGACACATTGTCTGAGCACTGTATGGATAAGAAAATGTTAACAAGAGAGAGACATTTTCACAATCTATCTAGGAGCGAGCAACAGGAAGGTGAACAGATTGTTGTTAATACACTAAGTGTTGAGAAGATCAACACTGGGAAAGTCTCAGAATCACTGCAGGAAATGGAGAGGATGCTTCAAGATTTGTCTAAGCATTCTATGAATTATTCGAAGGGTTCTATTTTCAAGATGCTTGCTAATATAGCTAAATGTGGGCAAAATGCATTACAGGGGACACTTCAGAGAAGAATTAACTTGACTGTAGAACCTAGGATCAGGGGCCCCCAGACTCTATTGAAAATATTGGTGGCTCTAAAGACGGGTCTCCCAGATTTCCTCCAGAGACCCAATAATGTTTCAGCATCTGATTTAGTTAAGATACATCACAACTTGAGGTGCCAAAATATTTCATGTAGGAACATTTTACTTGTTCATGATTATGATTGCAAAATTTTCTCTCAAAAGAATGGCTTCTGTAGTGCCTACATGTGTCTTGTTTGTTCCAAGTTTGACATGGTATCTAATGCTAGTAGCTGGGTTGGTTGCGATGTGTGTCTCCACTCGTGCCACACAGATAGCGGATCACGTTGTTCTTATGGTCGAAGTTCTTCAATGGCACCTAGAGCCACTAAACTGCAGTTTGATGGTGCTCATCCTTCAGAGATGTTTGGTTTAGTTTTCAAGATGTGTTCCCAATAATGGAAAGTTAAAAATCTTGCTAAGAATCTTCAGTATGTGAGGAGAATATTCTGTGCCAGTAATTATATGAGGAAACCATTAGGAAACGACGGTCAAAGAAGCAATGAGATGGAGTTAGAAAGGATGCCAGAATTCAGATTGAGTCCGGATGTTGTTGCTTACTCAGCCATGATCGATGCTTATGGTCACATGGGCAATGTGGAGATGGCTCTTGCTCTATATGATCACGCAGTTCAAGCAAAATGGCATCTTGGCCCTATTATCTTTGCGACTGTGATTAAAGTTTATGAAGCTTATGGTCTTATGGGATTGCATCGAAGTCGCCAAGTCTTTGACCCAGGAGGATTGATTATAATTACTCCCTATGACGAGCTTCGACGGAGTCAAGCTCTTTTGACGCAAGGGGAGAATGATGCGGAGCATTTTAGTTATAGTCTTCCTTAGGAATAGTAGATCTACTTTTATACTTGTTTCTAAAAAGTTCTCATGTTGGCTTATATATAGAAGGTTGTAGTAGGAAACATAACCAATGAATATTATCTCTCATTTTGAAGCTTAAGCTTTGTAATTTGTGTGTTTCTTCCCTGGATTGGGAAAACACTCAAGCTGATTCGTTTTCCCTGTCGATCCACTGCATCATGTCCTGGTTTGAGCTAGAGCTAGAGCTGGATTGTAAGGCTTCGTTTGGGAGCTTCTGTTTTTTGTATTTTTCTTGTCGCTGCAGATTTTTTTTTAAGTTTTCTTTTCAATTATAATTTTATTACTAAAAAAATTTAAAGTAAATTTAAGAAAAAAATAGGAAAAAAAGTGTGAAGTTTTTTCATGCTAACGTTTTTCTTTTGGGACACAAATGCTATTTTTTGCTGGTTGCTTTTCCTACTAAGAAATAGTCAAATAGTTGTCATAAACGAACCCATTTGCCTTCTTGGGAAATTGAAGATAATCCGAATTTGTTTCCTTTAAAACTGAATAAGAAAGAGAACTCGGGGAGTTTTGGTGATGAGGAAAGGAGCAGTTAGCTGTTTTAGATTTTTTTGTTCTTCAATATAATTTGATTTATTGAATTTTACTGATATACTTATATTATCATGAAAAAACTGTCTTGGATTCTGTTGTTGAACTAAACACGTTGTTAAGTTCTCAGCTTTTTTTTAAATGTTTTTGCTTTAATTGAAGATAATTTGAATTTGACTCTTAATAGGACACAATGGAAAAATGGATTCTTGTAGCCAACCTCATGTAGTGGGATAAAAGGCTTGTTGTTGTTTTTGCTCCAACTCATATTTTTCAAGGACTATACTTTTAAGGGGCTGTAGGTCGGCATGCTTCAATGGTTTTTAAGAGAGTTTTAGGCTAAAACCCGCCAAATTTGAAAATTGCCTCAAAACTCTGTTTTATCAAAACAAGGGCTGGGCTAGACACTTTTTGGGGTTGCTTGGTTACAAATATGACTTAACTCAGTTAGGCTTTAGGAAATTCTTAAAATTCAGGTTTAGTAAATTTTGTAAGGATTAAAATTTGAAAATTCCTTGACATGATACTATTAAATCTAGTTAATCCTAATAAAATGTTGATTATTTGTTTTTGAATTTAAGATTTGTGAGATGGCGAAATTCGTTAAATCCTATAAATGTTGGGATTTAATAAATCTTTGATAGAACCAATAGTAGGTTGAAATAATATTCATTAAAATCATTCCCAAAAGAGTGTACCAGACAATATGAGATTTATGTTTTTCTCCCCCCTTACCTCTACTTCTTGCAACTCTCTCATTTCTGATATGGTACATTCCTCGTTTGAATACTGCTTGACGAGCATTCTGTAAAAATTGCTACCTTCTTGAAGTATACTCGCAAGACTTTAATTAAAAGTCTCAATCTGATTGCATGGTGATAATCCTTCCATCTCCTTATGGCAGACTAACAGCATATTTAGCTTCAATGGAGACTCTGATTTCCTTAAAAATGACATCCGAGTGAAGCCCGATCTTGATGGCCTTGGTGCTCTTGGTGATGCAGGCTGGTACTGTATTCGTTCGATATTATGGGCAAATGACTATGACCTTCCCAAGACTGCCATTGGATTTCCCAACCCTGTTAAGAACGAAGCTGGGGTAGTTCTATCCTGTGATGCATCTTTGCACTGGGAGGATGGGAGGGTTGCAACATTTCACTGCTCTTTCCTCGCTCACCTAACTATGGATCTGACTGTCATTGGATCAAAAGGAACACTGCAACTGAATGACTTCATTGTTCCTTTCGAAGAGAAATCTGCTCACTTTACTTTTGCTTCTGATTCTTGCTTCAATGATCTGGTCAGCGCATGGACAACATTTCCCAAAAAGCATGTTGTCTCCACTGATCTGCCACAGGAGGCTCTAATGGTTTCTGAGTTTTCGAGTTTAGTTGCTGCGATTAAAGAATCTGGAGCAAAGCCTGACAGTAAGTGGCCCACCATCAGCAGGAAGACTCAGGTTGTCCTGGATGCTGTGAAAACTTCTCTTGACAGTGGTTCCAAGCCTGTTCAGATTGTTTTCTAAGGTTTTTCTGTATTGAGTGTTTTAATGATTACAGTTGCTCTGAGATTTGTCATTTCCGGTTTCTGGTATTACAAAGAAATAACAGTTGTTTTTGTTTGAAGCAGTGATTTGTCAGTGTCCGTTAGTTAATAGTTGTTTTGCATTATATGAAAGTATAATGAAAATGGTTTTCCATGTTCAGTTTGAACTTAACCTAGTTGAGATTTGATTGGCCTTATCATTCGAGGAAAACTCTCAATTTTTTAATATTTTATGTCTATTATGAATTTTTTTTGGGAAAGGTCATGTCTAGTCAATATCATTGATCAAATAATTGTGTATAAGTAATTATTAAAAAAAGAGTCTTTCATAAGGACTACAATAAGCTAACAATATTCAAAAGAAAGAGCAAAAGCAAATAAGGTTAGCAGAAATTCCAAAAATTGCAGTAACCGTTGTATATGTAGCAGCAGCCAAAAGGTTCCAAAGGTAGTAATTTGCATAACACATGAGGTATTTAAATTTAACCAACTAGACAACAGAGTTCACGAGGGAAAATGGATAGCCAAGTTGAGTCACATGTAAGTTATGGGGTATCCTCATAGCCCTCAAAAACTCCAAGTATCTGTGAGCATGAGTAATCTAACATAATTTCTCATATATATGTATATTGCAGCCATAATCTAAAGCATAAAGTTTAGTGTGCAGGCTGCTGTAGAGGTTAGGGCCAAGCAGGTAAAAATGAAAATTTCCAATAAAACCTATAGCAATTCCACTGTAGCAGCAGAATGGAACCAAGCAAGTAATCCATGACATGTTTTTTCCTAATAAAACTGACAGCACGAATACAAATGACAACTATTACCCGAAAATCAAGTCAGCACAGTGAGAAGAATGCCAAAGAGTAGAAGAAATTCAATTATCTAAAGCAAAGATTAGCAATAAGAGCAGGTTTTCCGCTTATTTGCTTCCAAATTTTGCTTTTATGATGAACTATAGAGTGATTTTTTGCAATCGGAGTGTTAGCATTAGTGTCTTCTCCTTTAAAGATACGGTTATTTCTTTCAACCCATATATAGTGTGCAGAGATGTGGGTGACAAGTAGAACAAGAATTCCTAGTGATCTTATAGGTTATATTGTTGACATGAACCAAAATTTGTGATTGCCTCCCACAACAACAACAACATCAAGCCTTTATCCCACTACGTGGGGTCGGTTACATGAATCTTTTTTCTCCATTCTGTCCATTTAAGAGTCAAATTCTCATTTAGATATAATAAATAAAGATCATTTCTAATATTTTCTAACCAAGTATTTTTAGGTCTACGTTTACCTTTCTTAATATAGGTTAAATCTAATATATCTACTCTCCTAATCGGGTCATCAGAAGGCCGCCATTTTATGAGACCAAACCATCTAAAGCGTAATCTTATCTGCCACTGGAGCTACTCCAACCTTTTCATGTATATACTCATTTTGTATCTTATCTTTAAGAGTAAAGCCACTCATCCACCTGAGCATCCTCATCTATGCAACACTTAACTTAATATTAAATATGAAATAAATTTCATCGGGTATATAATTTTTTAGAATATTGAAGGAGAATGAGCATTCAAAAAAATATGAGAAGCAGTCTCATTCAGGTTCTTGCAAAGAACACAAAAGTGATTAATTGAAATAGATTGGAGAGCATTTTTTGGTTTTAAGACCAGCAATAAGAAATTTTCAAGCCAGATAATATATTTGTAAGCATAACCTTTGTACCTGTTGGGATTCTTGGAGAAACATCTTGCTTCTCATTGTTTCCACCTAGAGAGAGGAGGGGGACAGAATGGAATTCTTTGGAGAGAAAAACAGGCTGAAATATATTGTATTTTTGGCTCACTTTTCTCATACAAAACCACCTTATTTATAAGCTCAAAACAAGATAAAATGCACCTAAGATACAACCTATTTAAAATTGGGCTAATTTCTAACAATCTCCGCCTTGGTCTGGTTTTACAAAGATAAGAAAAGATATATGCTATCCACAAAGAACAGTCCTGTCGATCTTACCCGCCAATTGCCTCTACTTGATGGTTACTGACTTCCTCAAGAACTGCTCTGCCATCTTCTTGAGTCTCCTGTTGCCCGAGCCCTAGTCCAGCTCCACCTGCTTTCGTCATCGCTGCTCGAAATCACAGAGTCCAAGAAATGTCGGCCTCATCTCCTTAGCGTGAACCCCACACTAAACACCCCCGGCTTGCCCGCACAAACTCTTGTGTCACCAGCCTCGCTTTCCCGCGCACCCAGCCCGCACCCCACGTGTCCTCCTTCTTTTTTTATTACAAGAACACCTTTCTCCTTCCTCGAGATCGCCTCCACCTAGCTCTGATACCACTTGTTAGAACAAAACTTGCATGAGGGAAAAGAGCTTCTTCTTCTTGATCTTGGATGAGAGAGGGAAGAGAGATGGGAGGAGATAACAGCAAATTAGATTTCCTTATTATTAGTTGCAAGCTATTACAAGGGGTGTTTTACAATGTGCACACAATGCCTATTTATAGGCATTTACACTAGTAAGTTGTCATGTAGGAACAGCTTACCTAAAACTTGGACCAATACTCAACAACACCAAACATATTTTCACCAACTAACTTTTGTTATATCATCATGTAAAAATAAAGTAAGCTTAATTTATAAAAGAATAAATTTTTTTCCAGCCAGTAGCAAGAGTTAATAGATTCCAAATATGAGTATTTATAATATATTGAATAATGGTTACACATGTGCCATCAAAATTATTGGATATAGGGAGTGTAACAACCTGATAATTATGAAAATTATTTTTAAACTAAAAATATGAACCTTATGAAATTTCTAAACTGGAGTGTTGTGGCGTTGCGATATTTGAGCGTTGAGGCGGAGGCACAGAGGCCGGCATACGGCCGTGCAGAATCGTGGCGAGAAGCCCGGCTGCGTGGGTTGGACTCAGGACGGACGGGAAAGCCGCTCGGTCGAGCCTTGCGAGTCGTGCAACCGGACTCGCGTGTGATGGGTTGGGCTTGCCGCAGTTAGGGCTTGTGGTTGCAGTTCTGCAAAGATGCGGGCGGACTCGCGTGGGACGGGCGACTCGCGAGGAACGCTTGTGCCGCTGTCTGCCTGTTACAGGATGGCTCAACTTCGTGTTAGCGGGTTGACCCGGGCCCGACCTGATTTTTCAAACAGGTTAAGTCTTTAAATCCGAACCCGACCCATTTGCCAAAAGGGTCAACCTTAACCCAGAATTTTTAAGTCGCGTTTGAGTCGAATTTTTGGGTCGTGCCAAATATTGACACCCCTGATGATGATAGCAACGAGGCAGTGGGAGGGCAATGGTGGTGGAGACAGCATGCAAGGCAATTATAGACAAGGCGACAGCAACAAACAAGGCAACCACAGATGTTCTGCAATTTGATTAATTTTTTAATGCCAAGATGAATAATTTCACTTAGAATAAATCATCTAGAGAAGGGCTACTGCTTGTTCTTTCATTTAAATTGGTTTTCCCATAAAACAGATGAGACAAAATGCTGATTAAGCATGCATTTATATTGCATATGCATATAGACAATTGCCTCCGAATTTGCTGAATTTCCATTAATTTAATAAACCTCCATTTATTATATCTTATAAACGTATGCTTGCATTTTTTGCATCTGAATTATTTTATTTTAAATACAAACTGCATTACTTGTATTTAGCTCATGGGTTTATCTCGCTAGTTTTTTATCATATCTTGTCTGAAGAAATAGTTTTTGTGTTAAGTGGCTCCTGTTGCTTCAAAATTCAATTGTCATTTAATAAACATTTATGTGTTCAAATCTATTGATCAATAGAGAGATAATTTTTAAGCATCGATGGACCATTTGATTAAATAACCGAATTAGAAACTATTGGTCCTCTTTCTATCCCTACTAAGATTTGGTTTAGGACGGCTTTTTTATTACTTTATAAAGCAATTCTTTAGTACAAATTTTTAATTTTCGTACTAAAAAGTTGCTTTAAGAAGCAGTAAGAAAGTTATCCTAAATAAAAACTAAGTGTTAGGTTTTGTTTGAGGCGGTTTAACTTTTTCTATTTTTATTTTTAAAAATATTTTTCTCAAATACAGTTTCAAAAATGCTCTTTTAAAGATAGTTTTTATAGGTAAATTTTTGAAATAGCACTGAAAAACTATCTTCCAAACATGCATTATTTTTTACTAACTATTTTTACTACCACAAAAGAAATTAAAAAATTGTTCCAAACAAAGCCGTAGTTTACTCTCCATCAAGAAAAACTACAGCAATACAGACAAAGTGATGAGTTCAAGAGAGAGAAACCTAGTTTTTCAAAATTTCCCATCTTTGATAAAATTTCGAGAAGGAGATCATCACCAATTAATCAATCCATATTTTTCTAATAAAATTTTTGTTAAAGATCTTGGTTATTAAGGTTTATTTATTCGAAAAATTGATTTGATTTGTTGGAGGTTGAAATCTATGTTTATTTCAAATGATTCATATTCACATTGCTCCAAAGAATCATTAATATTATAGTGTTACTGTAGACTCCAAATTAAATGTATTTACATTTTTGTTTGGGGCAGCTTTCTGGCTGCTTTGTTTTTCAATTTGTAATCACAATTTTATTTTACTATTATTTTCTTATTGTTTTCTCCTTACTTATCAGAAATTTGTGTACTGCAAAATTTTTTTGTGCAATTATAATAGTTAAGTTAATTTTCCAACAATAACTTCACAATCAACTCTATAAAATACTATAACAGTCTCAAATAGATCCTAAATGTTTTGTTGGTGTATTGTCTATTCAAGAAAGAATCATACATTTGTTCACTAAGATTGCAGTGATATGATTACTGTTATTTAGGTAATTTGTTCACTAAATGATTATTGAAATTTCTGTATTGCTTAAATAATAACAGGAAGAATTATTAAGATATTATATCAATATTTTTGCATGTAATTTCTTATAAACTCTTCTGCATAATAAGATTATTAAGATATTATAATTGTGTCAAATTCATTGATCATATATGTCTTTTAAATGTAGTTAGGCTATTTCTTTTTATTAGCTAGATGTTTTAATTTCCTCTAGCTAAGAGACTTGTTAGAGTTTTCTTTGATTTATTAAATAGTCTGACTCTCGGCATTGCCAGGCGTCCAACTCCATTGGAAACAAAAGGCAAACAAAAGTTCCCCTGACTTGTCTGTTTCCCAGAATTCAGTAATCAGTTGGCCGAGTTCCACTACTTGCAGGTAAAATTCAAAACTAATTCACTTGCATCAGTTCTCCCAAATTTTTCTTTAATAAGCTATCTATGTATTTAAAACTGCTGAGCTTTATCTCATTGGTAACCGCTGAAATTTAGGAATTTGTTTTATCCTGCAAATGCCTGAACTAAAGAAATAGTATTTCCAGTATCCTTCATGGCTTCTTCTTTAATTAATTCACTCATTGAGGCATGGAGAAGCTTTGGTTTCATTTGATATTGTTTATTCAGTTGTATTTCAGACTTCCAAAAAAAAAAAAAAAAGTTGTTGTATTTCAAATTTTATATATCATAAATTAAATATATGCTTGAAAATGTGGGAAAAAATGCTATGCATATTCTATTTTTGAAGGGTAACTCTATTGAGGTGTTAGATTTAAATTTATTCGTTGGTGACACCCAACCTTACTAGTGTTTTAGAAGGTTAGAGTTTGAGAACAAAGTGAGAGAACTAGTTGAAATGGAGAGTAAGTAACAAGCTTTAATATCTTTGTAAATAATCACAACAGCATGATGTTTAAAGTATATCTCATCACCCCTTATTTATAGGCTTAAGAGGATTACAGGAAATATTGTATCTTTAAAAAAAATAGAAAAAAGTACATGATATGATAGATAAAAATTTACACAAATATATGAATTGAACTGAGTGATGCATGTAATAGCTCGAGCTCTTAATTATCGAGATATTGTCCGCTTTGGCCTAAGGGCTTCACGGTTTTGTCTTGTTGGTGTAGCTTCCCAGGAGGTCACCAATTCCAACATTTTTTGAGATGAGCACGCTTAATTGCGGTATTTTTTAAATGAAATTCCAACCATTACACTAAAATATGCATCGATGTTTAACAATTTAACTTCTTTTTATTTAAGGGGTTTCATAATTTCTCCCACTTAAGTAATTGACGTCTTCGTCACTATCGTTATCCCAAAACCATTCATCAGACATATAGAATTCTAGAGGTGGCCCCTACAAGTTCAAGTGGTGACTCTCGCTACATAGCACTTTATCCTGTACAGGAATCAACAGGTGACTCTCATGGCGCAGCACTTTGTCTTGTATGACACTTAGTTCTCATCTTCAGGCTGGTGTATTGCTTTGATACCATTTATAATAGTCCAAACTTTTAACTATCGAGATATTGTCAGCTTTGGCCTAAGGGCCTCATGTTTTATCCTGTTAGTGTAACTTCCTAAGAGGTCATCCATCCTAAGATTTCTTTGGGATGAGCACACTTAACTACAAAATTTCTTAAATAAAATTCCATCCATTACATCAAAAGGCCCCTCGATGTTTAAGAGTTTAACTACTTTTTATTCAAGGGGTTTCACAATGCACACGCAGCATTTTACCTTTTACATGGCCATCTACCATATACCTTGGCAATTCTTCGAGGGGCAAGGGTTTTGGGAGAGTCTATGAAGGGGAGTTCCCTGTGAGCTAGGAACAAGTTCAATTAGTAAAGTTGTGGTCGTAGATTTTACATGTTTTAATTTTTTACAGCTTGGTTTGGGACATCTGCAAAAGACACGGGCCTTGATTGGAGGCAATTGTTGTGCAAGAGTGAGTTTTCTTGAGGTGAGTGCCCAAGCAAAGGCATGTTCAGGAATGTCTTTTTGGCAAACCCCCTAAGAATGAGAACATCTTCAGTCTGATCCTCCAAGAACAAGCTCATACGTCATGAGTTCTGATGGGGTAAGCAGCTTCTCCTCAAAAGTTGGTACTAGTGACTGCTCTGCAGGTGCGAGGCTTCTTTTGGACGAGTGCTACTTTTTTGCTACTCCCTCTGGGTGAGTTCTATGAACAAGAACATATTTATATGATTACGAGCCACCGCAATGAATATTTATGGGCTTACATGAGGCATACAAAGAGATTTTTACTGTTTTGCAATCTATTATTATGCTTGATGTAAATGTATTATATGAATTTTATCTAGCTTTTAATTTCTATGTTGGAAAGTCTTGTCCCTCTTTGTATAAAGGCCATAATTCAGTGTTTCTTTCATTGTGTTTGCATCCTCTAATTTTCTCATAGAAGAAGTAATTATAAACTATAAGACATATAATCATCACTTATTAAATCATCATAATATGTCTAATAACCTATAATTAATTAGGCTCACTAATTATCCACAAAAGTTGTTTTGCTTTAATGTAAAGAAAGCAATCACCTATAAACTTTTGAAACGTAAAAGTTTTATTTTTAAGCGCATATCGATATTAAATGCATAAGATAATTTAAATAACTATTTAAGAAAAATTAATTAAGGAAATACTAAGCAGAATAGAATATTTATACGTATGACGCGACAGCTCTGTCCTGACATTAGAATTTTAATAAAATATCTTACTTTTATAAATCGCAATAATTAAGCCTCCGTTTATAACTAAAAATTTAAAAAAAAATCATTAGAGAATTATTAATTGCTAACGATTCTTTCACGGATCCCATCATAGCACTTTACTAAAGCATAAATCACAATTGTCCCAATTTGAGAGAGAGAGTTTACTGAGCTCTGCTAGGGTTTGGTGTTTTTACCCTAGATTGGTTTCCCCCGGCACCGCCACCTCCACTGCATCCCTCGCCTGGGGCTTCTCGCCCCATGGCCGACTCTGCCTTCCCCCCGCTTCCTTCCTCTTCCACCACTACTTCTACTCCAGCTACTCTCCCCCTCAACTGGAAGAATCTCATAGCTACTACACCCCAAGTATCCTCTGAGTTTTCTCACTCTCTCTCCTTCTTCCCAGCTCAAAACCTAACAGCTCAGTTCACCAGTGACCAGTTTGCTGCTGGTGCTCCGGAATGGTCACTCTCTTTGGTGGGTTACTCCATCGGAAGGCGCCCCTTTTATGAAGCTCTCCTCTCGGTAATCAACAAAACGTGGACTTTAAAAGGTTCCTTCTCTCTTCTCACTATGGATGATGGCTTCTTTCTTCTAAAATTTTCTGCTATGGAAGACTATGAGCATGCCTGGACTGGCGGACCCTGGTTTTTTTTCGGGAAGCCTTTCATCCTGCAAAAATGGTCGCCGGAATTTGTCCCTAAACGAGAAGAATTTCCTTCCATACCCCTCTGGATCAAGTTAATGAACTTCCCGCTTTCGATCTGGACCCCTGAAGGTATTTCTAAACTTGCAAGTTGTGTTGGTATCCCTCTTGCTGTTGATGCCCTCACTGCAGCGAAAACCCGTTTGACTTATGCAAGAGTTTGTGTCCAAATAACCAACTCCTCCGCTTTGCCTGAAGAAATTTACTATAACGTGGATGGTAAAACCTACCCTCTCCGTGTGCAATATGACTGGAAACCTGACCATTGTTCTCAATGCGGCTCTATCATGCATCCTCCCACGCTCTGCCCTAAAGATCCAATTCTAAAAACCCAAACCAACACAAAACCCAGAGGAAGAAGCACCAGCAGAAAGCCTCGCCCTACCCCTCCTCCTCGCCTTTCTATACCAAAACCCACCCTCAAGCTAAATATTCTCAATACAAACCCACCCCTGCTACCGACCCCCCCGTCTGGGTTGCTCCTACCAAATCTCAACTCCCCGTCTGGAGAAATCTATGACAATCCCGATCCCACTCAACCCCTGCTGGAGGCCCCTTTACTCAGCATAAACAACACCTTCATGGCTTTGGCAGATTGTGACAACAATGAAGCTACACAACCTTTAACTCAACCTCCCAACTCCCCCCCACTTCTCTCTGACCCAAACCACAGCAGCCCTCCTCAGACCTCTCCCAGAAACCATCAACCCGTCATTCCTCCATCCACCTCTGAGACACCCTCTACTAGCTCCAACGCCAACAAACCCCAACCCCCAACCAGCCAAAACTTTAAGCAAACTAGAGGCAAGCAAGCAAAAAAAGCCTCTACCCCCAACAATAAATGCCAATGAAACTCCCCAATTTTGCAGCCTGGAACATCCGTGGTTTCAACAGACCGGACAAGGTTCTATGCTGTAAACAGCTAGCCCACACCCACAATCTTGACCTCCTTTTTATTTTAGAAGCAAAAGTTAACCATTCCAACCTTCCTAACCCTTGGTTTCAAGCTAACCATAGAGTTTTCCCTAATGAAGGGAGTTGTGATAATTTCTTGCATTCCAACCCGGGTCGTATTTGGGTTAAATGGAATGAAAGCACTGTGAATTTCTCCCCTCTGCTCAAGACCAGCCAGCTTATCCACGGCAACATTTCTATAGCTTCCTCCCCTATTTGTGCAGTTACTGCTGTCTATGCTAGCAACTCTTTTGCTGAAAGACAATCTCTCTGGAATGATTTACAAGATATTGCAGATCACATTGCTTCCCCTTGGGCTATTATTGGGGATTTTAATTGTTGTAGAGCTTCTAATGAAAAAGTTGGTGGTTCTATTTTTCCAAACTCCAAGTTTGGAGATTTTAATAGCATGGTTTTCAACACTGGAGTTAATGACCTTTCTTCTGTTGGTCATTTTTTCACTTGGCACAACCAACAAAGCCACAATCCTATTCATATTAAACTAGACCGAGTTTTAGTTAATAACCAATGGCTCACCTCCTTCCCCAACTCTTTCTATATTGTTGGTGATCCTAGTTGCTCTGATCACTCTCCTTTGATTTTGGTTAACTCCCAAAGCGATAAGAGAAAGCAAAGATTCATGTTCAAAAATTTTTGTTCCAAATTTCCGGAGTTCTGGAATTGTCTTATTGATGTTTTCTCCCAACCCAATAGGAGCAGCCCCCTTTGCTCTTTCAACTTCAAGTTGAAGACTCTCAAGAACACCATTAAACATAAACCGTGGTTCAATGCCAATACCATCCAAACCCAAATAGACTCTCTCGTTACCCAACAAAATACCACTCTCTCTCAAATCCAAAGCAACCCTTTGGACCTGCACCTTAACTCCACCCTCAATGACATTAATACCAAGCTATCCTACTACCATGCTACCCTTACCAACTGGATTTCTCAAAGGGCTAAGGTGAAGTGGCTCACTCATGGGGAAGATGACTTAAAATTCCTCTACTCCAAAATCAACATTGCTAGAAACCATAACCGGATAAAAGTTATCACTACTGGCCAAGGGGAATTCTCCTCTCACCATGACATTGCAAATGCTTTCATTAATCACTACACCCTACTGTTTAATACCCCTGCTCCCCACCCACCAAATTTGCAGCCCATTGTTATTCCTGCTGGGAATACAATTCCTGCCCACCTTATCCCTACCCTCACTGCTCCAGTCACTATGGATGAAATTAAAGGCATCATTTTCTCTAGCAACACCAACACTGCTCCTGGACCCGACGGTTTTACTTTTGAATTCTACAGATCCACTTGGAATATTATCAAGCACCAGATTTGCAATGCTGTGACCTCCTTCTTTACCACTGGTTTCATGCCCAAGCAAGTTAAAGCAACTGCCATTGCTTTAATCCCAAAGCAAAGTCATGCCAGCAATGTGAAAGACTTCAGGCCTATTTCCCTTTGTAATGTGATTTACAAAATCATTGCAAAAATCATTGCAAATAGGATGAAGGTGGTGTTACCTTTCATCATTCATCCTAGTCAAGGTGGTTTCATCCAAAAGAGAATTATCTCTGACAACATTCTTCTAGCTGCTGAGTTACTTGGAAACTTTAATGCCAATGCTAAGAACAAATTTTTTTGTGCAAAATTTGATATCACCAAAGCTTTCGACACTGTTTCCAGGGAGTTTCTCTTTAATAGGCTTGAAGTCAAAGGTTTTCCGGAAATGTTTATATCCTGGATTAAAGCTTGCACTATGGACGTTCAATTCTCCATCTGTATTAATGGAACTCTTGAGGGCTACTTTAACTCAACTTCGGGTATCAGGCAAGGTTGCCCGCTTTCTCCATACCTTTTTAGCATTATTATGGACGGCTTATCTACTTGCTTTGACTTAGCCATCTCTAATACCACCTTTGAGGGCATCTCTACTAGAAACTGTGATATCTCTCACCTTCTGTTTGCAGACGATCTGTTAGTCTTCGGGAAAGCTTCTACCTCTAATGCTAATACCCTCAATTCTATCATTGCCAACTTTACTGCTGTTTCAGGTCTTCATGTCAACCCCCAAAAAAGCTCCATTCTCATCTCCAACAATGCCTCCCAGGCGGATGCTATCTGTGACATTCTGAACATTCAACAATCTTATTCCCCTATCAAATACTTGGGGCTGCCAATTTTTTACAAGAAATTAAAGGTTCAGGACTTCCAACCTTTGCTGCACAAAATCAATTCCTCTTTAGACGGCTGGAAAGCAAAAACTCTCTCGTTGGCTGGTAGAATTTAATTTCTCAAATTCACTATTAGTAATACTTTAGCCTACTGGATTCGTGGTTCTATCATACCTAAATGTTGTTGCAAGATCATTAACAGAATGAGCTCTAGGTTCCTTTATTTTGGCAACATTTCTAAAAGGAAGATGCATATTATTTCTTGGAAAGATACTTGTTTACCCAAACGAAATGGGGGTTTGGGCATCCCCTCAATTGACTCTCTCTACCACAGCTATGCTTGCTCTATCATCTGGAGATTTTTACATGCTGATAGCCTTCTATTTAGTTGGTGGAGATCTAAGTACTTTTCTCTTTGGAACTTTAAGGCTGTGAATAAATCCCATTATTGGAGCTTCTTATGCCAAAAGGCTGCTTGCATTAAGCACTGTATTTCCTTTTCTATTCATCAAAACAGTCACCTTTCAGTTATTTGGGATCCTTGGTGTTCTGGGTCTTCCATTGCTGATATGTTGATTGCTGCACACTCTCTTGACTGTTACAACTCCTTCTTTGACTGGAAATTATCTAATATTATACATGAGAACAATTGGATGCTCCCCCAATGTTTTGACACCCATATTGTTAATACTATCAAAGCTGTCCCCATTGATTGCTGTTCTGATAACCATCTCTGGCTTGGTTCTCAGAACCCAAATTTTGGCAGTTATCGCACTCAGTATTATTCTGAATTGGATCTTGTTTCTTGGCACTCTTTTGTCTGGCACAAGAAGTTTGCTTTGCGTTTCTCCGCTTATGCCTGGTTAGCTTTTAAGGGAAGGTTAAAAACTGCTGATGTCCTTGCCACTCGTGGAATCAGCATCTCTAAAGGCTGTTGTTTCTGTCATTGTGAGAATGAATCGCATTCTCACCTTTTCTTCGAATGCAGCTTCTCTTTTAACATTGTTAAACAGCTCTTTCCCTGGTTGAATTGCCAACTTATGAGACCCAACTTGCACCAAGTGCTCAACAGTATTTTAGATCAAAGCTATGCTACCAACCGCACTAACTTCTACTTGTTAACTGCCTGTGCTACTATCTACTACATCTGGCGTGCCAGGAATGATAGAATTTTTGGTGGAATTATGGATTGCCCTGCTACGGTTATTGCCAAAATCAAAAAAGCTGTTTTACGCAAAACGAATGGATGGAAAAAAGTTTAAACTTTTTGGATGCTGATCTCGTTGTTGGCTGTTTGGATGCCTCTCTTGGCTGTTGCTGTTGCATCCAACCCGTGACTTATTACTCTCTGTTGCCGCTTGCTGCTGTCCGAATTTTGGTTTTTTGGAAGGACAATGATGTATGCTGTATTCCAGCTGGCCCTTGGACGGTCTATATTGGCAACCAGGGCCCTTGCTCTCGTTTAGACCCGACCGTGCAAATCATTAACTTGAGCACCTGAGTCCTTCTTGGCTTTTCAAGCCACTTGTTTCCTTTTCTGTTGTTTTGGTTTATATTGTGTCCTTCATCTCTTTTTTGTTTTTTCGAGATTTGGGACTATAGCTTTTTGTTTCTTTTCTTACTTGTAACTTCTTTTTGATCAATGATACGGGCTCTGCCCCAAAATTTCCCCAAAAAAAAAAAAAAGCATAAATCATTTCCCGCATTAAAAAGCAACCCCGCACGTGCGGCGACTTCACTCGTCGGGTCCACCACTGTTGGAAATCGACACGTGTTCCCCTTACGGCGATAGCCATTTTTTTCTTCCATTGCCATTTCCCCGCACGCGCGGCCCACCATAGATGACTTTTTTACTCCGTAAACAGCAAAATTTCTGTATTTATATAATAATTATTTTCATGTTACATAAACATAAAAAATTAATCATTTATATATAATTATCATTAAAGATATAAATTTATTTATTTATTCAAAATAAAAAAAATAATAATTTATGACATGCGTATTTGGCTTACTAATTATTTTTAATTAGTTCTATCAAAATAAATTGAATATATATCATAAATACTATATATTTTAACATTATAAAATACTGAAATATCAGTCCCCTAAATCCATTTACTTTGATATTTGATCATGCTTCACACGTGTTTTGGCACAGTGTTATTGAGCTGGTCATCGGGATGTGGGCCCATAACGGCGGGACTCGGTGAGATCTGGGGGCATAGATAGGTGAGATTTTTTATCTTCTTGTTTGTTGAAAACGAAAGCATCGCAGCCGTTGGATGCCGTGGAGGATACCTGACCGTTACCAGATGGATTGGGCGTGCAGGACTCATGATGGAGAATCCTATTCAAATTTAATTCCGGATAAAGTCTATATAGTAGTTATAACTTATAAGTTAGTTTATTTAAATTTTATTTAGGATAATTTTATTATTATTTTTAGAAATAATTTTTTTAATTAGAGATATTTGTACTAGAAAATTGTATTAGATCACAGCTAGAAAGTTGTCTCAAACGAAATCTTTATTAAGTATAAAATTTTATGAAAAAAATAATTAAATATTATCTAGTGCTTTAGAAGGTGATATCTTATAATTTGATTGTATTTCCACATTATAATTTGCAAGCGAATGGCAATATGAATTTCTAAAATTAAATGCTTTCTCATCATGATATTACCATGAAACAACATAAAGTTTGCTTTTCTCCCCCCAATGTTTTTGCAGTAATATAAATTATACAACAACAACATCAAATCTTTATCCCGCTATGTGAGGTCAGAGTAATATAAATTATAAGAAAAAAAAATTTTTAGTAATCTTAAAAGAGATATAATATATATGATTAAGAACCTGAATGAGATTGCATCACAAATGGAAGAAAGAGCCATTAAGGAAATGATTTTTTAGGATGCTGAAAGAGTGAGCAATCAAAAAATAAATGTGAATGAGATTCAAGATGACTAATATAGAGCACACAAGTATGACCAACAGAGATGCCTCTAACGACCATGACATCTTTAATTTTCAGTCTACTAATATGAATTTTTCAAATAACTATAACATATTTGGTATAATCCCCTTTAAAGTGCACAAATTCATTTGAACTAATTTTTTGTTTAGGGTTTAGCATGTTGTAGGTAGGTTTATAGGAGAACAACTTAGGCTTCGTTTGTGATAGCTTTCTTGCTACTTCTTAAAGCAACTTTCTAGTATAAAAATTAAAATTTTTTGTACTAAAAAGCTGCTTTAAGAAGCAGTAAGAAAGCTGTCACAAACGAAGCCTTAGTCCTCCGCTAACTGCAACAATCAGATGGAGGGTGAATACTAATTTAAATGATTTGATGCACACAGATATTGTAATCATGATTAGTGGAGTTAAGAAAGCACCACCTGCTATTACTAATGAAATTATTGGCAATTGAATTATAGCAATAGTTGAATAATGTAAGCACATAATTTCTAAAAACTTTAGTAAGTGATTTTCCATTAAGCCAGATGTCATGAAATAAAATAAACTTATAGTTGGTGTGCATCTTTAGAGAGAACTCGATATGAATTTTGTTTGCCACCTTACAAACATATTTTTAAAAGTAGGCTGCTTTATTAATTATTATTTGACTTACTCTAAAGAAAGATATAGTCATTGAATAGGTATAAGTGAGGTACGTGTTTAAGTTTTATAGAGTCGCACGATCTCAATAAGTTTACATTTACTCATGAAATGCGGAGCGTCAATGCTAGGCAGATCTAAACTGCAATTATTAATGGGTTTAGTGGTGGTGATCTTGGATATGGTTCTAAGTTTTTCATGCTCGCTATTATTATGTAGAAAATTATTAATAAAGATAGCAGTATTTTTCTTTACACCTTTAGATAAAGTAGCATATGGAATTCAAATGGTGAATCTAGAGTATTAGTAAAAGAGAGCATTTTTCATTTCTAACCACCTAACCAAGTGTTGTGTCTATCAATAATTTTGGGACAAACACTATCTTTGAGTTTTAAGATGAAATAGTGATACCCATGTAGTCTAAAGGGAGATTTTTGAAATTAAAATCCATGATGGAATATATTTCCTCATTTATTTGCATGTTAATTACCTTAAAATAATAAATGGTCAATTTGTTTATGTTTAATGAAAGAATAGTGGCATTTTTAAAGGTGTCCAAAATATTATATAGGTAGTGGACATTAATTGAATTGGCCTCACCAAAAATCAAAAGTTCATCAGCATAAATCAAGTGAGAAATAAAAGACTTAGTGCCAGTGAAATCTTTGAAATTGGTATTCTCATTATGTATATTCATGAGTTCATAGAAGTTATTCTTGATGAAAGTAAAAACGAGTAGAGATAAAGGGCACCCTTGTCGTAGACCAATAGAATAAGGAAAATAATGTCTTAATTCTCCATTAATGACTACCAAGAAGTAATTATCAGAAGTCAATGCTACAATCTGGTTAATGAATATTTGAGAAAATCCAAAATTCTATAATTTCATGTAAAGAAAATTGTGATTAACTTTATCAAAAACTTTCCTGATAGCAATTGCAGTGCAAAAGAACTTTGGAGTGACTCTTTCTCATGGTTATCGTCTTATTTTGGCAAGACTTTTGATTGATAAGCATTCCTCTTCCTGTGTTATCATATCGAGAAATCGATGCAACCTATGACTTTTTCCCCTCATAATGAGCCTATTATTGAGATAATAGTTGTACATGGTATATATATATATATAAGTATTTTTGAGATAACTTTTAAATAATTTTTTTAATTTTTAGTGTAGTTAACTATTCAATGACTGGGCTTCTTGGTAAAGAACCATGTACTACATAGGCTGCTCTTGAAGAGGTTGATGTGGCGATTAGTATTGAAGATGCTAGTCTCGGCTGAGGAGATATGAACATTGGCCCAGAGAATTGCTAGTTCAGGCTGGTCAGCCATCCATGAAGCAACTAGTTGGTGTGAAGCTGAGAACTCAAGTTAGCTAAGAGATAATTATCATCTAAAGTTTAGTGAAAAGCATTGTGTGAAGAGAGTTAGCAAAGGGGAGAGAAAAAAGCATTGTGTGAAAAGAGTAAAGAAACTGGAGAGAAAAAATTCTAGAAAGTGGAGCTTTGACTTTCTTAAATGAGATTAAATTTAAAAGATTGCCTAACCTAAGCTCCACCTCAAAATCTTTATTTATACATTTGGGATTGGGCTTTGGTGTAAGTCGGATTAGCTATATCTATATTGCCCAATTACATACATGTACATTAGTTGGCAACCTCATTATGTCATAATACCCGATCGAATTGAGAAAGTTGCGAACCTGACTTGAGCATATGATGCACTCAGGTGAGTTCTTGGAAGCTTTGGCCAGCCTATTCTGAGTTAGATTGACTTCATATGAATCGAGTTAACTTTGACCCGATTGGGTCTGTGGATGTTCAATTACATATTGATGAAATTTTACTGTTACACTTGTCATCTTATCTTCCCTATTATCAAAAGAACAATCAAGATGACCATTAACTCTATGTCCCACTTCCTATATTGCTTATTAATCATCGCTCAATACTTACTAAATATTACTTTCAATTTAGGTCAGTCAATAATGCTCGTCAAACACTTATCTTCTTGATTGATCATCCTATCTTCAACTGTGTTGAGCATCGACCATTTTCTAACTCTCACTTAAAGGCCTCTTATTATATCACTATAGAAAATATATTATATTATGCAAAATATATTGTATTAACATCTTCTCAATTTATGAGAAAATAAAAAAAACTCTTTATATTACTAGATCGACATTTATAAAATCATTTCAATTAGACAATCTAATAGTTTTTTTCATCTTAATTTTCATATAAAATTGTGGGTCTTTTTAGAAGTACTCTCAACTTATTTATATATATTTTAAAATTGAATTTAGTATTAAGATGATAAATTCTTCGTCTACGACGAATATTCCAACTCTGCGACGGTAATGAATAACATAACAACATTACCCGAAAAAACTAAACCAAATAGCCCTCTAAAAAATATTATTCTCGGTCATTGCCATCACTAATAATGATTTTAGTATATAATTAGGTTCGATTGCGTCTCTTATCGGAAAGAAAAAGGGCGGATTTGGAATTTCGTACTTTACCACGTGGCTGTTATGGGCCCACGCGTCCTTGACCGTAGAGCACAGTATACATTTCCCGGTTAGGCCCCGGTCCAATATTTCGCCGGCTGAATCGGACCTAAGCGTGCGTTTTGACTATCGGGCAGCGGGTAGCGGGCAGCTTCTCCGGGTAGCTAGTTGCCCTCCGCCGGTCCACCCTGCGGTTTGCATGCGAGGCCCAGAAGGCGACCACTTCACTCTCTGCTGACCAAAAAGACATCCAGCGATTTTTCTCAAAGAAGAAAATAGAGGGAAAAGGTGGGGAAGGAGGAAAAAACAGAAAAAAAGAGAAGTCGGGTATAATTGCTCCAAATATTCTCTAGATCGGCAGTTCATCTGTTTGAGATCACATCTCCGTTGCGGAGCTTGCAGGGCAACGATTTTGTCGAGAGGATTTGGGGGGGATTCGAGTTTTTGCCGAGGTTTCGGACAGCCCGAGCTTGTTGAGGGGATTTTATGATGGATCTGCGTGGCTTGTTGTTGTAGAGAAAGGTTTTTGTTGGAGAAATGGAGATGTGGATGCGGGAAGCATTGGAGCGGTGGTTTCTTTTCTTCATCCTAGTGCTCCATCCTCTTGCTAGAATTCTCGCTAACATGGAAGGTACGGGATCGGCTTATTCATACTCCTTTTGTTGATTTCTTTCTTGTGCTGATTTTTTTACCCGTAATGATTACTGTGCCTGGAGGGCAACGGAGATCTGGTTGTGCACAAGAGACTGGAGGTTAATCTTTCTAGTTGCGTGTTCTGTTTGAATGATCGGTTTTGATGGTAGTGGAATTTAATGAAATTTAAGAGAGGTTTCGGCAAATGAAGGAAATTTGCGGTTATGGGTTAATTGGAGGCATTGTCTTATAGTAAGAAGGGATATGTTTTCTTCATGAGACATTGTCCTATATTCAGAAGGTATATCTTTTCTTCTATCTGGACGGTGTTGTGCTTGGCGGAGGACCAAATCCTACCACGGCGGTGACTACTTCTTTTAGCCGTTACAAAGCTGCGAAGTTTTCTCTTAAATTATTGCTTCTACAGGGCATTTTCGTTGTGCTTTTTTCTATTAATGTCCAGTACTGAACTGATATGCAATGATTGTAGTTTTTTTATTCTTTTCTGTTATATGGTTATGTAAACAAATGTTAATGTATCAGACATACTTCATCTTCAGAGATCAAACTAGCATAGTACATTTTGCTTATCAGTTACTTGTTTATATCTCAACACATGATTCTCCATAATGTTCTCTTGAAGAATAGTTTAGTACTTCTTATGCACTTCTTCTCAATGACCTAACATTAATGTTATAAACTATATCCTTGTGTGTGTGTGTGTGTGTATCACATCTACATATCACTTGAGCTTCCAACAATATTTGACTATTATTTATCAATTACATGCAAAGAAAAATTCAGCGTATGTGCTTTGAGCTAAAAAGTTAAATCAATAGAGAAATTAATGTACAGTAGGACCCTTCTTGTTAGGATTTATAAGTATTGGTTGTATTTTTTTTGTTTTAATTTCTGGCACTGAAGTTGATATTCCAATTCTCAGTTAGATAAGAGCTTTGTTTTTTTTAATATTTTTGTTAAATTCCCCACCTATTCGATTATGTTTAGGGCAGAAATTAATTTCAACCATCTATACAGATTAAGTAGCTACAATATAAACTTACTGCAGCGGCAGCTAATCTGCCTTTTGCAGATCCATCAACTTATAGACGTATCTGACAGACAACCAAATCTACATTATAAGTGTATTGCTTGACAGCAGGATATATGCATTACTTTGTTATACGCAGAAGAAGACTGTTGCTTCTGTATTAAGAGAATCTAAGATTTATGAAACGTGTCAATGGCAGTGACAGTTGAGACCATGGATTCTACACCGCAAATGTTGTGACCTTTGCAGATTTTATAGTAGCCGTGATCGCCCCAGTTCTCACCCCAAGAGTTCTTTATGATCCAGTATGGCTTCTCCTTGAAGCGGATTGGAGCATAACCTGCAGATCCATAGCCCACAAGAAGAACACCATGATCTTGACTCTTACTGCATATGTAGTGGCATGAAATGCCGTGGATATATGTTTGCATAAAGACAGCATTGATAGCCACTGAATGGTTCACAATAGCAGATCAGTAACAATCAAGTTTTCATCATTAAACAGAAAAAAAAGATCAAATTAAAAAGATTTGTTTAGGTGTGTTTGTGTATGTTGTGGAGGTTGTGATCTTCCTACGTCTCTGTGTTAATTGTGTCATGCAATTTGTTATTCCAGCTAAACTCCTTGTGATCCGTTCATTCTTTTGTGGCTTTGAACTTATATGATTGAGTTGCTTGTGGCTTCTATTTGCGGCTTTCTATTGACCGGACCTTGTGATATTTTATTTAGTGATTCCTTGCGGCCTTTATGTTGATTGGGCTTTGCTATCTTCAATAGTAGTGGCTTTCTATTTCTCTCTTTTTGAGACTCTCCATGCATATGGGTCTTGCTATTATTCTATTTTGCAGGTCTTTATTGAGTGCGACTCCTCTGTTATGTATGACTGATTAAGGGGAACATCTAATTGGGTTTATGATTATAAATAGGGGCATGATATGTACAAAAATTCAATTAGTCGTTGAATTAAATATTTGTGTATGTGCAATTCCTTCTACTTTAATAAATTTATTCCTTGATCAAGTAAGAGACTTGAAAAATTCCAAGAGAGGTTATCTTTTATGCAAGAGCAAGGCATGTTTTTTTATGAATTCTTTATATTCTTCTTCTTTCTTCTGTGTTTTGTTATTGGTTTTGGAATAATGACTATGCTTAGTCAAATTTATATAATCTAGATTCAGTCAAGAGCACAAATTAAAAAAACTTTTATGTATATGGCTGACAGTTTATTTGTAATGCTTCTTCATCATACAAAGTTTTCCTTATAAGAATTCCCTACTAAAATTTTGATGCCATTTATTACTTCGAGTTTTGATATGTCTATTGATTATTTGTTATACTCTGTTTGCAGGTGATGCCTTGCATAGCCTACGTACAAATCTAAAAGACCCTAACAATGTACTGCAGAGTTGGGATCCAACTCTAGTCAATCCATGCACATGGTTCCATGTAACATGTAACACTGACAACAGTGTTATTAGAGTGTAAGTGGATAAATCAAAATACATAATTTGACTTACTTTTATGTGTTGTTAGAATGTAAGTGAATAAATCACAATTCAAAATGACTTAAATTTCAATATTCTTTTTGGTTCTTCGATTCTTGTATTTTCAGTGATCTTGGAAATGCACAGTTATCTGGTCAATTGGTCCCCCAACTTGGGCAGTTGAAAAATTTACAGTATCTGTAAGTTCTGTAGATCTCATGGATTTTTGTTTTTCCTAAATTTGAATGTGATTTTGAATTGCAAATATTCTCTTACACTGAACATGGATCTTTATTAGGGGCCATGGCGCATACTTTCTCCCTTCTCTGTTGTCATAATTCATATTCAATTTTATCTTTATTTGACCGGACATTAGAAGTTGTTCCACTAAAGAATAGATGTTAATTATCCAATGGCTAATTATTCAACCTGCCAACTAAGTCAATAGTTTGGAGCAGATAATATGAAAATAAAAACGTTACATCAACCTTAAAGAGTTCATAGTTTTTTTCTTAAAAAATTATTAGCCTTGTCTATCTTTAATTAAAACAACGATTGAGTGTGCTTCGGAAAATATCATGCTTTGGTCGATGGATGCATGGATACACCCGAATATTTCAATTTTATTCTTCAGAATTTTGCTTGGAAAAGTAAGATCAAAATTGGTGGCAGGCCAATTGATCTTTTTGTTAGGTTCCCTTTTGAGCGTTCTAGCATTAAACATGTAGTAAGATATGCATACAATGCCTGATATGTTAATGATTTTGAATTTTTTATAATTGATGGCAATATACCTTAGCTTTAAACGTGTTCAAAATTTTTATGTCTACTGGAATACCATTAGAGTCTTGAGGATATGATTCTTGGCATCAGTTTTTAGTTTGACACCTAAGGACATCCACATAGCTAAACCTTGTGTGTAGCATACGTCTTGATCAAATTTTATCTTGCTTTTCAGAATGTTAACTAGATTTGATTTGTCAGATGTATCTTCAGCTTTTAAAAAATATTTTCTTTGGTGTTGAAATGTCATGCTAATAATACTGCTTGATAAAATGAAAGCCTGTCAATTGATTATGCTTTTCCATTTGGTCTCCGACAAAGGATAAAGGCTACTCAGACTTTGGGCTTGCCTACTCATTTTTGGGCTAAGTATTTGTATGCTCCAAAAGCCTTAGGTGTGGGGTTATTTGAAGCTGATGGTTAGGTTTAATTTGTATGGACACTCACAATGGAAATTCCTAGCCTCCTCCTCTCTTCAGCTTTATTACAATGGAAAATACTTCTGAGTTCATCCTGTTTAAGATTGTCATTGAATTAGCGCCCTTGATGAACAACTCAATACTCATTTATGTTAGGCTCATTTATTTTTGTTTATTTATATAATTAAAAAATCTTAAACAAAAATTTAAAAACTCATCATATAAATAACAAGTTTGAGAATTTCTTCATTTATGTTTGTGAATATACTCATTTGTTATTTAACAAGTAGCTAATTTAATGATGGTTTAATTTCTTATTTAAAGACTTATATTTTTATAATAATTTTAACATTGTACACTTTAAAAGTTATTTATATTGTTATAGATATACGTATGTTGAAAATATCAAATAAATTGCTACATATATTATTTTCTTACTAGTATTTTAATTTTGCCAAACAACTTAAATAATATCTTGTGAATTATGCCAATTTTAAATAAAATTTATAAATTCAATCATGCCTAAATAATAAGGATATACGGCTAGGTAGACTCAATTAAAGCTCATTAATTCCTCAAAGTCGATCAAAAGGATAATGAAAAAGTTTGAATAAGAATTTAAAACTTGGGCCTTGTTCAATCTTTGCTCATGCTTGATAAGAAAATGAAAGGATGAGTTTGGACAAGATATCACTTAGCTCAACTTGACTTGGCTCATTTATAACGCTTATCCTATTTTTGCTAAAACAGAGTAACTTTATTTCTTAAGGCACAATAAGCATAGCAACAAATGAGTATTTAAGACAAGTTATCATGACCATTTGCTCCCATCAATTGGTTATGTGTTTGCTATTGGGGTTAGGGTTTTGGGGGTGCAGGCGGGATGGAGTGTGCCGTGTGGACGGTTTAGTGGTTGCTTTTATGTAAATAGGGTTGGAGATCTATGGTGTGCAACCTTTTTAGCTTTTGTAGTGCTTGTTTCGAGTTTTTCGTGGTAAAAACATTGATTGCAACAAAATGTAGGGTTGGCATATCTAGAAAGCTCTGTGATATGCTAGCTACAGTTGGGCTTCAGGCTCATACCTTATATTTTAGGCCAAGCTGGCAATAGTTTGAAGAATAGATGCTCAATTGAGCTCAGGCTTGGTGAAAAGTGGCTCTCTTCGAGCTTTGCCTAGTCAATGAGTATGTATCACAGGTGCCACGGTAATGAGCAAACTCTGAAGTTAAGAGTATGGTAAACCATAGTTTGAACATTGCTTTGTAACCAACACGCAGAGCACTATTTTCTTTCCCTATAATGGCTAGTTATTGATTTTTTGTTTCTAATGATCTTGATTTCCAGCTTTTAAGGAGCAGAGTTAATTGATCACCACTTTTTACTTGTGTATTTTCATGACAGAGAACTTTACAGTAACACTATCAGTGGGACAATTCCTAGTGATCTTGGCAATCTTACAAATCTGGTCAGCTTAGACTTGTATCTAAACAACTTCACTGGCAATATACCTGATTCATTAGGGAAGCTAACACAGCTCCGTTTCCTGTATGATAACTCAAACTTGTGTATGTTATTTTAAATTTTGTTTATTCCTTTGGTTGTAATGCCAATTCATGAGTTTGCAAGTTGCCATGTCTCATGATTTATGTGCAATTTTCTTTGATTCTGAAGTAGTAGTTAATCTTCACTGCCTTCATTCAGCATAACTTTATGCAAATCTTAAAATCTACTGTTATTATCTCTAAGAGAGCTAATGGATTATTTAGTAAAAAATGTCATTACATAGGAAAAGCCTTACTAGTGTCTCTTTTGAAACCTTGCTCTAGGATGAATAAAATCTAGGAAATTTGTGTGACATGTGCTTATTGTAATAACCTATCGATGTAAGATATTTCAGGGTCTATGATTCTTAATGCAACTACATGATGTGATGTATGAAAACACAATTAATTTTGCAAATATATAGTTCAAAGACTTGTTATTACATACCACCTTAAAACACAATTAAAATCTAGGAGTGATATAAATTAGATTTGGCTATTAAGAAGACATTGGGTGAAATGTAAAGATTGATTGCCTACTAACTATGATGAAGTATTAGTAGCATGAGACATATATTGTGAGGGAAGGAGATTGGTTGTAATAACGGAAGTAGTACTACCACTATTGATTAAAGCTTGGACATCAAGATTTTGATGATTTTCCAGGATGATTTTGGCAGAGACTGATAAAAGAGAGGTTGGATGATTATGAGCAATCATATTATCAGTTGAGCAAGAGGCTAAATCTATTTTGTTGATATTAGTAATATCATTATCACTTGATTGAATGTCTCCTTCCGTTTCACTAGTTTTAGTTGTTCTTTTTAATCTTCGCGTTAATCGTTCTAATTTTTTCTTATTGAGATATTGCTGGATAATGTCGTCTTATGTTTTAGATAATCGTTCTTTTACTTGATTTTCTATATTTTCTAGTCGCAGAAAAATTCGTTCTAGAGAAACTGATATTTTTTCTAGTTGTAATTCTATTTTCTCAAATCGTTTATCATTGGCATATTTTCCTTTTTCAATTATTCCTTTGTATTCAATATTATGATGTTTTAATGCACAGAGATGACAAATTTCTATCATACATTTTTGGCATTGATATCGATGTTTAATATCAGGATAATATTTGCAATGTAAACATTCCCTATTTATGCTACCTTTTCCTAAATCAAAAAGATGTTCACAAGTAGTTGGCATGACATATTATTCCATCTATCTATGGCTTCTATTAAGCCATTCATTGCAAAATCTGAATTTCCATAATCAGATTCATCCTCAGTTATACTATAAATTGTACCTTGTGATTCATTGGAAGATATACTAACCACATCTTATTCTAAATTTTGGATTAATAATGATCTAGGTTTATTAGAATATCTTTTATCACATCGATTAGCTAAATGATCTGGAGATTCACATATATAACAATGACATTTTCTTGTACTTGATTTTTTGACATTTTTATCTTTTCGAGGAAACTTTCTTTTAGATTTTCTAAGAAATTTCTTTCGTTTCTTTTCTGGGAACGATTGAGAAGTGTATATATTTTAACAAAAAGCATAAGATTGTTTTTTAACTTATTTTTGTATTTTATATTCTTTACATTTTTCTTGTAGTTGCCAAAATATAAATACTATTCATGGACCTATTCCTAAATGTTTTATGTCATCATTATTAGGGTATGTGGCTTTCCATTTGTCATGAATTTCTTTTCCTAATTCTCCTGGTAATTTGATTAAAAATCTATATGATGTTTCTTGATCAAAATATTTTCCCGCTCTACTTGCGTAGGATACATATAACTTACAAAATGTGTCTATATTTGACCAATTGTCTATACTTAATTGGTTCCATACCCCTTTTTTGCCCCGTCCGTCTAAACAACCAATCTGATCCTTCTGTTTCCTTGTATCTTTCCCAATGCTACAAAACTAACGATCTTCAATCTACCTTTGAGATACCTAAAGCATTAACCAAAATCTTTCAGTTAGCCGAAGAAATCCAAATAATTGGTGAAAACCCACTTAGACATTGGGATAAAAATCAAGAATTTGCAGAATTAGCAATTATAAATCCTGATCTTATAATTAAAACAAAAGAATTAGAATATTCACCACAAGATAAAGAAGAATTTATTAATCAAATAAAAGAACTAAAACAATTAGGATGGCACATTTGAATGCTCTTGCATTTTTCCAATGAAACCACTCAACCAGTAGTTATTCTTAAATTTTTTGATCCTATTGTCATATTATATCCATTGGTTTTAATTCCTATTTTTAAATTTTGAACACATTCTTTAATATCCATAATGAAGTTTGGAATAAAATAGATAATAGCTCCGTTATCATTCATATCTATTTCAAATGAACCAATAATTGATTTTGCTAAATCATTCCATCGACTATCGAATAAAACTACCAAAGTTTTGCTGCCTTGATTTTTTCGATGTAATCCTTTTATACCAATTATAACAAGTCCTATATGGATTTGATTCATTTTTATTGTTTTTATTTTTTTCCCAATCTTCTTTAGTAATTAAAGGTAGAAATATTTGCTCTGTGTCCGAAATACAACTTATCTTTTGTTCAGCTATTGTTTGAATAATATTGGATTTTGAAATTAAAGAGTTATCATATATTTTTCTAGTTTTAATAAGATTTAATTTACCGTTATTAAATTTTTCGAGTTGCGATTCTATGTCTATTATTTCAGATAATTTTCTATCATAATGGATAGGATTTTTCCTAAATATTTGTAATGACGTTTGTTTATTTACCATTTCTTATAACTTAATCGAGAAAGATAAGGAAGAATTTCTTTTCCATTTTTTATTGTTTTGACGAACTCTGTTAAGTCATTATGTTTTATTATGCCACTTTGTTTATTTTCTAATTCTAAAATTTTTTCTTCTATAAAATCAATTTTTTGAAAAATTTTTAAAAGCAAAATTGTTTGAAAGTTTAAAATTTTTGGATAAATTTTATCACTATTTTGTACGCCTTCATAAGAAGTTAATCCAATAGTGTCTTTATAATATGATTGGCATTCTTTTAATATTTCTAAGTAAATTTTTGATTCTTCCAGCATACTCATCTAAAAATTGGCTTTGAATGTTTCAAACGTACTTTTATAATACATTATTATGTATTAATGAATTTTTTGACTTATCATCTTATAATTAAGTCTATATGACTTTTATGTTAAAATGATTTGTTTTAAATCTTTTAGGACTAAGTTTAAATTTACTAAACTACTTTTTATATCATTTATTTGATCAAAATCTGCTTTTATTTTATTAATTAAACTAAGTGTAATTAAATTTTTAGAATTTCTATTTTCAGTTTCTGTAAAATAAAAATTTATTTTTCTAATTATTTCATCATTTTGAGCTTTTAAATAAATAATTTTCTCATTTATTTCTTCGAGCGTTTGTCTTTTAATAGATATAATATTTGTCATTTTGTTTAAAATATAATAAATCTTTTCTTGATGATGTTGAAAAGATTCAGCTAAAGAAATGACTAAATTTATGATACTATTAAAAGAACCATCTTGATTATGTAAACTATGACTATATTTTGTATCAAAAGCACAACTAAATTTACATTTATCTATGATAATAATATTTTTTCTATTTTTTGATATTTCTAAATCTAACCATTGTATTACTTTTGATTCCATAGAACGAAAGGCTCTGATACCAATTGGAGTTGGGCTAGAAATTTTGTGCTAGATCACTTGTATGATATAATTTTATTCTACTATGGCTATATATATTAGCATGTAATATGTTAACTAATAATATCATCGTATCTTTATTGTGGTTACTATCATTATCATGGCTAAAGACTTTTTGTAGTATTTCTAAGACTTTTTTCGTTTGCATGGCTAGAAGTATCATATGGCAATGCTTAGGATATGATTTGTCTATATCTATTTTTAGCTATTGATTAACAAATTCTCTTATTAAATCTATCAGTTTTTATTTTAGCTTCCTAATTTCAGGACCCCAATCTTTTTCAGGGTTCCTATCTATTCTGCTTTTTAAAGCACTAGTAATTTTTTGTATTTCGTCATTTAAATGCCTATATAAGATATTTTCTGCCTCGAGATGTTTATGTTTATGTTCTTCTACGGTATCTGCCTCTATTGGTAAAATTCTAATGTTATTTTTAATTTTTATAGGGATATCATCTTGTAATGGATTTACCATTGTAAAAACTAATATTTCTCTTTAGATAATAATATTCTTGAAATATTTCTCCCTTTGGGGGATGACGAAGCTGTTCTTGAGAAATGTTTGATGCCTCATCTTCTACTAAAAATAATGACACATCAGATTAATAAAAGCTGACTGCTATTATTATGATATAAGAAAAATTTATAAGAGAATGAATTATAAATTGATATACACCGACGCTACAGCTTTTCAAGAACTCAGAAATTCTCAGGTCCGCTCGAAATAATCAAAGAAAGGGACTCATGGCAACACAAACTTATGAGTTTTTGAGGTGAGCTATACTCGATCATAGAGGTCAATAGTTATATTTATGCTCTTACAAATTTTTCCTATATAAAAATAAGAGAATCAGGCTTTTTAAATATCTGATAGGTCGTTATTATTGGTGAGAAGAAAGACACCTTACATATCAAATGACAGCATCTCCCCCGTTGGGGAGAAATAAGAAAACTACTCACCCATGTGAGTATGAAAGAACATGGAAATGAAAGAGAAAATAAAATAACTAAGCAAACTTTATTAATATAATATCTTACAAGTTTTTGGGATGGCTGAGAAGATGGAGACTATGTCTTTCACTAGACAAGAACCTTACAGAAGTACTCTTACAAATATATCACTCAACTATATTTTTCTTCCACATATTACAAAGGATTCAGACTATCATATATAGGCAAACGAATACCAGAAACCAGCTAAAAAATCTTTAGGCAGAGCCCCAGGTTTTTGTATAGTAATATATACAGTAAAAGAGGACGGTAATAGTAAAAGAGTACTGTACATCAACAGTAAAAGTACAATACAAAAAATACGGCTATCTTTAGGATGCTTATCTTTCCATGGCATTTTCGATATTATGTAAAGTTTCTTCATCCATTCCTTCTAACCAATATTGTTCATTCACCTCTTCCTCCGGTGAATGTCTACGCTCAGGTGTAATTCTTTGATATACAGTACAAAAATCCCCTTTTGGATTGACTAAATGAGCATTAACAGTTTTAAGATGCTCAATTAGATTGATATTTTTGACATAATATTAGAATCAGAAGAGTGGACCTTTGATAGTTTTGGTATGCATGAATATCATTAAATTTTTATCTTGATAAGCTAATTTCAGATAAAAGCAAGGGTTAGAGAATCCATTCCCTAGATGTGCAATTTGAAATGCCCGGTAATAGTTTAAAGATCTGTCTGCAAGATCTGGTTCGATTGACTCATGTGGCGTATCGTTTGTTTATTCGGTCTTAAAATTCTGAGGTGTTTTATGAATATCAATAATATGTTTAGAGCTGTCCATGAGATTTGTATAAGTTGGTCTGACGAAATTGATTAATAAAATAATAGATCTTACTTTATAGTATTCAAACATACTCTATATTATCCTTTTTAGTTTCATGTGAGCGAAACATTCAATTTGGTCGGATAAATTATCTTCTCTGCTTATTATGATTTTGCATAATAAGCCGTATTCAAACAGCTTTTGAACGGGCCATTGTTGAAACGAACGGATGTATGCCAGATTAAGAGATAGATGAATCATATAAAAGCCAGGGATACAAATTTTGCATGAACATTTCAAGCAGCCTCTTTGAACATAAAGTTATTTTATGGCGTAGGAAATTCCTGAGACAGTTTCATTGGTTAAATATGCTAATCCTATCTCTTTGAAATATTTCTGCATATTTAATTGATTATCATCTTATATCATTCTAGAAATTTTTCTTTTAATATTATCTTCTATTTCTGAAAAATACATATGTTGATATTGTTTTAGTAAATTATCTTCTAAAATATCTAGAATAATATTTGAAAGATATTCATGATCTTTCTGATATTCAACACATTCTTTTTGTTTTTCTAGAGCCTTAGCCTTTTCCTGATTTGCTACTTTTTCTAATTCTTGTATTTTTGACTCTTGATTTGCAATAACTACTTTTTATAAATTTGTAGGAGTTTTAGGTACTAGAGATATATTTCATATTTTTACTTCTGATCGTAATTTTAAAATCTCATTATTTAGATATTCTATCTGACTATTGATTCCATCAAAACATATTGTAAGACAATTCAAAGTATGTATCATTATTTTTGTATCAGTTCTATTGCACAATAGATTGTCTAATAAAGTTGTCTGAAAAATATTTAATGGTTTTGATATTGGTGCTTTGGGTCGGAAGTGAAGATTCGTTCCTATTCTAATTGCTAAGGCTAATTGCCCATAATGAATTATATTAGAGAAAGGTTGATGAGAGGATGAGAAGGCATTTGATGGATCCATTGATTCCTGTAAAAATAACAAAAATGTTAGGAAAAATATTTTACTAATTTTAAGGTGATTTGTAATCTGTAGCTCTAGTAACTCGAGATAGAAAATCTGCTAAGAAATTATTTGTACCTTTAATATGTTCAAAATTAACTTTATACTCATTTCCTTCTTAATTGTAAGAGCATTTTATATCACTCCAGATATATTAACTGAAAAATATTCCTTACCAAAAATTCTAGTACATGAAGCTGTAAAATCAGAATTCATTCTAGGCCTCAATTTTATGCTTTCCTTTGACGGCCAGTTTAATCTTACTAAAGATTTTATTACAATTAGCAAACGTAGCACCACTATCCCCATTAATAAGCTCAGAGTGCTCCCGAAGCGTGGTGGTTCCATACCCCTTTCTTGCCCCGTCCGTCTAAACAACCAATCTGATCATTCTGTTTCTTTGTATCTTTCTCAATGCTACAAAATTGCAGATCATCAATCTACCTTTGAAATACCTAAAGCATTAACCAAAATCTTTCAGTTAGCTGAAGAAATCCAAATAATTGGTGAAAACCCACTTAGACATTGGGATAAAAATCAAGAATTTGCAAAATTAACAATTATAAATTCTTATCTTATAATTAAAACAAAAGAATTAGAATATTCACCACAAGATAAAGAAGAATTTATTAATCAAATTAAAGAACTAAAATAATTAGGATTAATAAAATCTTCCAAATCTCCACATAGATCTGCAGCTTTTATGGTCCGAAACCATGCTGAAATAAAAAGAAATAAAGCTCGTATGGTTATAAATTATAAAAGGTTAAATGATAATACTGAAGATGATGGATATAAAATTTCCGATAAAGATATGTTAATCAATTTAATTCAAAATAAAAGATATTTTAACAAATTTGATTGTAAATTAGGTTTCTGGCAAATAAGATTACATCCAGATTTTGTTCTATGGACTGCCTTTACAACTCCAATAGGACATTATGAATGGGAAATCATGCCATTCGGTTTAAAAAATGCTCCTAGTATCTTTCAGAGAAAAATGGATAAAATTTTTGGGCATTTAAATTATGCATTTGTCTATATAGATGATATCTTAATAGCATCCCAAACTTTAAAAGATCATTACAACCATATAGAAACAGTTTTACAACTCTGTATAGATCATGGTATTATTCTTTCAAAAAAGAAGATAGAAGTAGCAAAAGAATATATAGACTTCTTAGGACAAAGAATCGAAAATGGAACAATAGAATTACAAGATCATATAGCCAGTAAAATCTTAGAATTTTCTGATAAAATAGAAGATATAAAGGAATTACAAAAATTCTTCGGTTTATTAAACTATGCTAGGCTTTATATAAAAGATCTAGGAAAAATTATAAAATCTTTATATAAGAAAACCAGTAAAACTGGACAAAAATATTTTAACTCGGAAGATATAAAAATAATACAAAAATTAAAAACTCAAATTAAAACTTTACCAAAATTAACCTTATCTTTAGAATCAGATTATAAAATAGTGATAGTTGATGCCTCAACAGAAGGCTGGGGAGCCGAGTTAAAAATCAAACCTTTCAAAGAAGCATTTCAATCCACGAAAAAGTTATGTAGATATGCTTCTGGAAGTTTTAAACAATTAACAAAATCTTTAACATCTTTAGATTATGAAATCTTAGGAGTAATTAATGCTTTACATAGTTTTAAATTATTTTTATAAAAAGAGTTTACTATAAGAACAAATTGTGAAGCGATTGTACATTTTTATAAAAATAAAAATGAAAAGAAAATATATAGTAAAAGATGGGCTAATTTTATTACTACAATTGAAGGAAATGGGTATAAAGTTAATTTTGAATATATTAAAGGTACAAATAATTTCTTAGCAGATTTTCTATCTCGAATTACTAGAGCTACAGATTACAAACCACCTTAAAACTAGTAAAATATTTTTCCTAACATTTTTGTTATTTTTGCAGGAATCAATGGATCCATCAAATACATCCTCATCCTCTCAACCTTTCTCTAATATAATTCATTATGGGCAATTAGCCTTAGCAAATAGAATGGGAACGAATTTTCAATTCCGACCCAAAGCATCAATATCGAAACCATTAAACATTTTTCAGACAACTTTATTATACAATCTATGGTGCAATATAATTGATATAAAAATAATGATACATACTTTGAATTGCCTTACAATATGTTTTGATGGAATCAATAGTCAGATAGAATATCTAAATAATGAGATTTCAAAATTACGATCAGAAGTAAAAAAAGGAAATATATCTCTAGTATCTAAAACTCTTACAAATTTACAAAAAATAGTTATTACAAATCAAGAGTAAAAACTACAAGAATTAGAAAAAGTTGCAAACCAGGAAAAAGCTAAGACTCTAGAAAAACAAAAAAAATGTGTTTAATATCAAAAAGATCATGAATATCTTTCAAATATTATTTTAGATATTTTAGAAGATAATTTACTAAAACAATATCAACATATGTATTTTACAGAAATGGAAGATAATATTAAAAGAAAAATTTTTAGAATGATACAAGATGATAATTAATTAGATATGCAGAAATGTTTCAAAGAGATAGTATTAGCATATTTAACCAATGAAATCGTCTCAGGAATTTCCTACGCCATTAAACAATTTTATATTCAAAGAGGCTGCTTGAAATGTTCATGCAAAATTTGTACCCCTGGCTTTTATATGATTCATCTATCTCTTAATCTGGCATACATCTGTTCATTTCAACAATGGCCCGTTCAAAAGCTATTTGAATACGGCTTATTATGCAAAATCATAATAAGCAGAGAAGATAATTTATCCGACCAAATTGAATGTTTCGCTCACATGGAACTGAAAAGGATAATGTGGAGTATGTTTGAATACTATAAAGTAAGATCTATTACTTTATTAATCAATTTCGTCGGACCAATTTATTCAGATCTCATGGACAGCTCTAAACATATTATTGAGATTCATAAAACACCTCAGGATTTTAAGGCCGAACAAACAGACGATATGCCACATGAGGCAATCGACCCAGATCTTGCAGACATATCTTTAAACTATTACCGGGCATTTCAAATTGCACATCTAGGAAATGGATTCTCTAACCTTTGCTTTTATCTGAAATTAGCTTATCAAGATAAGAATTTAATGATATTCATGCATACCAAAGCTATCAGAGGTCCACTCTTCCGATTCCAATATTATATCAAAGATATCAATCTAATTGAGCATCTTAAAATCGTTAATGCTCATTTAGTCAATCCAAAGGAGGATTTCTGTACTGTATATTAAAGAATTACATTTGAGCGCAGACATTCACCGGAGGAAGAGAAGAATGAACAATATTGGTTAGAAGGAATGGATGAAGAAACTTTACACAATATCGAAAATGCCATGGAAAGATAAGCATCCTAAAGACAGCCGTATTTTTCGTATTATATTTTTACTGTTGATGTATAGTACTCTTTTACTATTACTGTACATATTACTGTACAAAAATCTGGGGCTCTACCCATAGGTTTTTCAGCTGGTTTCTAGTATTCGTTTGCCTATATATGATAGTCTGAATCCTTTGTAATGTGTGGAAGAAAAATATAGTTGAGTGATATATTTGTAAGAGTACTTCTGTAAGGTCCTTGTCTAGTGAAAGGCATAGTCTCCATCTTCTCAGCCATCCCAAAAACTTGTAAGATATTATATTAATAAAGTTTGCTTAGTTATTTTATTTTCTCTTCCATTTTCATGTTCTTTCATACTTACATGGGTGAGTAGTTTTCTTATTTTATTTTCTCTTCCTTTTGAAAAATTATATTATTCAAGTGTGACATGAAATAAAAGAGAAGATTTCTTCATGACGACTTAACACTATTGCAAGGAATATGAAAATGATAAGGTGACGAAGAAGATTATGATTTAGGAGATAATAATAATGACAATGAAGGAGATGAGCTATTGGCTTATGATGATGATATGATGATGTATAAGATGATTAGTTTTATTTTTTTTTTAAACATAAGGCTTGCACAAAAATTGTGATCTTTTGAATTTGGAGTGGTTGAATTCTTGAGCCTAAGTATAATGTTTAAAATTATTAGAGTGGTAGTTTTATTTATAAATTTATTTTTTTTATAGTTATGATAAATCAATTTTCAATTTATTTGTATTTTATAAATGTTCATGTATATTTAGTTCTTTCCTTATCCATAATTTTTAATATTTTATGCTATGTTTAAAGTAGTGCATGTTGCGCCACGTATTATGCACTAGTTTTCATTGATACAAATGATTTGAATGAACTTTTTTATCACCACCAATAGCTTCGAGAATTTTAGGGGACTTAACCCTAAAATCACCATCATGCGGCCCGATTGTTGCAAATACTTATTAATTATGCAATTTATCCAAAATTTCAACTTTTCAAAATTGTTGCGACTTATACAATTTTTTATTTTTCAAGAAAGTTGTAATAGTTTAGTTCTCGTGGATGAACATTTTGATGATGAGGTATTGTTTTCAATTTTTTGTGGTTCTAAATTTAAGCTTTGACCCTTCTCAAAATTATTATTACTCAATCAATTTGTTATAAATATGTTAAGATTTACAATATGGTGCATTGATATTGTTGATTAGAGATATCATGGGTGGGGTATGTTGGTCTCCACTGATTGAGAAAAAGCTTTAGCCTAATTTCATTGATTGTGCATGCACTATCATAACTAGTTAAGGTGATTAAGATAATCTTTTCTCTCCCTCCCTCCCTTGCTCTCTCCCTTCTTCCTCTCCCTTCTTTCATTATGTAATTCATCTAGAGTTCAACTTCTATATTGTTGCAACTTATTCATGATGTAAAACCATGCAAAGAGCTCATAAAAATTAAAAATTTTTAATTGGCAAAGTATTCCAAATGATAATCTTATTATGATAACATTCAAAGCGATTAAAGAACCTTAGTTTTCCACTTGCTTAGGCGAAGGAGTACATGAAAGATAACCAAATCTCGTTGGATAAAACAAAGGTAAAAGTAATACTACTTGCTCTTGCAACAACAATCCAAAACTTAATATTGAGAATTTCACCTTGAAGAACTAATCACTCGGCTAGACTAGGCTTGGTTTGGAGAAGATATTCCACACTAAAATTGAGATCACCACGAAGAAGATGGTTCCGACGATCTTTGCCCACGGAAAAGTAGCCGGTGGTGGAGGCGGTGGTGGATGGCCGACGATTATCCACGGGTTCGGAAGGATGTATGCTTCAAGCGACAACGCCAATAGGTAGGTGATGCGGTTGACGTAGTCTCCAACGTTGTCTTCGTTTCCAAAGTGCAAGTCAAAGAAAGGTGACTCCAAGATGATCACCCTACCTTGTTCATCCATAACCAAACCATGACCATGGTCGGGATCCGCCATGTGAGAACATTGGACGATCGTTGGAGAGGTGTCGTGGAAGATTATCCGGCTAGAGGGGAAGAGGGAGGTGGGCGGCGGCTTGAAGAGGGAGAAGGGAGAGGGGCGGCTAGGGTTAGAGGAGGAGTTAGGAAAATATTAAATCTCAAATAAATTTCAGATTTAAGTGGATTTGGAGGGATTTTAATTTGAATTTGAATTCAAATCAATTAGTAATTAGGGCCTTAATGGAGCATTAATGAGGGGAATGCCCATGTTGGGGCCGGCGGCATGGAGAGAGGATGAGGGAGAGTATGGGAGGGTTTTAAAGGGTTTCCAATGTCACGACCCGGCCCGGTTAGCTCGCAAGTGCGAGGCGGGAACAGAGGTCGGACAGGAGGAACATAAATAGAAACTTCATAATAATTGTTTTTTTAAGGACATGTCTCCAAACATACACAAATAATTTTCAAACATAAGGAAAGAGCCACTAATGAACTCCAAATAAAATTTTTTTCATTTCATTGCATCTATCCATCATATTAACATCAAAATATATAGTTTTCAAACTACAAAAAGTATCCAAAAACTAACTTTTCTTTACAATTCAACAAAAATCCTTCTAACTCAAAACATCAAAAAGACAAAATAACCCAAAAGAAACCTGCCGCCCGTCGTCTCCCTACGACGGTACGTGAGGGGTGGTCTATCCGTCATTTATCTTTCCCAGATCCTCCTGAAAAATGTTCCCACAACATGGGTGAGTCACAACTCAATAGGTAAATGCTTTTTCAATTAAATTTAGAAACAAGGTAAAAGAAACAACATGTATATCAATGCTTTGTATATGAACATTAAACAAATCATAACAATTAAGTAAAATGCCTCTGTGGTTATCCATTAAGCCTCATTCTTTTAGTCAAGTTTACAATCCTTCTCTTTACACAATACATAAATTGCTCAATGGATCATAAAATACTCTATATCCATATGCCTTTAATGTAATATAAGTATATCGTAAGCACCCGTCTCGGAAGTATCTTTTGTACTGATCAGGTACATTTTGTTTGGCCAAACCCTTTTCCATTTGGTTCATAAGAATCCCTTTACCAATTGACTCAAAAGAGTCCTTTTACCAATGGCTCAAAGAGCCCCTTTACCAATGGCTCAAAGAGCCCCTTTACCAAGATACTTCCGCATCATCATGCACATGCATTCATTCTAAAACTATTCATAGGAGATCCTTATCATTTCTTTCATCCTTTCATACATATGATCAAATATCCTCTACATGCTACTTGGTTAAATGATATCATAAATGAAGAGCTAAGCTAAGTACCATCTTTAATCATTACTTGAAAACATAGGATTGCATTAAGTCACCACATGAAAATGTAATTGTAATGTAAGATGTCTCATGAGCAAAAGAAAACATAAACTAGTTAGTAACCATAGGGTCAAGTGTAACCAAACCATTACCACATAAATTCATATAATAATACAAGACATAAAACATATGCATAACAATTAGTGTATAATAAAATATAGGAGTTCAATTGCAAGGTTTCTAAACATTAACACAACAATTCAAATAGGCTATTAAGGAAAGAAGAAATTCTCTACTAAATTTAATTGTGCCACATTTACCTACCTCAATACAATGCGCTTTGCCGGATAACCTTACGAGCTTTTCCCCCTTTTTACACGATCAATATCTAAAAGAAAAATAACATAAATGTAAACATTGCTTGTCTCCACACAACTTCTCAAAACCCTAAACTATGAAAACAAGGAACCCACCCATACACTATTTTTAAATCTTCTAATTGAACCATTTCCCCATTCATACTTAATTTATTTTCTAATTTCTCTAAATTGGGAATTTCATCATAACCTAACTTCTTTTCTTTGGGAACCCTCCTTGTTTTTCATTATGTGGCCTAACTTAAAGAACCTCCCCACACACACACATTAATACTTAGAGAAATTATTATCGATTTTCGGATTTAATTAAATGAAAAATCGTAAAAATTGCATGTTGTGTGGAAATCCTAATTTTTGCCTCTAACAACCCTCCTAAACCCATATAAAATCATAAGGCTCAAAATTTCCATGTTTAGGAAAAAACCCTAATTTTAAAACCTAAAATTTTCTTCACAAACATGCGTCATTCTTCTCTTAGAGGCCTTCTAATGCCCTTAGGAATCATTCATCTAAAACATTTTGAAAGAAAAACAAAAGATGAAAGAAACCCTAATTTTTAAAATCCAAAATTTTTATGGAATCATCTCATTTTTGGGTTTAGAAACATCCCCTAAACCTTCCCTATCATTTTCTTAAAGAAATCTTGAATTTCCTCAAAACCCTAGTTTTCTTTTCTTAAGAAAACTCAATGAATAGAGAAGGAAACTCTTGCAAAGATCTTACCTTAGCCTTCTCTTAGCTTTCCCTTCAAATCTCCCTTGCAAACGCCGCCGGAAACCGCCCCTACGGTCGCCGTCGCCCCTTGCCGTGCGCTTCGCCTCCCTCTCCCTTTCTCCGCTCGGTTTGGGCCGCACGAAACATATGGGGACCGAAATATTTCGGTCCCCTAATAAGAGTGGGATGTCCTCATTTAATTCCTAAAGTCCTATTTGCCCTCACTTAAACTTCCCTCTATTCATGTGACATCAAGGGCAAAGTTGTCCTATTAAGTTTTCCGGAAATTTTAACTCTCAAAATATCTAAAATTCAATATGGGTTCTATACATCATTTTGTTCAGAATTTTGCGCCCTATTTTATAAAATTATTTGCGTCGAATTCCGAAGACTTCGAAATTTTCACTTAAAGTTCGTCGCGACGCATCGAAAAGCGTGCGAAGCCTAAAATGCTATTTGGCGGGTTTTACATCCAATTAGGTCTTTGTAGATTAGGAAAGTAAATAAGAGATCCAATTTAATTTATTTTCAATTGGATTCATGATTGAAAACTTTCCTTATTTGGATTTCCACATATGGAAGATATTTGAAATTCAAATTTGAATTTCAAATGAATCAATTCTCCCCTTAAATTGATTGATCTAATTTAGGAAGGGAGTTATGATGATTGAAAGCATCATAATTGAAGGGAGCAAGTGGGGAGGCCGGCAGCAATGGGGAAGGGACGGCTAGGGTTTGGGCCGAGTGGGGGTTGGTTGGCGGGTGGGTTATGGTGGGGGAGTTGTGGGGTTATTTAGGTAGGGAGGTGACCGGCGGTGGGAGGACTAAGGGGAGTCGGCGGGTGGGAGGCGGGGAGGAGAAAGAGAATAGATGAAAGAAATAAAAATAAAAGAACCACGAACCGAGGACTCTTCCACCGGTTGATGGGTATTTCGATTGCTCTCTCCTAGAGCTCTCTTTCTCTCCACTAGTGCTCACACAAGATGAAGAAGAAGACAAAGGGAAATTTTATAAATCATTCATCATCCCATACAATGCAAGGGGCCTCACATATAAATAGGCCAAAGGAAGAAAATAAAATACTAAAGTGCCCTTGGGCTACCACATAGACTCAACTCCTAGTAGGGGTACAATAGGAAAACTCAAAGCAAAATACATGAATAAACATACATCAAAAATATAAACTCTGAATCGTGGCCATCGATCTACGATTCTTCCGACGGTACACATGTCGGAATCTCGGGTCGATGTCCTCATCAATTCAAGTCTTCATTTTTAAATTTAAAATAGACGATCAGCTCTTTAGAAAATAAATGTTTCAAAATAAAAAATGATGATTTATTGTTTTCATTTTTATGGCTCTAAATTTATGCTATAACTCTTTCCAAAAAATTTTTTTGTCAATCTAATCTTTAAAATTATGATTTGTCACTTATGTTGGACTCATGATGTCAAGAATTACTGTTTGGTGCATTCATTTTGTTGATTAGAGATATCACTGGTGATAGCCTGCTAGTCTCCACCAACTACCTGAGCTGGTTTGTGGAAGTCGATCCGACCAACCCAAGGGTAGCTTCTTCCATTCATAATTTGATAATTGAAGGATGTGGTCTACAACACTCATTGTTGACTTTTAAGTGGAATGGTTCAACATATTTCAAACAACAAGCAAAGCACCATTCTAAAAATTCATGAATAGGATTCAATTTAGTTCATTTAGAGCATTTTGAATGTAGGGGAATTCTGGAGTTCTAAAGTATATGACTTGGATTCTATAGAAGTTTTTCAAGCTATCCTTAGCTTGTCGAAGATCATTATGTATCTTCTGGAGCTTTGATACTATGTTACTCTTATCCCCAATGAAAGATGCGATGCATTAGCATTGGGTGCCCTGTCAAGATTTTTGCATTATTGTCACCTGAGATGCCTTCAATAGTTTTCTTTCATTCTTTTTTTTTAGCTTTTCCTTACCTTGTATTGAGGCATTTTTAATTATGGAGAACGGTGCCACATGTTAACCTCTTTTGCTATATATAGTAGTTGTTTCAATTAGGCTTGGCCCTTTTTTCCTTTAATTTTTGAGTTTTCCAAGCAAAAAGAGGTGAAAAGGTTGTTCCCTCTTGGTGGAAATTGCTCCCTTTCACCTGAAGCTATTTTTGCAAATACGCAGAAGAGCAGTACTTTTTTAACATTTTTTTGCCATAGTTGAAGCTATGTCAATTGGGATAAAGCTTTGTTTTCTCTTGTTTTCACCAATCATGCATGCACTCTCATCAATAACCAAGGCGATTAAGATAATCTTCTCTCTCCCCCTCCCCTCCCCCCATCCACCAAAAAAAAAAAAAAAATCCGTCCTCACTCAATTGCTTGCAAATGACACGAACTACCAAACAAACTAAAAGTTTGCGCCCTTAAGTTGAGGCTAAAGAATTAACAATACATTCTATTAGAATTGTGGAAAATGCTAAAGGGAATAAATTTGATTTTTTAGCAAGTTACGTATTTCTAAGAAGGAAAGTGCATGACAAGAAGAGAGTTTACACTTTTGGTGAAAAACCTATTCCATATTTCCTCTAGGTAGTTAGGTCGCATAATTGACCTAATTAGCTCTCCTTTTTCACTAGTGTTTCCCGAATGTGAAAGTTGACAACTCTGCTTCTGCTAGTGCCAGGATGCATAACAATTAACAACTGTTTTGAATTAGTTTATCTTTATGTTAAAAGTCTATTATTGGATATTTCTAATTTTAATGCAATTTTCTTCCTTTTTCTGATTTTTGGAAGAATAGTCGACTCAACAACAACAGCTTAACTGGCCAAATTCCAGTATCTTTAACGAATATCTCTGCACTTCAAGTTCTGTAAGTTGGTGCAGTACTATCAACTTAGTCCCTCTGATGTAAGTTTTGTTTTTTGTACCATGCATCCTTTTCCTAAACAAATATTACAGGGATCTGTCAAACAACGACTTATCTGGAGGAGTTCCATCCAATGGATCCTTTTCTCTGTTCACACCCGTCAGGTTTTTCCAGTCTGATGTTGTTAGCCTTTAGGGTGTTGTGCAACTTGAAATTTTGCTAACTATTTTATGCCAAAAAAACTGTAGTTTTGCAAACAATCCTCGTTTATGTGGTCCGGGCACAACAAAGGCCTGTCCTGGTGGCCCTCCACTTTCTCCCCCACCTCCACTTCTCGTGCCAACGCCACCCTCATCTCCAGGTTGTCTTTACCTGAGCAATTTCTTTTCCTTATTGTCTTTAATACTGTATTTTGCCTTGGCCTGCCGAAATAATGAAGTTATGCTTTACTGATAAAAACATTATAACCCGCCTCCAATGATCCTTGATGACACCTGCCACACTTAATTTTGGCGTAAATACTTTAAAGATTGCATTCTACAAGCAGTGAAAACTATAATATTTAATTTTCTAAAATCTGATTTGTATGTGAAAATTCTGATTTGTAGGATTGAAACGTTTGGATAACTGAATTTTGTGTTTTGTGACTATCATTTTTAAAGGAAGTAGTGCCTCCAGCACTGGAGCAATAGCTGGTGGAGTTGCTGCTGGAGCTGCTTTGCTATTCGCTGCACCTGCCATTGGGTTTGCATGGTGGCGTCGTCGTAAACCGCAAGAATACTTCTTTGATGTGCCTGGTTAGTATCTGTGCTTTTAGGCACTTGTTTTATGTTACTCATGAATACTGAGTGACATTTATAAGTTCTACAGCTGAGGAGGATCCAGAAGTCCACCTGGGCCAGCTTAAGAGGTTCTCGCTCAGAGAGTTGCAGGTTGCTACTGATGGTTTTAGCAACAAGAACATTCTGGGTAGAGGCGGTTTTGGGAAGGTTTACAAGGGACGACTTGCAGATGGTTCACTGGTGGCAGTAAAGAGGCTTAAAGAGGAGCGCACGCCAGGAGGAGAGCTTCAGTTCCAAACAGAAGTAGAGATGATTAGCATGGCTGTGCATCGAAATTTACTTCGGCTTCGTGGATTTTGCATGACGCCCACTGAACGTTTGCTTGTGTATCCATACATGGCCAATGGGAGTGTTGCTTCTTGCTTACGAGGTACTTGTTTTCATGTCATGGATGCTTGTCATTTAAACATGTAGGAATAGTATTCTCAAAGTTTTAGACTCTCCATTCATGTTAACGTTGCAAATGCATAATGACTTCTCAATCTGATATTTGCCTACTGCCTCTGTTAATTCAGCTAGACAAAATCAGTCATAAAGCAGTTCCCAGTTGTGTGTTTCCTATTAAACTATCTATTAACCACATGGTTTTCAGAACGTCCACCGAATCAACCACCACTTGAATGGACTACTAGGAGAAGGATTGCATTGGGATCTGCTCGGGGCCTTTCCTACTTACACGATCATTGTGATCCGAAGATAATCCACAGGGATGTTAAAGCTGCAAATATTTTGTTGGATGAGGAATATGAAGCAGTCGTGGGAGACTTTGGCCTTGCTAAGCTTATGGACTACAAGGATACACATGTAACAACTGCCGTACGTGGAACAATCGGGCATATTGCACCTGAGTATCTATCTACTGGGAAATCTTCAGAGAAGACTGATGTCTTTGGCTATGGGATCATGCTTCTCGAGCTAATCACAGGACAAAGGGCATTTGACCTTGCACGGCTTGCGAATGATGATGATGTCATGTTGCTTGACTGGGTAAGCTCAAAATCTTCTCTGTTCTTTGCTTACCGATATTTATGTACTCGCTTGTATTTAGAGTAGTCATAATTTTCAGCTAATGGGTCAAATCTGGTATTTTTAGCAGTCTCTGGATTTGTATAAGCTTGTTTACTTTACTCATTTATTTATTTGTGCTCCTATCTGTCTTATTTATACTTGAGATCTAATTGGTTGCTGTTGCAATTTCTCATGTTTGCTTATTGAATTTGATTTTAATTAATTTCAATTTATTCTTGACAACTTCGCAATTTTGCTAGTTCTTTGCGATATATATATATATATATATATATATTGTTTAGAGTTCTCAAAGTGCTTGCTTGTAATCTGCTTCCTGCCGTGCTTAGGTGAAAGGTCTTCTGAGAGAGAAGAAGCTAGACATGTTAGTAGATCCTGATCTGCAGAATAACTACATAGAAGCTGAGGTTGAATCTCTCATCCAAGTTGCACTTCTCTGCACACAAGGCTCACCCGTGGAAAGACCAAAAATGTCGGAAGTAGTGAGGATGCTAGAAGGTGATGGTCTTGCTGAGAGATGGGAGGAGTGGCAGAAAGTTGAGGTTATCCGCCACGACTTGGAGATGGCTCCTCACAGAAACCCAGATTGGATCGTCGATTCCACCGACAATCTTCCTGCAGTGGAACTATCAGGCCCCAGATGACCTGTATTCAAAGCGCCTAAAGAGGATGATATTTGTGCATGGTCGGTCATCTTCTAAAACGACCTTTTGTCTAGTTCATAAAAACCCATTTCTCTTTCATTGCTAAGATCACAGTTCTGTATATTGATCCAGGGGCATTATATTTGTTTAGCAATTTATCAATGTGATAGTTTTCTTTTTTCTTTTCTCTTCCGGGACCATATTGCAGGGGATTAATAGGTGGCTCCGCAGGAAATTCCGCTGCTAAAGGTGCTCCATTTATGGGTATGTGTTATTTATCATCTTTTATAGCAATGTATAATGAATTTGTTAAGAACTGGAAAATAGATTATGGCGTTTTTTATTTAGCATTGTCATCACATATGTTTTTCATATTTATGATTTTAAAGCCAGCCTTGAGATTACTCCCTTTTTTAGTAATTGTCATCGGGCAGAAAATCCAAATGCTGGCAGCTTATTGTATTTGAAATTAGTTAAGGCAAGAAAAAGAGGGCAAGAGTGTCATCTGAAGCATTCCCTCCCTTCCCCATAAATTGTCGAGTACAATTCTCAATGCTTAGTTAATCTAAAGCTCTTTCATCCAGGTCTGATGTTCTGCATTGTTTAGCCGTATGAATAAGGAGAAATTATTCGGTACGGACGCTAAACGTTATCCGTAGACCAATCAGAATGAGCCACTCGGTACTGCGGCTTGTTATTGTTGACGTGGTTGCACCTGATTTGTCTTCAGACGTAGAGTTGCGTTTGGCGTCCGCACAGAATAATTTCTCCATCTGAATTATCAGTACTGGGTTTATTCAGAAGGAAAAATCACCAAATCTAAAGTTCTTAAACTAGGGTTTTTGTTTTTGGTTCATCTTCAAACTTTTGGTTCCAGCCAGTTCTACTACTTTCATTGGTGTAGCTAATGTCAATTATTATCAATCTCATCAGTTATAAAGTTTTTAAGCATTTAATGAATCATTTTTAACTTTTAAAAACAAAATTAGAAAATTTCCAAATCTGATAAATTTGTTAAAATAGCATTCTGTACTGTTAATTAACAGTAGTTTTCATCACATAACTTTCAGATTACTCAGCATACCTTTACTGAAGTTCTCCTACAAATGTATGGCATTTATTTTATTATGCATATATATTTAAAATGTTATTGAATTTTCATATATTTATATTAAATTTTTTTCATTATTATGTACAAATCGATTAATTTTATATTATTTAAATATCATTAAAATATAATACATTAATTTTTAAAATTTATATTATAATTTCTTTTTCTTTTGAAATCTGATCCTGACGCGTTAAAGTTGGTCAAAAAACGCATTCAAACAGCCTAACAAGTCACCAGCTTTAATTATTTAGTTCATTTTTAGAAACTTTTGAAAAAAAAATATTTGGATTGATGCTATAAAAAATTGTTAATATTTGGGAGCTCCTTTCCTCCTTACAGAAAAATTATTTATAAAAAATTGTTAATTATAATGAATATTTATCTCTTATCCTCCCATGTGCTCCATGTCATAAGCTTACCCTTTTACATTGGCACGTGGGCTGCACATGGACTCTTCTGCTCCTGCTTTTAGGCTTCTTTACCATAAAAGAGAAAATATCATAACCGGTTTTTATAATATTTAATCAGTCAAATAAGAATTAGATGGCGTCTACTGTTGAATGGTCGACCGAACGCGTTCTTTCTATCTCATTCGAACTCAAATTCTCTAACTATCTCCCCCAAAAAAATTCAAATAAGAATATTTTCTTATTATTCTCAATATATATATATATATATATTCTATAATTTATATATAATTTAAGTGTAATTAAGCAAAATTACACTTAAATTCGTTCAAAACCTTTTTTTTTCTAACATTAATACTTTCAATATTCACATCGCGATCCTTTTTTTTTCTCTACTATGTGGCGCATGAGATTTGCAAGCATGAGCTCTGCAAAAGTGAATACTACTAGTAATCATTCCTGAGATTGTCTTAGCGCTGTTAGAAATTATTCTGTTCGGAATCCGGACATCCGGATTACTGCGTATGAGCTGTGTATTTACTGCGTATTTTTTGACAAATTTTTTTTGCGTTTTTTAGTGAGTATTATTGATTTATTGCTTATTTACTGCTTATTTGCTGAATATCAAAAAATACACAGTAAATACGCAGTTCATACGTAATAATCCGGACATCCGGACAGAATAATTTTTCCTCAGCTGTAATGGAGTAAAGTTTCACTATGGCCTCAATCTTCTACAAAAAATAAATAAATAAATAAAGTTTAAATCATATAAATTTATTAAAAAAATCAATTAATTCACATAAATACTTTTTAAGCAAAAATATATTGCATTATCTTTTATTTTTTTGGGTCAGTTAGCATTTTTATCTAATTATTTGCATTGAGGCTAATAAAAGTAGAGCTCACTTAGCTTCTATGAATAATTCCAAAGTGTTGAGACCCACAAAAGTTATTGCACTGATTCCTTGTGCTTGGATGCTTTAGGGGGTTAAATCCGGATAGTTTTCCTTAATGCAAATGATTTATATATGAATCATTTATGGTTACGAAGTATATAGCTAGCTAGCACTCTTTGTGGCTGCACTACCGGCTTCTGTTCTTGACTGAGGAGAACTTTGGTCATGTTAGGAGTTGCAATAATAACTTTAATGAGAAAAGAATAAATGATCGTAACATATTATGCACATGAATTATTTCTCTCAATATATAAAAGATTAATTGAGGTGTAAATTTTATATGTTTATGATGCAACAATTTTATTTTATATAGTGAAAAGTTATCAAAATTTATATCACAATATGTTTCGATATACTATAAATTTATAATAAAAAATTGATATTCTATAATAAAGTCATTTAAATAATAATAAATGAATATTATAAAAATATGTTATATAAATAAAATTTCTAATTTTACATGAAATAATTATTTAATGTTTTTGTAAAAATTCAATCATGAAATAATTATTATATTTCATTGTCCTCAAACGATTTTAATGGATGCAAATTATTGGATGAGATTCTTTCACTAAAATTAATTTTCATATTCTCCATTTATTAAATTTGGAGAATAGGGACAGGACTGTAAGAAAACATGAGAATAAAAAGGACCACTGGCCGCTCATCATGTGCGGCTATGGAGGGGGCATTTGTATAGTTTCCAAAGCCACTTTCTTGTCCTCTACAGTCTCTACGCTGTTCCTCTACATTTCTTCGACTTCTTCTCCTTCTTCAAAGAATTCATCGCTACAAGCCTCTCTTCTCTCTCTCTCTCTCTCTCTGTCCCCCTTTAACAGAAGAGGAGCCATTTCCTCCTTTTTCTGTTGCCTTCTGCTTCCTTTATCTTTCCATTTCTGCTTTAGGGTTTCGCTACCCTCCATGGAGGCGCACTCCTGCTTCCTTCTCCTCCTGCTCCTCTCCTTCTCGGTGCTAACGCAGGCACAGGTTTCGTCGGACACTCTGTCGTTGCTGGAGTTCAAGAAGGGCATTGCCGACGATCCCACCGGCGTGGTCCGTAGCACTTGGAGCCCGGTGGCATGGGGGTCTGCGGCGGCAGTAGATTCCTGCCCGCGCTCATGGCACGGGGTTTCATGCGACGACTCTGGTTCCGTCGTCACCGTCGCTCTTGTCGGACTCGGCCTTTCCGGTGAACTCAAGTTCAACACCATTACAGGCATGAGGGCGCTTCAGAACCTCAGCCTAGCGGGCAATTTATTCACCGGTCGCCTCGTGCCAGCAATTGGGGCAATGACCTCGCTGCAGCACCTCGATTTATCTGGGAACCGATTCTACGGCCCGATACCGGGGAAAATAACCAACCTATGGAGCCTTGTTCATCTTAATCTCTCGTGGAACGGGTTCAAGGGCGGATTCCCTGTGGGGATCCAGAATCTCCAGCAGCTGCGGGTGCTTGACCTGCGATCCAATGAGTTATGGGGAGAGGTCGGTGCAATGCTGTCGGAGCTGAGGAATGTGGAACATGTGGATCTTAGCAGCAACAATTTCTATGGTGGTTTCTTCATGGATTCGAGCAACCTCTCGAGTTTGGGCAACACGGCAAAATACATGAACCTTAGTTTTAATCAGTTAAGTGGGAGGTTCTTTTCGAATGATTCCATGGGGGTCTTTAAGAGCCTAGAAGTATTGGACTTGGGTCAGAATCGGCTCATTGGGGAGCTCCCTTCCTTTGCTTCCCTCTATAATCTGAAGGTCCTTCGTGCTGGAAACAATCTGCTGTCTGGGCCGATACCTGAGGATCTGTTTGGGGATGCAATGCAGCTGATGGAGCTTGATCTCAGCGGGAATGGATTTACAGGTGAATGCCGTTACGTTTAGAATGTGTGCTGTTCATCGCAGTCTTGAGTTTACTTGTCGGCTGTTTGACGGGGGAAGTGATTGCGACTTTGCATTATCGACTATTTCGTATTTTTATGATCTTTTGATTTCGATTGTGATGTAAGTGAAAAAACATCTATATTGCTCAGCTCAAAACCTTAAAAAAAATAATCTTGATATGTTGGAGTAAATGGATAAATTATTGCGCAGACTCCACAAATGCGGACATCTAGTTTGTGCTTATACATAGCGATTTACAAACTCTTGATTGCGGTTGACACCTTCCATTAACATTTACTAAATTTCTCCATTAAAAGAGAGAGAGAGAGAGAGAGAGAGAGAAAACTTATTGTCCTATTTGATTGTATTGGACCTTTTTTTTTTGGGCAGTTGATCACGACTTTGCATGATTTCTTATCACTTACTTCGATGACCATTTGATTGTGATGTTAAGTGGAGCCAGTTTTAGGAGAAATTCTATATTGTCCAACCTAAAACTTAAAAAAAAAAGGTTTGATTTGTTGGCGCTAAGAGAGAGATAGAGAGGGAGATGGAGATAGAAAGCTTAATGCCTCCATATGAATTTGTATTGCACCGATCTAATTTTTGCCAACTAATCACGATGTTTTTGGAGCTATAGCTTTACACATTTTGTTACTCTGGTTCGTGTTAAACTAAGAGTAAATATTCTGCAATTTTTTTTTGCAACAAGCTAGGGATGGATAATGTTTTCCCACTTCACTCTTTTTAATATTTTGTCCTCATTGAGTAACGCATGGCTCAATATTATGAGTAATATATTACCTGCCTAAAAATTAAACACAGGTCAGCACATAAGAAACAACAAAATCCACAAGTACATAATGCATTGGAATACATGTTTTTTTTAATATTTATGTGTTGAATTTTTGTTAACTTTTGAGTGAGTAAAGCATTACTCTTTAATATTTTTCCTGTAATTGGTATTGTGGTGACCTTTTGATTTCATAATGAGCATGTGGTTTTAACTAAATAATTCTATGTTCCAATTTTGAAACTTCCAGCAATTCTAAAAAGGAGTTGGATGGATGATTTTCTATATGATAGTCCAATGATGCTTGGTTTTTATTGTTAGTATTTTTTTTAATTATATAAATTGTGATGATATTTTGTTATTCTTATGTTTGATAAAGCTTGAACTAAACTTCAAGTTTGAGATGTTTTGCTTGAATTTCACCATAATGTTTTTTTCCTTTTTTATTAACATGTTCCATGGCCTTCTTCTTGTGCCTTTATGCATGATTTCAATTGTTCTTTTTGAGATTTCTATTAGCTATCATTTTTGTTGATTGAAATCTCGAACTATTGTAAATGATAATAAAGCTTAGTTCGGTTAAATTTAGGAATACTAATATAGATACAAGTTTGTAGGTGGTTGCAATAAAAATATTGGCGATGAATGGGAAGTGGAGAAATTTATGATAGATCAGAGAAACAATTATGAACTTGAAGGATGTTAGGATGAATTGAAATGTAAGTGTTAACGTAGATGTTATTATGGGGGTGTTTTATTGCATGTATTTAAAATTTAGGGGGCTTTTAAATGAAATGTATTTGGAATACATTGAATTTGGAATGCAAGTATTTGAAACTTATGTGTTTGGTTAGAGTTAATAAAAATTAATCTTAAAAAAAAAAAACTAGGGCACAAGATCGATGTCAATGGAGCTCGCAGGGGAGGCATTGAGGGGAGCTTGCATCAGGAGCTCATGGGGGAGGCATCCGCATGAGCTCTTGGATTCAGGAATTGACGAGGGAGGCATCCGCATGAGCTCTTGGATTCAGGGATTGACATCAGCTTGCAGAGGTGGGATCAATGAGAGCTTGTACGAGAAAGGATCAATAGGAGCTTGCGAGGGTAGGGTTTGACAAGGGCTCTTGGGACAAGGAATAAAAAGGAGATCATGGGGATAAGCATCACTGTCGCAAGGATGAGTAAATGTATGAAGGAGCATTTCATGAATTGAGGATTTGGAATTTGAACAATTTCGATTAGTTTCAAATGCCTAAAAAATGAACTAGAGTCTATTTTTTTAAATTTCTCAAAATTTTACTCTGTGTAGATACAAAAAATAAACATCCTTAATTAATCATCATAGATACAATTTTTTTCTATAAGACAATGGTGAGACCTGCAATGCTTTATGGTGCAGAATGTTGGCCAGTAAAAGAGAAGCATAATATTAAGTTAATTGTTGTAGAGATGAGGATGCTCAGATAGATGAGTGGCTTTACTCTTAGAGACATGATACGAAATGAGCATAAACTTGAAAAGATTGGAGTAGCTCTAGTGGAAGATAAGATTAGAGAGAGTCACCTTAGATGGTTTGGTCACATAAAACGGCCGCCTTCCGATGACCCTGTTAGGAAAGTAGATGTATTAGATTTGACTTATGTTAAGAAAGTAGAGGTATACTTAAAAAGACTTGGTTAGAAAATATTAAAAATGACCTTTTTTTATTAGAGATTTAAATGAGAATTTGACTCTTAATGAGAGCTTGTACGGGAAAGGATCAATAGGAGCTTGCGAGGGTAGGGTTTGACAAGGGCTCTTGGGACAAGGCATAAAAAGGAGATCATGGGGATAAGCATCACTGTCGCAAGGATGAGTAAATGTATGAAGGAGCATTTCATGAATTGAGGATTTGGAATTTGAACAATTTCGATTAGTTTCAAATGCCTCAAAAATGAACTAGAGTCTATTTTTTTAAATTTCTCAAAATTTTACTCTGTGTAGATACAAAAAATAAACATCCTTAATTAATCATCATAGATACAATTTTTTTCTATAAGACAATGGTGAGACCTGCAATGCTTTATGGTGCAGAATGTTGGCCAGTAAAAGAGAAGCATAATATTAAGTTAATTGTTGTAGAGATGAGGATGCTCAGATAGATGAGTGGCTTTACTCTTAGAGACAGGATACGAAATGAGCATAAACTTGAAAAGATTGGAGTAGCTCTAGTGGAAGATAAGATTAGAGAGAGTCACCTTAGATGGTTTGGTCACATAAAACGGCCGCCTTCCGATGACCCTGTTAGGAAAGTAGATGTATTAGATTTGACTTATGTTAAGAAAGTAGAGGTATACTTAAAAAGACTTGGTTAGAAAATATTAAAAATGACCTTTTTTATTAGAGATTTAAATGAGAATTTGACTCTTAATGAGAGCTTGTACGGGAAAGGATCAATAGGAGCTTGCGAGGGTAGGGTTTGACAAGGGCTCTTGGGAGAAGGCATAAAAAGGAGATCATGGGGATAAGCATCACTGTCGCAAGGATGAGTAAATGTATGAAGGAGCATTTCATGAATTGAGGATTTGGAATTTGAACAATTTCGATTAGTTTCAAATGCCTCAAAAATGAACTAGAGTCTATTTTTTTAAATTTCTCAAAATTTTACTCTGTGTAGATACAAAAAATAAACATCCTTAATTAATCATCATAGATACAATTTTTTTCTATAAGACAATGGTGAGACCTGCAATGCTTTATGGTGCAGAATGTTGGCCAGTAAAAGAGAAGCATAATATTAAGTTAATTGTTGTAGAGATGAGGATGCTCAGATAGATGATTGGCTTTACTCTTAGAGACAGGATACGAAATGAGCATAAACTTGAAAAGATTGGAGTAGCTCTAGTGGAAGATAAGATTAGAGAGAGTCACCTTAGATGGTTTGGTCACATAAAACGGCCGCCTTCCGATGACCCTGTTAGGAAAGTAGATGTATTAGATTTGACTTATGTTAAGAAAGTAGAGGTATACTTAAAAAGACTTGGTTAGAAAATATTAAAAATGATCTTTTTTTATTAGAGATTTAAATGAGAATTTGACTCTTAATAGGACACAATGGAGAAAAAGGATTCATGTAGCCCACCCCACAATGGAATAAAGGCTTGGTGTTATTGTTATTCTCAAATTTTTACTCTTATTTCTTTTTCTTGAAACCAAACACAAAAAAAAAGTAGAATGGAATTCAAGCCACTCATAATTATTTCAACCAAGTAGGCCCTATAAGTGGATAATATTAGTTTGTTTTCGGTAAAAAAAAAGATGCATGTAATGGTGCAGGGAAGTGGAAGATTTAGGCAAAAAGACATCTATTTTAAATTATGACATGTGAATTGAGAGAAATGACATGGAACTGCCATTTCAAGGAAATGGTGATAGAATGATGTGAAACATAAAGGAATTGCAGGAATTTAATAAAATTTGTTAAGCATGCCAATTTTAAAATTAATGGTTCACAAAGATTAAATTCTAGGATTTCTTAGTTGTTATTTTGTTTTGGCATGCAGTTACAAAATAGATTAGAAGGGCAATTAAAATAACATCAAAATTATAGTAAAAGCTAGATGCGCAAGTAACAAAAATTCACTGGTTAACAATTAGAGCAATCAGCTTGAGTTTCACTCACTTACACTCTTGAGGGCTTTAGCGGAAGAATAATTTGCGCAATAATAACGATGCTACCAAAATACAGAAGGCGCTTACAGTTTTGCCCAAGGAAAAGTTAACCGGGAAAGAGGAGGTCGGTGGATGATGGAGGATTTGCCACTGGATGAGACGCTGATGTTCGTCGTGAGCGGTAGTCAAAGAGAAGAAGATCCGTTCGATGTAGTCTTCGACAGTGTGGTCGATCTCCAAGTTGATGTCGAAGAAGGGTGATCTCAACACATCTACTCTTCCTTGATGATTGTAGATGAATCCATGGTCTTGTTCAGGATCGGCCATTCATGGAAGTAGGCCGAGTGGTTGTGTATCTTCTTCCTTGGATGGTGTATGAAACATGGGAGAAGAGTTGGAAGGGAGGAGGGAGGGGTTTGGGTGGTCGGCCAAGGCTAGGAGAGAGGCTAGCCTTAATTTCAGATTTTTAGGATTTAGTTTGGGGAGGGAAAATAAATTTTAAAAAAATCTGAAACTTAATTTCAGATTTCAAGGTGGGGAAGGAGGGAATAATTTGAAATTTGAATTTCCTTTAATTGGGGATAGGTTGGGGCGGCACACCTTGATAGGAGGGGTTTTGATTGAGAGCAACAGGGGAAGGGAATTAATTAAGAAAGAGGGAGAGAGGGAGGGGGGCAGACCAAGAGAGAGGGGAGGCGGGTCGGGAGTGTCCACATTCAATGAATGTGTCTAAATGCAATGAATGTGAAATTTGGAATTAAATCCAATTTAATTTCAGATTGGTAGCAATTAGGGGAGCTTCCAAAAATAGGTTTAGGCTAATTAGGAAAGATTTTGAAATTCAAATTCATTTGAATTTGAATTAAGAGACTTTCCAAATTAGATAAGGGCTATATTAGGAAAGTAATAAAGAGGCAATTGAATTGAAATCGAATGGGTTGGGGAATGGGTTAGGCCGGCGGCTAGGGCTTGGGAAGGTGTGGCCGGTGGTGTGGGAGGAGGGGTGGTGGGGGAAAGTCGGCGGTTTGGGTGGGAAAAGGGGAGGAGGCCGGCGGTTAGGGCTTGGGACCGTAGGGTTGGGGGTGTGGAGGTGGAGGCTGGCGGTTTGGGAGGGGAGCTAAGGGGGGAGGAAGGTGAAGTAGGAGAAAATCGAGAGCCCAGACACTTCCTACGGCTGGCGGGTGTTGCTTGTGCCCTCACCTAGGGACTTCACCTCTCTCTAGAGCTCTCAAGACTCAAGGGTACTAGAAGGCTGAAATTTCATTAATCAATCATCATCATCATAATACAAAAGCTAGGGCCTTCATATATAGGCCTCAAGGAACAAAAGACACAAAGACTAAATTGCCCTCTGGGCTATAACACGAACTAATCCCTCTCAGGGATACAATGGTAAAAATTAGAACATAAATAAAAGAAATACATAAAATGCATCACAAATAAATACTTATAATCGTAGCCGTCAATTTATGATGCCTCCTCTGATAGATGTGCCTGAATCTCTTGCTGATGTCCTCATCATTCTCCCCTGGTGGGAGAAAGCTTTCATTAACATTTAGACTAGTCATTGGTTGGGCCCACTCACTCTTAATAAATTGGCTTGCGGAGAAAGTTTACACAATCTTTATAATGCCAAGGGAAAGAGTTTACCAATAAGGAAGAAGATTCGAAGCTCTGGCGGAGTCATTTGATTGCTTATGCGGAGAAATGGCTACACAACCCTTCCCACATGCTTTAGGCAGCAGTACAGCAATTCTGGATGTTTGGATGATGATCGAACAGTTCCTGGAAGTCGGGACAGCGAACTAGACAAGCTCTGGATGACGGGACAGCAAGTTGTCATGTGTTGGAAGCTCTGGACAGCGAGCTAGGAGGTCCTGAACAGCAAGGCAGCAAACTATTGCATGCAGGAAATTCTGGACAACAACTAGGATGATTTCCGAATGCAGGACAACAGTCTTGGTGAAGGAGAAAACCTGTAATAATCGATGTACAGGTGGGAGGGAGGTTAGGGAGGCTAATTCAAAGTGGAGGGGTGGGGGTAGGGGCCGACAATAGAGGAGGGAAATGGAGGATTGAGTTGTAGAACTTGTATTTGAATTAATGAGGAAAAAATCTGCAATTAAATTCAGATTTAAGGGAGGAGATAATTAGGGAACTTGATTTTAATTTCCCTAAAATGAAAGAGAGAAAGAGGGAATAAGGGGGAGGGGAGGCCAATTATCTCCTTAATTGGAGCTCTCAATTGGGAAGGAAACAATTGAGAGAGAGAGAGAGAGAGGTCGGCCAAAAGGGGGAAAAGGGCAGATGTCCACATATGTTGAATGTGTCCACATACGTTGAGTGTGTCCACATACGATGAATGTGTTTACATACGATGAATGTGGATTTAAAATTAAATCCTAATTAATTTCAGATTTGCAAGAATCGGGGGCTTTTCTAAAATAGGTTTATATCAATTAGGAAAGGTTTGAAATTCAAATTCATTTGAATGTGAATTAGAGACCTTCCAAATTAATATTGTGATAAATTAGGAAAGTAGTAAATTTGGGTAATTATGGGATCTTGGGATGGGGGAAATGGTGGCCGGCGGCTAGGGTAGGGAGGAAGAGGCCAACGGTTATGGGATAGGATGGGTGGGGGAGGTGCTTGGGTATGGTGGTGGGGCTGATTTTGGGTCGAGTTGGGGTGAGGTCGGCGGCTTAGAGGAGGAAAGGGAGGGCCGGTTAGAGAAGAGGAGGAAGAAGATGGTGGAGGGAGAAGACCACAAGCCTGGATGCTTCTTGCGGCTGGTGGGTATTCCGTTGCCCTCACCTAGGGACTTCAACTCTCACATAAGCTCACAAGCTCTCCAAGAACACAAGTGGAAAAAGAAATCTCATAATAATCATCATCCCCTCTTAAGAAGAGAAAAGGGATATAAATAGCCAAGTACAATAATAAACATCAAAAGACAAAAGTGCCCCTTAGGGGTCACAAGAACCTACTCCCTCAAGTGAGGGTAAAATCAAACACATTATAATAATAAATAAAAATGCAAATAATAACTCAGAAATAAAGGGATGCAATCGTGGCTGTCGATCTGCGGCCCCGTCTCTGATAAACTCTCCACTAGGGGTGTCAAATTTTGACACGACACGAAAACCCGACTCGAACCCGACCCGGAATTTTTGGGTTTGACCCGACCCGTTTCTCAACGGGTCAGGTTCGGGTTGTAAAAATCGACCCGTTTGAAAAACGGGTCGGGTTCGGGTTGACCCGGCGGGTTGCCGGGTCAACCCGATAACCCGTTTAATTTTAAAAAAAATCAAAATTTCGGCCTTTCCCGCGCACGCTGCCCGCTGCCCGCGCCCGCTGCCCCGCGCGCCCGCGCCCGCTGCCCGCTGCCCCGCGCGCCCGCGCCCGCTGCCCGCTGCCCGCTGCCCGCGCCCGCTGCCCGCTGCCCCGCGCGCCCGCTGCCCCGCTCCCCCACGCGCCCGCGCCCGCTGCCTCGTGTCCGCGCGCGCTGCCCAGCGCCCGCTGCCCCGCTCGCCCGCGCCCCGCTACCGCGTGTCCGCGCCCGCTGCCCCGCTGCAACGCTACCGCGTGTCCGCGGCGCTGCCCCGCTGCCCCGCGCCAGCTTCCCGTGTCGGGTCGGGTCAGCCCGGCAACCCGGCGGGTCGGGTCCGGGTTCAGATTTCCGACCCGTTTTCCTACCCGGGTCGGGTTAGGGTCGACCCGTTTGTAACGCGGGTCATTCCGGGTTCGACCCGAACCCGACCCGTGACCCGAAATTGACACCCCTACTCTCCACTGTCGGATATCCTCATCATTCTCCCGGGGTGGAAAAGAGCTCGAATCCATCGAGTACGGATCCCGGGTGCTCTTATAAATCTCTAGTGCATCTGGATCAATCTGCTGAAGCTCCTCGTGCTCTAGCCAAGTGTCCTCTGACTCTAGCTTACCTCTCCACCTTACTAAATACCTTCTTCGTCCACCCTCTTTTATGGAAATGGTATCATCACTTAAAATTATGTCAACTTTCTGCGCTATGGATATTTTGGGAATATTTGGAAGTGGAGGATGGCTTAGGTTCTCACAGGGTGGGGTCACACAAGATTCAGTTTATAGTGGATTTGGTAGGTTAAATTCTGGACCCTCATAAGCTACTAAATTTTCAATGTTAAAAGAGGGATTAATATTGAATTCTGCAGGCAAATCCACCACGTAAGCATTGTCATTAATTTTTTTTATTATTTTGAATGGTCCTGCACTTTTAGCGTGTAATTTCTTAACGGCTCATTGCGGAAACCATTCCGGACGAATCCACACCATTACTGAATCACCAACCTCAAATATTTTAAATCTTCGTTTAAGATCAACCTGAAGTTTATAATTAATGTTGCTATGTTCAATTCGGAATGCAATTTATTTATGTAATTCATGCAAATGCAATGCAAATGAGGATGCAGACTCAGAAATCCTATACTTAACACATGGGTATGAGATCTAAAGGCTGTCTAGGTTTGTACTCATATACAATTTCAATAGAGCTTAAACCAATGGTGCTATTAACAGAATTATTGTAGGCAAATTTAACCGTGGGGAGTTTGAAATCCCAATCCTTCATGTGTTCACCTACTAAGGACCTTAATAAATTTCCTGGGCTTCTATTAACAACTTCTGTTTGACCTTCAATCTGAGGGTAAAACGCTGTGGAGAATTGAAGTTTTGTGCCCATTTTCATCCAGAGAGTTTTTCAGAAATAGCTTTTGAATTTAACATCCCTGTCAGATACAATTGTCTTGGATAAATCATGTAATTTGACGACCTCATTAAAGTATAGTTTGGTAATATGGGATGCATCAGATGTCTTAGAGCAGGATAGGAAATGTGCCATTTTGGAGAATCGGTCGACTATGACACAGATGGTGTCATTCCTACGAAAAGTCTTGGGCAAGCCAAGGACGAAGTCCATGCTGACATCTTGCCATGAACAGCTGAGAACTGGTAAAGGAGTGTAGAGACCGATGTTTTGCTTACGTTGTTTGGCCAGTTGGCAAGGGTGGCACCTAATGACCATTTTATCCACTTCCTTCTTCAGGCTAGGCCAGAAGAAGCGGTACTCTACAGCTTCAATAGTCTTATCAGGACCGAAGTGTTCAGCGAGGCCTCCGGTGTGAAGTTCCCAAACGAGGAATTCCCGTAGGGAAGTGCTAGGGATACAAAGCTTCTGAGCTTTGAAAATGTATCCATCTTCAAGGAGAAAATCATCTACAAGGCGCATGCTGCCTGTGGACAAAAGGGAGCAAGTCTCCTTGAAATCAGGGCATTCCAAGTAATCCTCTTTGACTCGCTCAAACTCTCCGACTTTTGCTCTCATTTCGGTGGTTGTCATCATACGACTGAGAGCATCAGCAGCTTTATTTTCAACTCCTGCCTTGTGCCTAAGGGTATAAGTGTATTCCTTTAAGAACTCTATCCAACTTCCATGGCGTGCATTCAACTTCTTCTGGGAGTTGATGTAACGAAGAGCCTTGTGATTCGAAAAGATGACGAACTCTTGTGGGAGTAAGTAGTGTCGCCAATATCAAAGTGATTAGATCACAGCATAGAACTCTTTGTCGTACGTGGAATAGCGCTGTCGGATGTCATTTAGCTTTTCGCTAAAGTAGCAACATGGTGACCTTCCTGGGACAGAGCTCCTCCAATTCCGACCCTCGAAGCATCACGGGTAACTTCGAAGACTTTGGAGAAGTTAGGAAGTCTCATTTCTGGGGCTTCCACCATTCTTTTCTTAATTTCCTCAAAGGCTTTGGTGGCAATCGGGGTCCAGTGAAAATCATATTTCTTAAGGCAATCAGTGATAGGAGATACAATGGTACTAAAGTTTCTAATGAATCTCCTATAGAAGGTGGCCAAATCATGGAAGCTGCGGACTTCCTGGATGTTTTGAGGAACTGGCCATTCTACAATGGTTTTCACCTTCTCAGGATTTGTAGAGATCCCTTGGGCAGACACGATAAAGCCCAGAAAAATTATTCGGTCAACAAGGAATGTGCATTTCTTAGGATTAGTATAAAGTTGTTCCTTCCTTAAGACTTCACAAACCTGCCTTAAGGTGGTCTAAGTGCTAACTCACGGACTGACTATATATAAGAATGCCATCGAAGTAGGCAACGACAAACATATCCATAAAAGGGCACAACACTTGGGTCATGACTCTCATGAATGTACTCGGGGCATTACTCAACCTGAAAGGCATGACCATCCACTTATATAGGCCATCCTTGGTCTTAAAGGCAGTCTTTCACTCATCACCGGGCCGGATCTGGATCTAGTGGTACCCACTCTTAAGGTCAATCTTAGATAAAAGAGTGGCTCCAGTCATCATGTCAAGTATATCGTCTAACTTCGGGATAAAAAAATGATATTTAACCGTAATTTTGTTGATAACACGGCTATCAACGCACATTCTTCACGTACCATCCTTATTCTATGTAAGAAGGGCTGGTACAACACAAGGGCTGAGACTTTTCTTGATATATCCCCGCTGCAGTAACTCATCCACCTGCTTCTTTAGCTCATCATATTTCGTGGGGTTCATGCAATAGTGGGGCAAGTTGAGAAGGGAGGCTCCAGGGACAAGATCTATAGCGTGCTGGATGTCTCTAAGTGGGGGTAATTGATCAGGGAGATCATCAAGGAAGACATCAACAAAGTCCCTCAGTGTGGGTTAGACCTCCTGAGGAATAAGCTCATCAGACTCAGTGGGAGTCTCACGGGCAACCAAGGCGTACAGGGGTGCGCCTTGGGCAATCTCAGAATCCTGGACCTTGGCTGTCACAAGGTTCAACCCTTTCTTAGGCTTGACTGGATTAGGTTTGGGGTCATCTCTAGCCCTGGGCTGCGTAGGCAGAAGCTTGATCTTCTTGCCGGCATATTCAAACATACAGGTGTTTAAATGCCCATAGATGTGGACATCATTGTCAAAGAGCCAGAGACGACCTAGGATGAGTTGTCCAACATCCATCACCAGAATGTCACACCACACGTTCTCCTTATAGTTTGTGAAGGAGATGAGTATGAGACTTCGTTCCTTCACCTCTAAGACAGTGGAGTTGACCCAGGTTACCTTGTAGGGGTTAGGGTGAGGAACAACAGACAGACTAAGTTTAAACACTATGCTGGAAGAGACAACATTGATGCAACTACCTCGATCCACTATGACTTTACAATTTTTATCCTTAATATTGGTGTATGTGTGAAATATTTAAGTCCTACGCCAGTCATTAGTGGCAACAGGTTGTGACAATGCGCATCTCACCACGCAGATGGGAGAGGTGTCTATTTTCTGTATACAGTGGATGGCAGCAGAGTCGTCCTCCTCCTCAAAGAATTCACCATTATCTTCAACCTAGTAAATCTGGTCAGCCTCGGGCTCAGGCTCTTCTTTAGTGATCTCCTCAATAATAGTGACTTTGTAAGGATTAGAACACTAAGAGGAGATATGCCCATACCCCTGGCATCGAAAGCAGTTGGTCCCTGTGTGGGACCTAGGGGTATCCGGGGTTGGAGGCTTATTTCTAAAGTCAGGACGGGGTGTGGGAGGACTAGAAGGTGGTCGGGTAGTGTTTCCAGGGGTCGGCCGTGCAGTGGAGTGGTGAGGGGCTGAACCACTGGAGGGTCGGTAGGAAGATCTAGAGTCTTGGTGTCGACTAGAGTGTTGGGGACAAGTTTCCTCAAAGGTTGGGGCATCAACTTTGATGTTTTTCAGCAAAGGTGTATCAGGGTCGTTATGAAAGTCGTGACTGTACTGTGGAGCTCGATAAGGGGGCACGGGAGTGTCCCTCATCCCCCGTGCCCTCATCCGGTATGGTGTCATCCCCATACATGGAAGGAGGCCTAGACGGTGTGTAAGGTATGAGATGGTTCCTACCTCGGTCTAAGATATCAAATCGTTCTGTCGTCTAACGGCGGAGCTCGGCTAAATCAGCTTGGTTTTCTCTAAGTTATTGACTGGCGGCTAGGGTAGGGAGGAAGACCCTAGGTCCCTCAAAAAAATTCACAGAATTTTAGATCTGTTTGTAGGTCAAATGAACACTATCAGTTATGGGATAGGATGGGTGGGGGAGGTACTCTGGTATGGTGATGGGGGAAATGGTGGCCGGCGGCTAGGGTTTAGAGGTGGAGACCGGCGGCTAGGGTAGGGAGGAAGAGGCCAACAGTTATGGGATAGGATGGGTGGGGGAGGTGCTCTGGTATGGTGATGGGGCTTATTTTGGGTGGAGATGGGGTGAGGCCGGCGGCTTAGAGGAGGAAGGGGAGGGTTGGTTAGAAAAGAGGAGGAAGAAGATGGTGGAGGAAGAAGACCACGAGCCCGGATGCTTCCTGCGGCTGGTGGGTATTCCGTTGCCCTCACCTAGGGACTTCAACTCTCACATAAGCTCACAAGCTCTCTAAGAACACAAATGGAAAAAGAAATCTCATAATAATCATCATCCCCTCTCAAGAAGAGAAAATGGGTATAAATAGCCAAGTACAATAGTAAACATCAAAAGACAAAAGTGCCCCTCAGGGGTCACAAGAACCTACTCTCTCAAGTGAGTAAAATCGGACACAATATAATAATAAATAAAAATACAAATAATAACTCAGAAATAAAAGGGATGCAATCGTGGCCGTCGATCTGCGGCCCGTCTTTGATAAACCCTCCACTGTCGGATGTCCTCATCATGATGGATACAGGATAATGAGTTAGTAGTCAGGTTACCTTTTCTTTTTAGTTACAAGGCAGTTGATGAGTTGAAAATCCTATAACTTAAATATGATGCATCATTCTCATAGCTGCTTTGCTGACTTGCATGCTCGTCCATAATAGTTGAAGTTGCTTAGTTATTATTTTCCTATTACTTGTTTGTGTATTTATTTTATGTCGCCTTTTTTATAAAATTAGTAGAATCGAGGGGTAGTGCATTTGTACATAGAGTTATCCTATGTGCCCTCCAGTGTTAATCCTAGAGATGGATGTATTGGACAACAACTTTTTAGAACATAGAATGTCATTTTGTAACAAGAAATTCATGATTTTTTTTTATTTTCACGTGTCTAGCTATGTCATATTGGTAGCAGAGCACACCTCATGGCAGACGGTGGCAAACCTAGTCCATGATGATGATTGTCATTGGGATGCTACGCAAGAAGCAACCTTTGCTCTGGAGTGGCAGCTAGAAATCTTAAGAATGATTTTCCAATAGTTTCTGACTAAAGTGAGACGATAAGTTCAAGCTCTTAGGAACAGTAGCATCATTCCACCGACGAGTTTGGCAACCTTATCGACTGCGTTAGAGTGAGATTTGCGGAGACCCCAAAGAGTGAACTCAACCCCAAAGAGTGAACTCATCTTCTAGGCCATTGTTTCTTGGATCTACCGAGGAACGATGTCCACAAAGGAGGAGAAAACTCTTCAAATCATATTATGATATGGAGCAACAAACATAGGATCCACCGACTCGATGACAACAGTCACAAGAGCAAAGTAACAAAGACTTCAAGGTAAAAATATGCATCTCCTTCTTTGATGAACACTTGCACATTGAAGTTTATCTAGATTGAGAACAAGCCTTTGAAACATTTTTCAAGTATCCCGTGAGAAATAGATGAAGCACGTTGCCTGTAACCTCAAGGATGGAGTGGGCCTCTGGTGGATATAGCTTATGCGAATTCATTGTCAAAAAGGTTGGAAAAACATAAAGAATTGGTCGTGGATGAAGTAACTGTTGTTGGGGACATTTCCTACCTTTAGATTATGAACTAATGATCTAATACAAATGATGTTCCCAATGAAATTACATGATAAGTGCATACACTGATGAGTTCTTTTGCTTTAATACTTGAAATAACTTAAATGAGATGGACCAAAAAGTAGTTTCTCGAGACATGGGAGGCTAAAATAATTCATCTAAGATAAGTTGGGAGTGAATTTGATTTGGTTGTTGTCACACTCAATGAATTTTGCTTACCAAGCAGAGTTGCAACAATCCCAGGAATCAATATATTACTCTAGTCTAAGAACATTAAATGATTATGCACTTAATTATTATTCCCATATCAAAGGGAGCTCTCATTATAGCTCAAAGTGCGAACACTAGCCATCCTAATATCACCTAAATTTGGAACCAACCAAGACAATGCATACCACTTGCCTGGACCATCCAAGTGCTTTCATTGTATTTAATTGGGCCATTATTCGAACGAATGCCCCAACTACGGGTGATTACAACTTATGAATGGCAAACTTGAAGATGGTGAGCAAACACTGTATTCTTTTCTTACTAATGATTGAGAAGATATAGTTGGTGATGGAGAGTTTCTCTCTTGTTTTCTTGAGAAAGTGCAATTGGCTCCAAAACAACCACAAACCATATAGAGACATGCTACTTTTCGGACATGGTGTATTATTAATGGGAAGGTATGCAACCTTTTGGTAGACAATGGCATATGGAAAATATAATATCCCAAAATGTTGTCAAAGCCTTACAACTGAAAACAACCAATCAACCCATTAATCAACCCATTAATAAAAAAAAGTTGGTTAGGAAAGAAATTGAGACACCCATCATTGATATGTGCCAAATTTCATTCTCCACTATGAAGCACTTCAAGTGTGAGGTGTTATGCGATGTACTGGATATGGATGTGTGTCACGTCATTTTGAGATGACCTTGACAATTTGATGTAGTGGTCTAGTACGACTGTCGAGTAAATGTGTATATCTTCAACTAGCATGGAAAGAAGATATGATTCCATTCTACGACTACACCTAGCCGCCAATAATAGATAAGGCAGCCTTCATTATGGTGTCGGGGTCCCAACTCATCACAAAATGCAAGGGATAGCCTCAACTCTATGCGGTCATATTGACTGAGCAACATTATGTCAGCTAAATAGAGGTTCTAGCAGGCATTCAAGTTGTATTACTGCAATTCAGGGATGTAGCACCACTAGACTTGCCTGAATAATTACCACCACTGAGAGCCATCCAACATCATATTGATTTCATCTCAGGCTTCAATTTGCCCACCACTGAGAAACTTAATTATTGTTCTAATTCCATTTTTTGGGGTTCATAGCTCCCACTTAGGGTGTAGACATGAAGTTCTGGTGTCAATCACTTATCCTGAGTTGTTAGTCTTCATAACAATAGAGTTTCCACATAGTACCAAACTGCAAATAATCTCTCTTGATAGCTCTATAACTACTTTCTATAATGAGATGGTGGGGACAAAGTTTAAAATTGCGCAATTGGGTATTGAGGCGTTTTTCGTTCGTGAGGCGAGGCGTAAGCCTCAAGGAGTTTTGAGGCGTAAGCCTCAAAATCTAAAAATTGTGTAAAGTCAAAATAAAAGTTAAAATTGATTTTTTATATAATATCCAAATAACATGTTAAAGGATGACATTAACTTTCTATTGAACTATAAAGTAACAAATTTACATACATATAAAACAAAAAATTATATAAGATGTAAAGTGTTAAATGATAAATGATGTGAAATAATTGAAATCTAAATATTACAGGAACAAAACAATATAAAATATATGAATTGTATAAAAATATCATATAATATCAAGTTCAACTCTAATTTTTTCTTTCTCAGTTGCCTACTCATCTATATTTAATTACTAAAGAAAGCTAAAGTAATTGACAACAACTCAGAAATCATCTGTACTATCATTACTAAGGGGATTTTTATTTGAGTCACTGTCATAACAAATTGGTCTCTTCCATGCCTCATCCTGTAGGGTCCAATACCTCTCAATATGCTTCTTCTTCATTTATTTCATCCATTTTCATCTTTTATAAATGTTTGTCAACAACATAAATATAATACTCCAAAATTTTAAGATGAGATGGTGGTGGCATGCGGCTTTCTAGTGATCCCCTATGAAGGTTACAATGGTGGTGGCTACGGTGAAGGCAGTGAGCTGGAGGTCGAGGCAATTGAGAGGAGGTTGCTGCGGCTTGGGGGTGCAAGAAGGCATGATTTTTTTGGGGCTTTTGTATAGGATTTAGGTGAGTTTTATATAAAAAAAATAATCACAAATGGAGTGAGGCGTACGCCTCATGCTAGTGAGGCGAGGCGGGCCTCATCCAAGATGAGGCGTAAGCCTCATAAAAAAAGCTCGAGGCGTAAGCCTTGAGGCATTTTTTACTGGAATTGCGCTAAGGCGGGCCTCAAGGCGAGCCTCATATTGCGCAATTTTAAACAATGGGTGGGGAGAGAATTTTTAGCATTCTTTAGATGGTGGCTCAAAAGCATAAGGTCTTTTTACATGTGGCACTTTCATGCGTGAAGCTTTTCCTAATGGTTTTTAACGTCACATGACTGTCACGTCCCGACCCAATACAACCCACTATCTTGAAGTAGATCGTATCGTGTCGAGACCATGACAACGGACTTAATACCTCCCAAGGCCAAGACCAACAACAACAACAACAACAACATCAAGCCTTTATCCCACTACGTGGGGTCGGCTACATGAATCCTTTTTCTCCATTGTGTCCTGTTAAAAGTCAAATTCTCGTTTAAATCTAATAAAGAAAGATTATTTTTAATATTTTCTAACCACTTTTTAGGTCTACCTCTACCTTTCTTAACATAAGTCAAATCTAAGACCTCTACTTTCCTAACCGGGTCATCGGGAGGCCGCCGTTTTACGTGACCAAACCATCTAAGGCGACTCTCTCTAATCTTATCTTCCACTGGAGCTACTCCAACCTTTTCACGAATATGCTCATTTCGTATCCTATCTCTAAGGGTAAAGCCACTCATCCACCTGAGCATCCTCATCTCTGCAACACTTAACTTAGAATTATGCTTCTCTTTTAATGGCCAACATTCGGCACCATAAAGCATTGCAGGTCTCACCACCATCTTATAGAATTTTTCCTTAAGTTTGAGAGGTACTTTTCTATCACACAATAAGCCTGATGCATTCCTCCACTTCAACCATCCAACTTGGATTCTGCTGATAATATCCCCATCTATATCCCAAGGCCAAGACCAAATTGGAAAATTTTCTTATTTAATTTTCTTCAATATTCACAACATAGAGCCTTTCTAATTTATCATATATGAACAATAACAAAAACATCACTATCATTTTATTTCATTTCATCAAATTGTATTATTAAAAAAATAATATACATCAATTATGACAATTTCTTTTCCACCAAAACACATGACACGCCATAACTGACAAAAGAATAACCCATATAGGAAACATACATAGAATTAGGAACTCAACCTGGATCAACGACTTATATCAATAGATTTTACTAAATCAGGTTCTTACCATTTTTTGAAAACACATGTATATAACGTAGTATGAGAAAGCACTTGCTTAGTAGGTTATTGAAACCTACTCTACTGAGTTGAATATGCTTATGTAAAACAACTTATATGCCATCCTATGTTGCATGAACAATAAGACATGTTCAAAACAAATTAATCTAATGTTTGTATTACACAGTGTATCTATCAGTTCTTTATCAGTATTAAACAAGCGTCAATAATTGATATGTATTAGTAGCAATAATTTAAAAAGTAATTGAACATGATGTTATAATAGAAATCGCATAACATTTACTTGAATATGAAATCAATATTTGTAATAACATAACAAAACATAACATATAATAGTACATTCATATTTTTCCTATGCCTTCTTATACTTCCACTACTACTTTCACTTGTGCTTCCCATTTTTCTTTATGCCTCCTTATACCCCACTTCCACATATATCACCACTTGTATATATTTTACTTTCACCCCTTATACCTCTACCTCCACTTGTTCATTTCACATCTGCTCAGACGTATCTTACGCACAAATGGAGGATTATATATATATGAGTGCACATGCTATTATAACTCTATTTGTAATGTACATATAACATCCGCCACTTTCCTCAATATTTCTCTCTTTCTCCCTCTTCCCCACACATTTCAATCACATGAACATAGGAACATAAGCACTTTCAATATGTATTAGCAGCATGTAACATGATACATAAATACATAAAATTTCACATGTATGATAAAACTTAATGCTTTTGGGGGATTTACTTGTATACACATTCAACATTTGCAAAATATGAAACTATTCATGAACAACATTTATAAAATCATTTCGGGGCATTTATTATTTTACAACACTTTCTATCAATGTCAATATATTTATTAAAATATATAAAATGCCACACAAGCAAAAGTAATTGGTGAAAATTCAAGTTTTTCTTGTTAACATTATCAAAACAATTTATTCTATAACATATCAAAATTTATACAGTGGAAAATTTTCCAAACTTTATAAAATTAAGCTCGTATAAAATGAAATCAAATAAAATAACCAAAATACCCACACAAGTGACCCAAATTGAAAATTGAATTGAGGTAGCTGTATGCTATCTTGAGCCAAACAATTTTCTCAATGGCCCATCGGACAAAATCAACTCTAAGGCCTCCAAATCCAACTTCTTTCTCTAGAATTATCTCTCTCTCTCTCTCTCTCTAATTGGCTGCCTCCCAAATGAAAATAGCGATTTTGAGAATGGGTTTGCATATTTATATACCTAGTGCCGCAGTGCTGTCAATCTCCCATGCCTAGTGCTCTCAAAGGAAAGTTCTACACATCAAAACAAAGAGCTCAACGATGCATCGCTCAATCCCACCATCGTTGCATTGAAAACTGAAATAGGGTAACAATAACCTACCTCAAGCGGACAACTTTGCCAGTTGGTCTGTCGAATGAAATCGGATCCAAGAACTCCAAATTCAGCTTTCTCTCTCTAGAATTCTCTTCTCTTTCTAGAGTTGGCTGCCTCCCAAACGAAAAATGCGATTTTGAAAATGGATTTGGATATTTATAAATCTAGCGCCATGGTGCTATAATTCCCAAAGCTGTTGTGCTTCCAAGGGGAAATTTCATACATCAAAACAGAGAGCTCAACGCCGCAACGCACAATCTTAGCGTCATTGTACTTACTAATAGAGGGTAGCGCTGTAGCGCTGCAGTGCTCTTAAGGAGTATTTTCATTTCCAAACAAAGAGTTTGGCTCCGCAGTGCCACCAAGGAAAATTTTACTTAAACTCATAAAATTCTGAGAAATGCTAAATAAACACGCCTGACTTACCGGATTCAATTTCAGGTCTTCACATGTGGACCCATTATTGCAGATGAGGTTATTACAATGGCTACTTTCCCCACGTTTGTCTACCAATGCGGCTTGGTTTGCCTCATCCACATTCTCCATTGAATTTAATTGATGTGTCTAGAGTGGTTGAGGCATGTCATAAAGCGAATCATCTTACAAGCAAATCCTAATAGGTTGCCAAGACAAAAAATGCCATTAGAGTAGGTTGATTTGGCTCCTCAGTCCAGTTGAGTAGGTCGGTTGGAAGTTCAGAAGCTCAACACATCGGTTTGCCTTTCCTGTTGGGCCTTACCCGCCAAATCAGTTGTCTATAACAGTTCTTGCCATCCTTATCCACGGGGTCTCTCTTGAGGAAATGTGAACCCGTCTATCAGGTGACACGTCTTGCTAAAATTACCAAAAGTTTGTGTGTAGAAATTTTAAGGCCTTTACACCCACTCTCTATTCAACATTGAGCATGCGGAAATGTAATTCCTCTAATTAGTTTTGTATTTTATTTCATCATAAGCTTATAAAACTATGAAATTAGACATTTTTTGGGTATCATTTTGTTTCCTAATGAAATGATTATTTGTTTATTAAGAATGGCATTAATGGTAGTGTGGGATACTAGTTTTGGAAGCTGCAGTACGATAAATAATTAATGCAATAATTCAGGAGCTGATGATGTCTAAGTTTCTTCAGCTAATGGTAAACAGGATTCAGCAGAGAATTATGAATGAAGATATATTAGAAAGCATGACTGGTTTTTGCATGACTAACACTTCTCATATGCTGATAGATACTCAAATTATAATAGATTTACACGATTTATTATTGAAGGAAAATATTTGTTTTGCTTTATATTGAAGGAAAATATGAGTTTATAATTATAAATTCTTCATTAATTGATACTCTTGGATTCTGTGGGCCAAAACTATTAGTTTTGATTAGCATGATATTGACGGAAAATATGACTTTATAATTATAAATTCTTTATCACATGGTACCCTTGGATTCTGTTAGCAAAGTTAACTTGAACGTGAACTACCATTTTTACAGCGTCTCGAAACTTTGTTGATTTGGTTGGTGTCTTACTAATCATCCTTTTTCTCTCATGACTGATAATTGCATGAGCCATCTTTTAATTCATTACTTCAATTCCCTGATTAATGACCTTTTTTCTTACCTAGTGTTATTTATGCAGGAAGCATCGAAACTGTCAGTTCTTCAAGTTTGAATTTCTTGGACCTTTCTTCAAATTCATTATCAGGCCATTTACCCTCAAATCTTGCTAGCTGCATGTCTGTGGATTTGAGTAAGAATATGCTCTCAGGAGATCTCGCAGCAATGCAAAATTGGGGTTCTACATTGGAGGTTATCAAGTTGAGCTCAAATGATCTGTCAGGCTCTCTACCTTCAGCATTAGGAAGACACCCGAAGCTATCTATAGTTGATCTTAGTCTAAACAAACTTACCGGGTCTGTGCTTCCAAGCTTTTTCACCTCATTAACTTTGACATTCCTGAATCTATCAGGAAACCACTTTAATGGATCAATTCCACTTCAAACTTCACACCCAACAGAATCATTGGCTCTATCTTCGTATAATCATTTACAAAGACTTGATTTATCTAACAATTCATTGTCTGGTTCCTTACCTCATGAAATCGGTAGTATGCCAAGCCTTAAAGTTTTGATTCTTGGAAAAAATTCATTATCTGGGGAACTGCCTGTTGAAATAAGCAAGCTTGGTGGATTGGAAGTTCTCGACCTCTCTCACAATCATTTCAAAGGAAGGATTCCAAATATGCTTCAGCCAGATCTCAGGCTATTTAATGTTTCCTATAATGAACTTTCTGGTGAAATTCCTCGAAGTTTGTTGAAGTTTTCAAAGTCATCATTCCTTCCTGGAAACACTTTGCTGGTCTTCCCCGACCACATTTCTTTGGGGAATAATAACAGTGCAGTTAATGCAAACATGAGTCAGCATAATCACTCAAAGGCTAACGTTAGAATTGCACTTGTTGTTGGTTCACTTGGAGTTGTGATGCTAATATTCTTCTTGTTCATCGCATTCCAAAAGACAAGGTCCCAAGAATTTTGTCTGAAGAGTGGATTTAGAGGACAAGTCACCGGACTAGATGTCAAGGGTATATTTGGTCATCCGAACAGATTCAGAGCTTCAAAAGATGATCCTTCACCAACTTCAGTGAGTTTTTCAAATGACCATTTACTGACTTCTACTTCTCGATCAATATCTGCACAGAAGGATTTATTAACGGAGTCAATGGAATTCAGCTATTCAGATTCCAGGGGCACTGCTGTGGAACCATCAACTGGTCTTCCAATGATGGAATGCAAAACTTCTCCCGGTTCTCCTTTGTCTTCCTCACCACATTTTGTTGATTCGCATATATCTGAGCACCCAGTGTTGTTGGAAGTATATTCACCTGATAGGTTTTCAGGAGAGCTATTTTTTTTGGATCTCTCTCGAACATTTACTGCTGAAGAATTATCGAGAGCTCCTGCTGAAGTTCTTGGGAGAAGCAGTCATGGAACATCATATAAAGCAACCTTGGATAGTGGTCATATGTTGACTGTCAAATGGCTGCGAGCAGGCCTTGTCAAACATAAAAAGGAGTTTGCTAAAGAAGCGAAAAGAGTCGGAACCATCAGACATCCAAATATCGTCTCATGGAGGGGCTATTATTGGGGTCCAAGAGACAAAGAAAGATTAATTGTTTTAGACTATATCTTTGGGGATAGTTTGGCACTCTATCTATATGGTAAGTTCTATTTTAATGACCTTCTTTATTACTGTCCTAAGGAAAGATTATAGAAGTTTTTGCTTGTGTTTCTTCTTTGTGCTTCTTTCTTTTAATTGCTTTGTTCATTTTCTGTCTAGATTTTGACTTCAGTCGCGTCAATAATAACAAATATTTCTGGGTGAAGTGGTTCTCTTTGGTTCAGGGTTTTTTTTTCACCCTAATGTTTAGATGCTTCTTTTCTTTTTCTTTGGCAACATTTTGTCTGAAGAAAGTAATTCTTTTGTGAAAATGGATGAGAAAATTGTTCTCTTGGTAATCAAAGCAAATCTAGGCTAAAAGTTTAGTGAAGTTTTGAAATTTTTATCAACACTTCAACATAAACAACAAATTGCATAATTACTTCTTTAACACTTTTATTGTTTTCTTAATATACTATTACGCCTAAAAATACCTCACTCTGGTATTTATTTCTTTTAAGCAGAGTCTACACCAAATAGATACGCCAGGTTATCAGTCAGGCAGAGGCTAAAAGTAGCAATTGATGTAGCTCGCTGTTTGTATCATCTTCATAATGATAGACAATTACCCCATGGTAATCTGAAACCAACAAACATACTCTTGACCGGTCCAGATCTTACAGCGAAACTTACGGACTATGGTCTTTACCGTCTTCTAACACCTAGCAGCATTGCGGAGCAAATGTTAAACCTTGGAGCGCTTGGCTATCGAGCACCTGAATTGGCTACAAACAAACCCTTTCCATCATTCAAGGCTGATGTTTATTCCTTTGGCGTAATATTGATGGAGTTGCTGACAAGAAAAAGTGCTGGTGACATAATTTCAGGCCAGTCTGGTGCCATCGACCTCGTCGATTGGGTCCAAATGTGCGCAAGAGAAGGACGAGGAACAGATTGTTTTGACCGATATATTGCAGGCGTAGAGGAAGCTCCGAGTGTAATGGATGAACTTCTTGCTGTATCACTTAAATGTATTCTTCCTGTAAATGAGAGGCCTAACATCCAGACCATTTTCCAAGACCTTAGCTACATAACAATTTGATATTCTTGTACATGTTTTTTGTTTTTTTTTGAATTTTAACTTGCTGGAAAGCTTGTTTTTCAATGACACTGTAAAAAGACTGATCCATTGATTGATTTGTCTAATTTTTGCCTGCATCAAGTTGAAGAGGATTAATATTACTAACTTTCTGTTGTATATGAGTCAGGATGTCTTGTCAATAGTTATATATGCTTGTGATGTTTGGTGAATGTTCTGGCACACTAGATGGCTGCTTCTATTTAACCATTAGTGCTTCAATGCTTCTCATATTTATTTATATATTTTTAGACAATTGTAACGGAAAACTTGTACTGTTTAATCCTCCAATTTTATATCTTATCATATCATTATCATTGTTGGTTGGCTTAAGGATTTTTTTTCAGCCCATGGAGAGTGCTGTTTATTGTTGACCTCTATTTGTGCTTGACGATAGATTCAAGCATATGCAATGAGAACGGCGACCAACTAACATGACAATGTAGAACTAACATGACAATGTAGAACGAGTTCTAAGTATCGCTATGGCGATTGAAATCATTCAAATGTCTATTATTCGTGAAATGAACTGCGTTGATGCATCCCGATATACACTTTTCATGTCTGGCTCGGTCAAACAACAACAAAAATAACAATCTACGGATGTGATATTGTGCGAAATCACCCAAATGTCGCTTGTTTACAAATGGATAGTGTCATTATGTTAAAGAACGTTCAAATTACCAATAAAGGCTTCCCACTATGTTTGATTCGAGCGAATGCAATTGAAAATGATAAACTTAAGATGAATGTTGTGCGAAGTCATGCAGAAATTATTCGTTTGTAAAATAGACTTAGTCGACGCATCTAAAACGTTGAAATTACTCCAAAATTGCATTCATATTACCTGGGTCATTGCATGGAGAAACATAAAATATATCCATAATCGAGATGACATGAATTTTAAGATGTATGAGAAACAAAAAAAATTATATAAGTTGATTATTCATATCCTTATTTTATTTTTTTTAATTATTATATTTTGATTTAACTTAGGATAAAATTGTGAAAATTAAAATAAAAAATTTATCACAAAAAAAAAACTAAACAAAATATGCCAAATCATGGATATCCCCACAAAATTCCTCACCAATTCGCCGTGCCTCCCCATCATATCCTGTGTCCCATCTCATCGTTCAGCTTAAAAAAACATTTAAAAAAAAACTGAAAAGAAAACTCTCCCGAGTTTTATAAAAATAATTCAACTTGGACTACCAATGACCTCTGTGTATCACATCCAATATTTTCATATGATTTTCTTTGCCTACAAACTACAATGTTTAAGAGAGGATGAAATTCGGCATTATAAAATCTGTTACAGGATATAATTATATGAGGAATACATAGATTAATCTCTTTATGTAGCTGATGAGTTGGTCTTGTAATCAACTGCTGGCTGGAGACTTGCATGTTGAATTACTAATCAACTGCGACTATCATCAGTGAGTTCTTCAGGTAAAAATCCCTACTTGGCCGACGAATAGCCTTAGCCTTGATTGATGTAAGACTTTGTGAGTCATTCAAGCAAGTTCAATGGGTCAATATTGAGGGCCTGGTTAAGAGTTCATCTTGGGGCAAATTCATGAGATTTGACTCTGAGTCACCCAATGTTGAGGGCCTTCAGTTTGGCAAGTTCGAAATTATAGCGGATGAAGCCGCTTAATTATCACATTTGGTTTTGACGTCTTCTCCATGGATATGCAGACGAATCCTTAAAGCAGCAGAAGCAGAATACCTAGCTAGAGCTTCCATTTTCAAAATGAGAGTCATCTTTACAGTTCAAGAATGATTCATTTTGGTTGTTATCAGCTTGTTCACCAAAGACGTAATAATGCTACGACAATGAAAATAAGTCCTCCATTTTTTCTTCTATTTTCAAATGAAAACCCAGGCTATCTAAAACTTCATATACAATAGAACCTTCAGGGTGAACTCTATCATCTACAAAGAATGAATGACCCTTTCCATTCACCTGTACAATACTCTGACCTCCTGATTTTTTCAACCCCTTTCTTCTCATCATCGCCCTTACCTTTGCCACACCCTCCCACCTCTCCTTCGAAGCATAAATATTAGCCATTGCAACATAAGGGACAGCAACATTTGAATCCAACTCAAATAAACGGCTTGCTGCATACTCACCAACTTCAGTCTCCTGGTGAATAATGCAAGAACCAAGAAGAGCACCCCAGACACCACAATCAGGTTCAATAGGCATCTTCCTGATAAATTCCAATGCCTCCATTACTTTCCCTCTCCTCCCAAGTAGATCAACCATACAAGCATAGTGTTCTAATCTTGGTTCAACAGAAAAAAGCTTTGTCATCGTATCAAACAACTCCCTTCCTCTTTCAAGTAATCCTCCGTGAGTGCATGCTTGAAGCACAGAAAGGAAAGTTACATGGTTTGGCTTAAACTTCTGCTCAAGCATCAGGGAAAAGAGTCTCAAACCTTCTTCAAAATCACCATTCATGGCGTAACCAGCGATTAAGGCTGTCCAAGAAACAACATTTCTCCCTTTCATGCTCTCAAAAACTCTTCGTGCATCTGAAATGCTTCCACATTTGGCATACATATCAATTAGTCCATTAAAGACCATGACATTCTCCATAAGCTTGTTGTTCAACATCACATATCTTTCCATTGATCTACCAAATTCAACAAAGCCAGTCAAGCTACAAGCTGACAGAATGGCAACCACTGTGACGGCATCAGCTCTCTCCCCTGTGCTCTCCATTTCATGAAACAAATCCATAGCCTCATTGATATCACCTGCTTTGCAATATCCACTGATGATTGCAGTCCATGATACACAATTTCTCTCAGTCATGCCATCAAAACAGTATCTTGCAGCTATCACATCACCGGATTTGGAGTAAAGTGAAATCAGAGTATTCGAAACACTGATGTCTAAATCAAACCCTACTTTGATGACTAGAGAATGAATGAGCTTTCCAAGAACTAAATTTTCAGAATGGCCGAATGCCGAGAGCGAGCTGAGAAACGTGCTCAAATCAGGCCGAATGCCATCTTGGCACATCCATTTGAAGTAAGCAGCAACTTCAACAGACCAACCAAGATATCCAAAGCCTGCAATCATGGAGTTCCACGACACAACCGACTTTGTAGCTTGGGGAATCTCTCTGAATACTGATTCAGCTGAGCCCAAATCCTCACATTTGGCATAGGATGCTATCAAAGTATTGGAAACAGAAACATTATATCCAAAGCCAATTCTGATTCCAATGGAGTGAACAGCTCTCAGAAGGCCTAATGCATCTTGTTTTTGAGCACAAGACTGAGTCAAGCTTATGATAGTTATTGAATCAGGCTTTATTTCATCCAATCTCATTTTCTGAAAAAGATGGAAGACTCTTCCATGCGAACCCATATCTCCAGCCAAACCAATGATAATAGCATTCCAAGCCACGACATCTCTGTGGGGCATTTCATCGAACACATGCTCTGCATGATTCAGAAGCCGGGCTTTAGCGTACAAATCGACCAATGCGGTGGCAACGAAGACATCGCAGGAGAAGGGAGATTTGAGGATATGGGTATGGATCATTTGGGGTAGATCAACATTTGAAAGCTTAGCGCAGGCTTTGAGAAGAAAGGGGAAGGTTAGATGATCAGGGTGGATACCGGCAAGTTTCATGCGCCGGTAGATGAGGAGAGCTTCACCGTGGAGGCCATTGCCGACAGTTGCTCTGATGTTTGAATTCCAGAATGCAACGGTCGATTGATTTAAAAAAGAGTTGAGAACTCTAGATGACCAAGGCATATCTCCATGACTTTCATGGCATCGATAATGGCTTCTAAAAATCGGGTCATTTTAAATATAGAAAAAATTCATCTGAGACCTTCCATATTATTTACATACATACCATCTTATACTATTCTATTTATATATCTAACACCCAAAATTTTAATGTTACATACACATCACCCATAGTTCATTTTCATATCAAATATAAGTGATAGAAATGAAATATATGATTAGCAGGAAAGAAATATAAGTGATATATTTGATATTAGAATAATATAGGGTGGTATGCATGTAATATTAAAGTTTTGAGTATTAGATATGTAAATAGGTTGTTATAAAGTGATATTTATGTAAATTTTCCAATTATTTATTATTATTATTTTATTATTATTTAAAATTCTATTAAATTAAATTATGAAATTAATCAAATTATACCATATAATTACTTTTTATCATAATATAATTTTATTTTTTATACCATATGTTTCTATCCACTATATGAGCATTATCTGCCTGATTGAATCTAGTTATTAAATTTTAGGATCATCATTTCTTCTTAGGTTTTGTTTGGGATGACTTTCTTATTGCTTCTTAAAGCAACTTCTTAGTACAAAATTTTTAATTTTTGTACTAAGAAACTGTTTTAAGAAGCAAAAAGAAAGCCGTCCCAAACGAAAGCTTAATGTTTATGTGAGTAAAATGAGGAGAAAAGTAGTTGGTGGAGGTAACGGGAAGAAGTCGTTTTATGCTAAAAAACTTCTTTAAAAACTAGTTTAAGACACAGTAGAAATGTGTCCTAAATGAAATTTAAGGCTTAGTTTGGGACGACATTTTTATTATTTTTTAAAATAGTTCTTAATACAAAGATCTTTAGTTCAAGAAATTTTTGTACTAGAAAGCTGCTTTAGAAAGCAATAAGAAAGTTGTCCCAAATAAAATCTAAGATTTAGCAAGTTTTAAGGCACATTACTTTCTGAGCCTGGAAGCTTGGAATATGAAGGCGGGAATCAATAATTGGACAGAGTTTTTTTTCCTCTCATTAACTAATATTAACTACTAATAACTACTTTTAATATATCCAATGAGCCACAAAATTTATAAAATTTATTTTAATTTAAAAACATAACTATTAAAAGTAAATATATATCCCCATATTTTTTATACATATTTTGTCTTCTTTCATTGGTTTAATTCAAAAAATACATACATATATATTTGTTAAATAATAGAAGCAAGTTATAAAGGCGACTCAATGAATACATCAATTTTGGGACGCGCAGTGCAGTTCCGTGGTTGAGCGCAATGTGATTGCCTCATGTGGCTCCCGTTCGATTCCCCAAATGAAAAGAAAATGTCGTTTTAACATAGATAAAGTAGAACCTCAATAGCCCTTGCCTTGAGAATGGAAATACTCATCTAGTCATCCTAAAGAACTAATTTTAAGTAACCCATCTGAAGGTGTTAGAACTGGGAATAAACTTAGGAAAGAGGTTAGTTATTTAGCATTTATCTCTATGATAGAACCCACCAACATAGATCAAGCCCTAGGCTATGAATTCTGGATCATAGCAATGCAAAAAGAGCTAAATGAATTTGTTAGAAATGATGTATAGGAATTAGTCAAGAGACCTAAGGACCAAAGTGTTGTTGGAATAAAGTGGATTTTCAAAAAGAAAATGAATGACTCTGGTATAGTGGTGAGGAATAAGGCCAGATTAGTAGTTAAAGGATACAATTAGATTGAAGGAATAGATTTTGAAGAAATCTTTACCCTTGTACCTAGATTAGAAGCCAATGGGGTGCTACTAGCCTTTGTCTGCTTTAGAGGAATTAAATTGTATCAAATGGATATTAAGAGTGCCTTTTTAAAAAGGGTGACTAAAGAAGATGTGTATGTTGAGTAACCACCAGGTTTTAAAAATTCTCAATTTTCTTATCATGTGTTTAAGTTAAAAAATGCATTATATAGATTAAAGCATGCACCTAGAGCTTGGTATGAAAGGTTAAGCACATTCCTCTTAAAAAGAGCCTTTTTTAAATGTAGTATAGACACCATCCTATTTCTTAAGAAAGTAGATCTTCTCATTATTCAAATTTACATTGCAATAGAAATTACACTCTCTGCGATGGCTACCAAAAGCCTACAAATATTTAACGGAACAAAAATCACTCACCAATCGGATCCGTGGCGCAATGGTAGCGCGTCTGACTCCAGATCAGAAGGTTGCGTGTTCGATTCACGTCGGGTTCAAAACTCCCGAAATTTAAGAACGGTTCCTTTCCTTTTTTTTCGCTTTTCAAATTCTAATCTACTTCAATAATTTTGTAAAGCATCGTCGTACAGGAATCCTTTCTTTTCCTGATTAGCGTTGAGGGCAATATAATCATATTTCATCCCTTATTCCACAATTACTGAATTCTTCTCAGATCAAAAACCAACTCAAGAAAGGAGAAGATGAAAGCAGTAAGGCCTATTTTGATCGGATATTTTTTGTGCTTATTTTAAATCGGTAAATTTATTTCTTCTTTACTGTTTGATACCTCAAATCACGTTCCCAATAACATCATTTTTCTCTTTTTTCTTCTCATTTTTCTACTATTATGAAAAAACTTTTATATATGCTTCTCCGTTAGAAAACTCCTTTTCTGAACCGATATTTCTTAAAACTACCTTGAAATTGATAGATGATGGTATTATTTATTCGTTGCAACTCGATAGAGTTTGATATTAACATTCCAAATACCCAAATCTAAATAAACAATAAAGACAGAGAGATAATGTAAAAATAATAGTTGAACATTGACCGACCAACAACTACAATTTATCTGAGTGATCGATCACTTCTCTATAAGTTATGGAATTGAATTTCTAATACTTTCTTCTATTTTCTATACTTTTGATGTATGAAATAATATATACATTTGCACCGTTTGCACTTTCATAAGAGAAAATAAAGAATCTATATTTACAGAAAATGCCAATTGGCATATTAAACCGCCTCATCATCATCATCATCATCATCATCGTTGGTGTCAAGCTCAAGCCCCTCTGCTGCTAATAACTGATTGATGACATTTTTCTTCTCTTGCTCAGACTTTCTGCGCATCAAATCCCTCTTCTTCAGAACAAGCGTATGTCTCCTCAATGTATTATTGATATATTCCTTCGATGCCGCCTTCTCTTTAGCTAATATCCGTCTTTCTTCATCGGGATCAATCTGACGGCCAACTCACAACTCGCATCCATTAGTTTATTATCCAACAAAACATGTGAAGGGAAGTCACCATACCTTTGAGCGAGAGAGACGACGTACGCGAATATTCAACTCACGCTGTTGTTGTTCCGCCCAAGCGGCAATAGCCATATCACCTCTCTGGTCAAAAGCTCTTCTTTTTTTCATCAACCATTCCGCCCAAGCTTGAGAAGCCTGACAGAAATGAAGCACGCAACAATGTAAAAAATATCTGAGAAAAGCAAAAGTTTTTTTTTTATTTTTTACTAAATATACAAACCGCACATACACTCGATACAGTCAGTTCTTACGAATTATCCTTAGGATTTTACTTTTATCTTTGGTTCTCATAATCCGTTCAGGCATGCCAAGAGTTCATTACAACCATGCTTGTCATGTGAGCAATGCAAAGACTAAGATGAAGATATGATAAAATTCCCGTGACTTTACTTGAAATCACGATTGCAAATATTACGAGAACTTCATCAATATCTTAGGCATTTGAAATCACATAATTATCATGGATGTGCTATAACTGAGTCTTATCATTACACATATGAACATAGATCTTATCCTATCATATTACAATGAGCCATTTCATTAAAATGGTTCATATTACAATCATTACTGTCCCTATCATTAGAATCAATGTCAATCCAATTGTTTCTTGATAATTTTTTTAAATACACTTCTGTAAAATATTTTGATTTAAACTTTTTAATAAAATAAATTGTATAACCTAATAAAAACTCAAAATAGCCAAATCAGCCCTACTCCTATCTTGACCCACTCAATCCCCGCTCCATCTCGATCGCAGACGCAGGTGTAGCCTTAGCTAGGGCTGTTAGCACGATTTGGGTGAACTATCAGTGCTCGACGACGAGGAAGATACAAGAAGGAGAAAATCTCATGCTCCATTCACGATCTCGGCATCATAACGATAGTGGGCGTCGACGAGAAATCAGCTCTCCAGCATTCTTAGGTCGGCCCGCAAGTTCTTTTCTTCAAGAGAAACTTTAGTGGCAGTGCAGTCTCCAAATTAGGTAATGTAGGAGGCATTTATGCTTTTCACTTTTTCTAGGGTGAAATACTACTAAATTTTATTAGGGTACATAAAGAAATGCATCTTAGATTTTCTTTCTGATTTTTCTTAATGAAATATCCATTAATCTCAAATGTGTTTTGCTCTATGAAATTATGTTGGGTTATGAGTGATGTTTATTATTGAAGTGTTATCAGTTATCACAGTACAATTTTATAGGCTCTTTTCACTTGGGTTTAGATGATTTTTAAGATTTAGGGTTTAGGTTTAAACTCAATGAATGTATATGAACTAGATTATTTCATTTCTTACTAGTTTGATATAATTTAGGAATGCATTATAAGCTCTAAATCTATCCATACAAAGGATTTCAAGCTTGTATGGATAGATTAAACCAAAGCCAAAACCAACCAAATCAAATATATCTTTTTTTCTGTGTTTTGTAAAAAATTTTGGTTTTAAGAGTGATTTAGAACCGCAAGATATAGACTAAATGCCAATCCTTTGTACTGTAGTAACAAATGTAGAAAATACTTAATCACTCCAAATTTGTTAGCAATCGATCTCATGCACCTTTAAAGACTTCAAGGTATATATGAACCATATTTTTAATCCTTAATTCTCATGAAATTAACTCTCATAGTACTTGTTCATTATACCCTTATAAAATCAACAAAAATAAAATTACGATCAATTCCTTGCCTTTAAATGATCACCTTAGCACCAAAATTGTATCCATAATATTCCTAAGCGCATATATCTCCCAAAAAAATAAAAAAGAAAAAAACTAACACAATCAATCCCAAGTCAAAAGACAAGAAATGATGGCTCATGTTAAGCAACTAAACAACAGTAAAACTTCCATTAGAATCAAGAAATGAACCCATTTTTTCAACCAATATGAAATTATCAATAAAAAATTCTCATTTATTATGTTATCCATGATGAATCAGAGAGACGTTTGCTTTAACTCCAAATTCCTAGGACATCATTAAACATTTACATGACTAACAAATTAAAATACCTTCATAGGGTTGACACGGTGATCTCTATCATATGTACCACGCTTTTCCTCATCCATCAGAAGCTCATACGCTGCTTGAATTTTAATGAATCGAGCTTCAGCTGTTTCTCCTTTCTCAAGTGTCCCCCTCCCATCATAAACTGTTAAGAGAAGAATACACGAGTTTATAATGTTGAAGAAAAACAAAACAATGCTGGCAATGTCAACTAGTTTGTTGAAGATGCTCTATTAAATTACAAAAGGTTCACTTTTCTAGTTGTTAGCAACGAACTTGCCTAAACAGAAAGTGTATATTTGCAAAAGAATATTGTCATCAGGTTTGTACAGTGCCACATGAGTGTGAGTGCAAATGGTTTAGAAGTACGGAATTAACACCCTCCTGGCGCAAGCCTATGAGCTGTTTTTTGTCGATGGTGCACTAAAAAAGAAACAACACAACAGGTTCCTTCTAATATAATGCAAAACATTTATATATCACATCCCACTTTTGGGTCATTCTTTTCATTTTGATAATAGAAAAGTAAAATTCTGCTCTTGTGCGATCATAAACGAGCTACTCAGCTTGGCATATGAAATAAGACGATTAACACTTTTTTCTAGACAGGCGTGTGGGTTTATGACTAGCAAACAAAACCAGAAATGGATTATTAGGAGCAACAACTGCAATCTGAAGGATGCAGGCACAGGAGTACAAACAATTGAAAAAAAATGCATACCAAACATATGAAAAATGTGCCAATTTTATGCCAACTGACTGCAGTAAGATGAAGAATCAAGTTCAGATCATAGAAGCACACCATCAGGGTGATAGAACTTGGCAAGCCTCCTATACGCGATCTTGATTTTCTCCTCACTGGCATCTATCTCCAACTCTACAAATCTCATCAGAACAAGAATGTATCAACAGTAAGCATCATCATAGGACAAGTCAATAACCTTCTTAAATAAGAATAAATATCCAAGATAAAAGCTCTAAAACATATACTATTTCGAGCGCGGAATTGAGCTGCAATTATTCAAGACAATTACCGAGAGTATCGTAAGGAGATTTCTCTGAATTCCAATTAGATACCCTGGTTAGAGTCCTCTTGGAATTGGTGCGAGAAGCATGTGACATTCTAGGAAGATCGTCTACTAAAAAGGCGGCGGAGGGGGAAGAATAGATGGGATTGGGAGCTCTGAGGCTGGGGTTCCGTGTGGCTGCAGAAAACCCCAGTCGAGCGTGGACGCGGCAACGGGTGATGAAGGAAGAAACGACCGCGTCTGGGAAGCAGATCGCTCTCAGACTGTTCATTCTGGAAGCAGATGCAAGGCCACGTATTAAGTTCTTCAGGGTTAGGGTTTCTCTCTTGCAGAGAGCGAGAGAGAGAGAGAGAGAGAGGCGTGTGGGAACCTCAAAATTACAAAGAGACGAAGAATGGCCGGTCGGTCTTCCAGCTTGATGCGTCGCCACAAAAATGCTGTTCGCTGTTTTGTATAAACCAGATTGTTTGCAAAACAAAATAATCTACTGTCCTTATTTGTAAATTTTTAAAATTTCCCTAAAAATTATTGTCTAAGGTCTTAAATGGATGCAACAGAAATCAAAAAATAAAATTAGAAATTCATGTTCTCTGAATCCCGTGCAATGGGTAGAGCTAAACAACAATATTTCTAAACCTTCACCGTCACCTCTCCTTAAAAACGGCTTAACAATCTGTCCACTAGATTCACAAATTATAACATCAATCTCAAAGCATTGATCAGATCATTATCGCACAGCTCCAATTAGTTGCTAATGCTTATAGTTTTGGAGAAGGTATTGGTCTTCGGAGAAAAGCTGCACGCAAGTTTGGTTCTCATTTTCAGAAGGAATCACAGCTCAATGATTTTATCAATATTAGAACTTTAGTTCAGAGAAGTTGACTATTACAATTAAACGTTAAATGCTAAAAAATAAAACTAAAAAAATAAAAATAAAATCTAACAACTAAAATACCATCTGTTTCATGTTTCATTTGATTCTAAGGCTTCATTTGGGACGGCTTTTTTATTGCTTCTTAAAATAGCTTTTAATATAAAAATTTTAATTTTTGTACAAAAAAATGTTTTAAGAAGCAATAAAAAAGCCATCCCAAACGAAACCTAAGTCTCTCTAATGGCTATATCAACTTTTTTCGATTGATGCATCAAAAATTGATATAATCACAAATCTTGATGAATAATTAAATTGGAAACTTTCAAATTAAAATTAAAATTGTCTAAACCTCAAGAGTTAAAAAAAAACTTATCATCGAACTGAACATCTTGATGAGATGGAATCATATGATATCAAAAGTGGTCCAATTTGATTATCAATGAGCCCAATTTAAGCACTTCAAGCATAATAAAAATTTTATGACAATAAATAGATAAACAAATGATCTCCAAATTTTATATGCTTACAATCAAATCAAGTGTCTCAAAACAAGCTCAAAATTATCTAATTCCAACATCATGTAGGAACCTAAATACTAAAGGAACGATATACTATAGGGGGAATCAATACAGATTGTCCAATGGAGTGTTTCGAATATTGGTTATATTTATGAGTTATGCCACTTAAAAATATTTATAAATAAGTAATAGTAGATTTTCTACTTAAAATTTGGACACGATCTTAGTCGAAATCATTATTGAGTCTAACAACAAACTCAAATGCATTTTCTCTTTCCACAAATTGCTTAAGAATTATCTTATCATTGCAACATGTAATCTTGAAATCTTAATAATAATCCAATTTAAGTCGTCATTGCATCAAAAAAGTAAGAAACATGAAATTTACATTGTTTGATTGTTAAAATCTTAATTTGAATCTCATAAATGAGAGCGCCAATCATCACTTTTGAGTATTTTTGTTTGACGGCGTTTGAAACTTCTTTTGCTATATATATATATATATATATATATATATATATATAACCCACTGATTTCAAGCATCATGATTTTTCACAACCATGTTATAATCATGAGATCTGCTTCATCCAAAGTACAAGCTTTAGGTCATTCCACTTAGGAGAAGGATCTAAGGCAATAGATCTTTCATTTACCTTTCAACAAAAGGTTTTCACAACTTGAGACCACTTCAAATAGCTTGTTCTATTCATATGATATAAAGCTTGTATTCCAAGAGTTTTCCTTTAGTTTGATTTTCATCATTCATGATGGCTAACACATTAAAAAGGACGTAAGAGAAACCAAACTTAAAGAGCTATTCCAATAAAAAAAGAAAACAAATATTGGAAAAACAAAATCCTAACATCACTATAATACTATTGATACGTCATCAAAAAATTATCTTAATCAGGCACGAATTTTGAGGCAAAATCAAGTTGGAAACTTCCGAAATTAAAATTAGGATCATCCAAACTCTGATTTCAGTGAACTTACAGTCAAACTGAACGTCTCGGAACTACGAACCCAACAACACCAAGTTCGACCCAATCCAAGCCCAAATGGGTCCAAATCAAGGGTCTGAAGCACTATTGGAAGGTTCAAACCATAATTTGGATTACCAAACGATCTCCAAATGTGACATGCTTATATTCGAATCGAGCGTCTCGACGAGACGAATCCAACGAGCCCAAGATCGCCAAATTCCGACATCATTAAGACCTTCAAATGTCTAGCGAACGATCTATGATCAAAGGATTCAAGATCGGCCGTCCATTCAAACCACTCCCTAACTACCCCTGATCTTTCACCTATTTACGGGCCATGCCACTCACGAAAATCTATAAATAGAGCCCCCTCTCCTCTTGAAAAAGACACCTGATCCTAAGGAGAAGAAGAGAGAACTTTTGCTTCCTTGTTCCTCCTCGACCACCGCCGGACCACCGCCTTGACGCCGTTGCTCCGCCGGACCATCACCTAAGGCCCTGCACTTCGCCGGACCACCACCTGAGGCCCTGCACTTCGCCGGACCACCACCTGAGGCCCTGCTCTTCGCCGGACCACCACCTGAGGCCTTGCACTTCGCCGGACCACCACCTGAGGCCCTGCACTTCGCCGGACCACCACCTGAGGCCCTGCTCTTCGCCGGACCACCACCTGAGGCCTTGCACTTCGCCGGACCACCACCTGAGGCCCTGCACTTCGCCGGACCACCACCTAAGGCCCTGCTCTTCGCCGGACCACCACCTGAGGCCCTGCTCTTCGCCGGACCATCACCTGAGGCCCTGCTCTTCGCCGGACCACCACCTGAGGCCCTGCTCTTCGCCGGACCACCACCCGACGCCCTGCACTTCGCCGGACCACCACCTAAGGCTCTGCTCTTCGCCGGACCACACCCGAGGCCCTGCACTTCGCCGGACCACCACCTAAGGCACTGCTCTTCGCCGAACCATCACCTGAGGCCCTGCTCTTCGCCGGACCACCACCTGAGGCCCTGCTCTTCGCCGGACCACCACCTAAGGCCCTGCTCTTCGCCGGACCACCACCTGAGGCCCTGCACTTCGCCGGACCACTGCCTTGACGCTGGAATTCCGCCGGACCACTATTTACCGTCCTCAACTCTGCCCAACAACTACCTAAGGACCAAAGCTCTGCCAGACCGCCAGACGACCCCGAAGTTCTGCCAGAGCTACATAAGGCCCTCACAAGCCTCTAACTTTCACCCTACGGGTGATATTTGTAATCTGATCGCCCTTGAAGGCGAGTCAGTCCCCTGTAATCTGCTCAAGCTCTAGTGGAATCATTTCAACTGGGCCAGGCCCCGTGGTTTTTCCCCTTTTCAGGGTTTTCCACGTAAAAATCTTGTGTTCTCTGTGTGCGAGCTGGATATTCGTGCAACGCTAAGACCTAGAATTCATACTCTACCGCCGCGTATATTCTAGCCCGCAATAGTTTGGCGCCGTCTGTGGGAAACCAGTCCCACTATCCTGAAGCACCACTACAATGGCCAACAGGCGCAGTAATCACATCATGGGAGCCTCTCCCTCCAATTCACACCAATCTCGGAATCAGGGACGCCAGGCGTCCGCCTCTTTTCAGCCCGGTGGCCGAAACCCTGCCGGAGAAGGAACTTCAGGACCGTCCATGGAAGATCGCATTCAAAGGATGGAGGATTCCCAGAAGGAGATCCTTCAACTTCTACGAGAGACCCGAACACCTACACTAGCACCTCCTGACGAGATTCTACTCCCTCGAGATCCGCCAAGAGTCGAAGATGTTCCAGCAGACCACCTTCATGTCGAGTTTACTCTCCCTCCACCAAGGAGACGTTCCCCAACACGCCAAGATGACGAACTTGCTGACACTGCCAGCTCTACCCATCCTTCACGCGCAGATCAGCAACACCGCATTCCTCAGGACGCTCCCGAAGGCCTAGCCCGGCCCTATATTAATGAACTCCCTCGCAATGCCCTAAGGCATGAATTGCGAAGGCTAGTCCAAGAAGAATTTCCTGGGGGAGGTGTGAGGCAACCGCCTCGCCCATGGGATTTCCAGTAGTCATCACCTCTGACTGAGGCCATTCTTCAGCATCCTATCCCAGCAAGATTCAAGTTACCCAGCATCGATTCCTATGACGGGACATCTGACCCATACGAGCATATCGATCACTACATAACTATAATGCACATCCAGCGAGCTTCAGATGTGCTCCTCTGCCAAGTCTTTCCTGCCACTCTTAAAGGGCAGGCCCGAACATGATTTTATTCACTCCCTGCTGGATCTATTCCCATGTTTGTTAAATTGGCCAAAGTGTTCGTCGAACAATTTATCGTCAATCGAAGGATGATTAAAGACTCCTCCCATCTCTCTGGAATCCGACAGAACGAAAATGAATCCCTCAAGGAGTACTTCCAGAGGTTTTCTACTGAAGCTCGACAGATTCCTGGAGTAAATCCTGAGTTACTCAAAGGAGTCTTTCTTGGAGGACTCCGCCCAGGCCCTTTTTACTCAGCCCTTATGCGGGATACGGTCCCTTCATATGCTGACCTGATCCACCACGTGGAGGCACAAATATCTGCCGATGAAGCCATCAATGCCCACAAGAAGCAGTTCGAGCACACAACTGGGAAGCGAAAAAGCACACCTGGGACGGAAAATCTTTCCTCCCATCGAAAAAAGAACACTAGTTTGCCCCCTCGACCCTCACAGCCACGACGAGAATCTCGCCCAGAAAAGGAATATACCCCACTCAACGCGTCCCGGGCCAATGTTCTAATGGCCATCCAAAATCAGGAAAGCGTTAAGTGGCCTCAACCTCTAAAACCCAATGTCAGGAATCAGGAACAATATTGCCACTTCCACCGCAGTCGTGGGCATACTACCGAAGCCTGCAGACAGCTCAAAGAAGAGATCGAAAGACTGATCCAGCAGGTGTATCTCCGACAATTTGTCAAGAATCCAACAACTCGGGAGGATGGTGTTCAAGCTGGGGGGCAGATTCAACAACAAAAATAACCAGCAAACAATCGCCAGATGGTGGGCGAAATTGAAACCATTGCTGGGGGACCTTCAATGCCAAGTCAAGTATTGATCGCCGTCACTAAAGAGCCTACACCAAAGAAGTCCCGTGCCGACCATTCTATTGCCTTCAATGTTCACCCCTCATCAAGACCCACTCGTAATAAGTGCAGGAATCGGGGATCCATGCTATAAGGTCAAGAGAATCTTGGTAGATAACGGGAGCTCTGTAGATGTATTATTCTACTCCACTTTTCTTAGTTTGGGTCTTGCAAGAGAAAAACTCCAGCCTGCCGCAGGACCATTGTACGGATTTGACAATCGGCACGTACGAGTAGAAGGCACGATCAGCCTTCCCGTCGTACTAGGAGAATTCCCCCGACAAGCCACACACTCCATCCAGTTTATTATCGTAAAGTCGGAATCAGCATACAATACTATTTTTGGAAGGCCATTACAATCGATCTTTGGGGTGGTTGCCTCAATTCCACACCTAATGTTAAAATTTCTCACCCCAGCAGGAATTGTCATAGTGCAAGGAGATCAGCAAGAAGCACAATCCTGTTATCTTCGACAAGCTCAACCACGCCCATCAATTACCTTGAGCATCGAGGACTTTGATTTACGAAATGAAGACGTTCCTCAAAAGGCATCCCCCGTCGAGGACCTTGCCCATATCTCCCTGTCCGATGAACATCCTTCAAGAACAGTACAGATCAGGTCATTACTATTAGAAGAAGAAAAGACGAAGTACGTAAAATTTCTACGAAAAAATCAGGATGTCATCGCCTGGACTCCAGCAGATATGCCAGGAATCAGCCCTGAGATAATCACCCACTCTCTCAGAATAAACCCAACCTGCAAACCAGTAATCCAGAAGAAGCGGAATTTCGCACCAGAGCGCCAGCAAGCAATTGAAAAGGAGGTTGACAAACTCCTAAAAGCTGAATTCATACGGGAAGTAAATTATCCCACCTGGCTGGCAAATGTAGTCATGGTCAAAAAAACCAGCGGAGCTTGGAGGATGTGCATAGACTATACAGACCTCAATAAAGCCTGTCCGAAAGATAGCTTTCCTCTCCCTCGCATCGATCAACTAGTAGATGCCACATCTGGGCACCAAATGCTGAGCTTCATGGATGCCTACTCAGGCTACAACCAAATAAGGATGAATCCCGCAGACGAGGAGGCGACAGCTTTTCAAACAGATAGAGGACTATACTGCTACCAGGTTATGCCATTCGGACTAAAAAACGCAGGAGCCACATATCAGCGTCTCATGAATAAGGTATTTAAAGACCTTATTGGGCATACTATGGAGGTATACGTGGATGACATGCTGGTCAAAAGTCTTGAAAAATCACAGCATATCTCAGATTTAGAACAGTGCTTCTGTCTTCTGCGATCCTATAACATGCGCCTCAACCCTTCTAAATGCGCGTTCGGAGTTACATCAGGAAAATTCTTAGGGTTCATGGTCACCCACCGGGGAATTGAAGTCAATCCTGAGAAGATCCAAGCTCTAAGGGATATGGTACCTCCAAGAAACATCAAAGAAGTCCAGAGACTAAACGGAAGGATCGTGGCACTCTCGTTTCTTAGCTCGCTCCGGGGATAAATATCTGCCCTTTTTTAAGATCCTCCGAGGGGCCCGTAACTCAGGATTTCAATGGATTGATGAATGTCAAGAGGCATTTGAGCAGCTTCGAACCTATCTTGCTTCACCTCCACTACTCTCGAAGCCAATTCAAGGGGAAAAATTATATTTGTACTTGGCTGTTTCCGCCCAGGCAATCAGTTCAGTCCTAGTCCGAGAAGAGAATGCTACTCAGCGCCCCGTATACTATGTCAGCAAGATCCTATCTGAAACAGAAGAACGCTATCCCATAGCCGATAAAACAGCGATGGCCTTAGTTTACTCGGCTAGGAAGCTACGCCCCTACTTCCAGGCTCACACAATTGGAGTCTACACGAATCTGCCGCTAAAAAATGTACTGCAAAAGCCCGAAGCCTCTGGCAGGCTCATCAAGTGGTTTATAGAGCTGGGAGAGTTTGACATTCATTACCTGCCCAGACCGGATATCAAGTCCCAGGCACTTGCAGATTTTGTGGTTGAATGCACCATCTCAGTATCTGACAAGTCACTGAGTACTTCTCCTTCTCCCCCGTGCTGGACGATGTATGTTGACGGAGCATCCGGGAGTTCAGGTGCCGGAGCAGGAATCTTGTTGATCTCTCCGCAACAAGTTACTCTTGAATACGGGCTCCGACTCAAGTTCCCAGCAACAAACAACACAGCAGAATATGAGGCTCTTATTGCCGGATTACGCTTGGCAATTGACTGTGAAATACAAAACCTGGTGATCTACACTGATTCACAATTAGTTGCTTCACAGGTGGAGGGGGAATTTGACATCCATAACCCCCAGTTGGCACTTTATTGCAACATAGTAAATATGCTCCTAGCTCGTATAAGCGAACATCAAGTTATACATATTCTTCGAGAGCAAAATACGCGAGCAAACGCCCTCTCCAAACTAGCTACGGCTACAACCGGTGACACATACAAAAGAAGGTATATCGAGGAGATATATTTTCCAAGTATTCCGGGCCCGTGGATAATACAGTCAATTAAATTAGAAGAGATCAGCCCTCTCCTATCTTTCTTACAAGAAGGTGTTCTTCCAGAAGACCCAATAGCAGCAGTACGACTTCGGAGCCAGGCATCCAACTTTACTGTTATAAATGGAGAGTTATACAAACGGGCTTTCATAGGACCCTACCTCAAGTGCCTCCCTCCTTCAGAAGCTAACTATGCGCTCCGAGAAGTACATTCAGGCATCTGTGGAGAACATTTGGGCGGAAGGGCACTCGCCCATAAGATAATGAGATAAGGTTTCTACTGGCCCACGATGAAACAAGATGCACTAGAATTCATACGAAAGTGCAATAACTGTCAATTGCATGCCAACCTTACCCATCTACCTGCTACAGAAATCTCAACACTACAGAGTCCCTGGCCTTTTGCTCAGTGGGGGATCGACATTATGGGGCCCTTCCCCATAGCCACTGGACAACAAAAATTTATTATACTAGCTGTGGATTATTTCACCAAGTGGGTAGAGGCCGAGCCTCTGGCAAAAATCACAGAAGCAAATGCTAAGCAGTTCTTATGGAAGAACATAATATGCCGTTTCGGCATTCCCGCCAAGGTGATCACACATAACGGAACACAGTTTACGGGAAAGGTCTTTACCACATTTTGTAAAGATCTTCACATTCAGCTAGTACACACGACTGTGGCCCATCCCCAAACCAATGGACAGACAGAGGTCACTAACCGGACGATTCTGAAAGGACTGAAGACACGCTTAGAGAAGGCTGGGGGGCAATGGGCTGATGAACTCCCAAATGTCCTCTGGGCCTATCGTACCACGGCATGAACCCCAACAGGAGAAACCTCATACAATCTCTGCTTTGGCACTGAAGCCGTCATTCCAGTCGACATTGGAGTTCCAAGTCATAGAGTCCAAACTTTTGACTTCAACGGCAACGAAGAAAGGCTCAGATGCAATCTAGACCTCCTCCCAAAAATAAGAGACGAAGCGGCACTCAAGACCGCTGCATATCACCAGAGGATTGCCCGTCACTATAACCGAAGGATGAAACCACGCCGTATAGCGATAGGGGATCTGGTTCTGTGCAGCATCGAGGCGGCAGGAAAAGGCCCTCAGCGCAACAAACTCTCCCCCCTCTGGGAGGGTCCGTACTTGGTGGCAGCCGTAGTGAAGCCCAGAACTTTCAAACTAAAAGATGCTGAAGGAAAGATGCTTCCTCGGACCTGGAATGTGGATAACCTTCGCAAATACTATCAGTAGAAGATAAAAGTATTTTTGTTTTCAAGTGTTGTATGTGTTAAGTATCGTTTACCTCCTATATTGACAGTAACATTTGTAGCTCCTATCCCTGAATTATATCAGGGAAGTATGGTGTTGTTAAGTGCAGTAAAATTTTGTTCCCTTATTCAGTTACATTATTGCCTCCTTCAATTAGGATTGTAATCTCACGCACACTGTAAGCCTTAATCTTGAAATCCTAGATGCGAGTAATACGCAACCCGATTGCAACTCAATCCAAGATGATCAGTCCCAGGGGGATTTGATTAGACCTCTTCCACACAGGTTAAGAAGCATAACCAAATGCTTCAATTCACAACCTCGGATAGGTCAAAACATCCTAAGTGGATGCCAATTAGTTATAATATCCTTGGTTCGAGGTACGCACACTCTTCGTTACACCTCAATCACTGGATGATCAGTCCCAAGGGGATCCAGCTAACCTCTTCCACACAGGTTAAAAGCATTATGCAATGCTATAATTAACAACCTCGGAAAGGTCAAAAGTCCTTCACTTGAAACTTGAGCTCCTTAAAAAGAGAAGCTTGAATCTTAGTCGCTCGAGAGTTGGTCCTAAGTCGGTACAACCTGACCTCTTTCGTATAGATTGAACGACATTAATCAATAATCTCAGACGATTCAAGTACCTTAAAAGAAAGAAGGAGCATAAAGATCATTCAGACTAAATCATAAAAAGCAACACATGATTCACTACTAAATAAGCAATCCACTACTGAATCATAAATAACGACAAATATAAACACAAATATCCAATATAAACTAAAGCGCTAAGAAAGATCAGATAAGTACAACTAGTAAAGACACTACTCAATATCTACCACCTCATCATCAACCTCGAGGGCAAAGGCTTTCTGCAGCTCGCTCTCTATCTCATCGCCATCAGAACCCGGAGGAAAATCATCTGAAGCCTGGCTAGGTGTCAGCCCCTCAACCTCCACTCCGGTCTTTCGCTGCATCAAGCGGACTCCCTTCAAGAAGCCCCGGATGAACCCATCATCAAGGCACTGTTATTCTAAACCCTTCACTTCTACCTCATAAATGTGGTCGCGAGCCTCCTGAACATGGTCCTAGATGATGATCTTGAAAGCTATGGACTTCTTGAAATCATCAATGACCCTTGCAGACTCAAAACTCGTCAGAGCAGCTTCCTTCTCAGCGATAAGAGTCTGGGACCTCTTATTCTCAGCCTCGAGCACCGCAACTCTCTCTCCAGAAGCCCTCTGATCCTCACGAAGCTGGGTAATCGTCGCCTGGGCCCTCTCAAGATCGACCTGAAGACAATCTATCTGCTGATTCTGAAGGGATACAGATTGTACTATATTTGCCAACTCGGTCCTACACCCGCACAGCTCCTCCTCCAGCACCTTGGCCTCTCTAGTCTTCTGGTCGTACTTCCGCTTGAATTCTCCCTGAAGATACTTGATCTTCACAAATTTAGCATTCCATTCATCCAGGGCTCCCGTTAGCTCAGCCACAAGCTCTGTACGCCGTGACAACTGAAATAAAAGGAAAGGAAGGAATCGGAAGCCATTCCAGAATGAAAAAGAAAAAGAAACACAAAAAAAAGAGTTCCTTACCAGGTCATCAGCTTTGCGACGTCCGACACATTAGTGGTTTAAGACATCCCCAGGAACACGAATCTTGACAGGGGAAGAAACAGGTGCAACCTTGCCTGTGTTCGCCGCAACCCCCTCCAACTTCTTCTTCTTCAACAAAACCTGGGGATCTTCACCTCCCACCTGTCGCTTAGAGGCCGCCTTCGGAACTGGGACAGGCGGCTCAGGAACCTTGGAAGTCGGCTTTAACATCCGAGCATCCGACCTCCCAGAGTGAAACGACAGGCCAACCTTGAACAGAAACTCTTCTTCTATATACTTATTTAAATAACGAACCTCATATAGAAGATGCTCGACATCAGGGACCTTCAGAAGCCTCATCATATCCTCCTCTCCGATGTGCAAAGGAGCTGGCAAGTCCCTCATCTTCCCCCATTTCTCAAGTAGGCCCCAGTTATTCCTCACAAAAAAGTAGGAACTGGACCAGTTCTTCGCAGGGTCCCGGGTGCGCATGTCTAACCATTTGCATCTAAAGGTCACACGCCCATGCACATCACTGGTAAGTCGTCCCATCCGCGAAAGGTGCTCGGGTGTCAGCACAGCCCCCCGGTCTCTAAAAAGGGCAATCAGTCCCACTGTCACCGACATGGCTCTATAAGAAAGCTGCGACAAACACACTCCGCATCTCCTCAAAATCTCGACCAGCTCAGCGGAAGGTGGAAAGCGCAGTCCTGCTCGCAGACTGGCCTCACTGACAGTAAGGTACCCGAGAGGAGGAAGACTGGCCCGATCAGACCTCTTTGGAACTGTCGTCACCACATCATTAGGGATGTGGAAATTCTTATGGAGAAGCATCAGAAGATCGCCTGTAATAGTGGACGCAACATCATCCACCTTCGCTCCTTTAGTGGACCTCCGCTCTCCGTCAGGCAATGCGACAGACTTTCTCCCAACCGCGGGATCACTCGAGGGAAGGGGGTCGCCCGACATGACCTCTGTATAGGGAGGGGCCCTGCTGTAGGATAAGGGATGCCACCTATCCGAAGGCAGGGGAAGACCTCCCGTATAGCAAGAGGGCAGACAGGCAGAAGGGTGGAGGGGAAGGAGTCTCCTTCTCGCAGCAAGGGGCCCTGGGCCTGGACGAGGGATGCCACCCGTTCAGGGCCAGGGGAAGGCCTTACGTGAAAGAAAAGAGAGGGGAAGGGGGGGAAAGGTGCAAGGGTTAAAGGCCTAAGGGGGGGTATTTATAGGTGGGGAGGGGGGGGGGGGGGGGGGGGGGGAGTTAGGGGAGTTAGGGGAGTTGAGGGAGTTAGGGAGGTTAGGGAAGTTAGGAGAGTTGAAAAAAAAAAAAAAGTGGAGGGCGCTGTTAAAAAAAAATTTTTTTTTTGACCAGTCAACCTGGCGGACCGGGCAACTGCCAGGTCAACCCGCGGGCCGGGCGCAACCCCAGGCGGCCAGCGGGCCGCAGCGCGGGCCCAGGCAAGCCAGCAGGCCGGGCGCAGCCCCAGGCGGGCCACAGTGCGGGCCCAGGCAAAACAGCCCATGCCTTCCATGGGATTTGAACCCAGGACCTTAGGCATGGGACCAAAAAGATTAACCACTCTTTCACATGGGAAGAGTTGTTATAAATGCCTCTTTTTTTTATTTAAATTATAACATTTCAACTAATAGATGCAACATTAGTTACAATCATGACCACGTTAGCTCCACCTTAACACAATGACAACCAAGATCTTGTGTGTTATGACCACGTCGGCGCCACGTCAGCCACGATCAACTGCCACATCAGCGCCACGTCATCATACCCAATTTCAGGCCCAGAAATGTCAAATCGGACATTTTTGGGGTCCCCGGAACCATTTTTCGACGTTCCGGACTCAATTTTGGCACTTTTAGAGACATTTGGGACTTCTACAAACAAGTTTGGTTTTTTGAAAATATCAAATTGCACGAAGAAATTCTCCAAAAACTGTGACGCGTATTTTCGGACTTCTGGAACTTTAACGTCCAAAAATAGGGGGGCAACTGATACGTCATCAAAAAATTATCTTAATCGGGCACGAATCTTGAGGCAAAATCAAGTTGGAAACTTCCGAAATTAAAATTAGGATCATCCAAACTCTGATTTCAGTGAACTTACAGTCAAACTGAACGTCTCGGAACTACGAACCCAACAACACCAAGTTCGACCCAATCCGAGCCCAAATGGGTCCAAATCAAGGGTCTGAAGCACTATTGGAAGGTTCAAACCATAATTTGGATTACCAAACAATCTCCAAATGTGACATGCTTATATTCGAATCGAGCGTCTCGACGAGACGAATCCAACGAGCCCAAGATCGCCAAATTCCGACATCATTAAGACCTTCAAATGTCCAGCGAACGATCTATGATCAAAGGATTCAAGATCGGCCGTCCATTCAAACCACTCACTAACTACCCCTGATCTTTCACCTATTTACGGGTCATGCCACTCACGAAAATCTATAAATAGAGCCCCCTCTCCTCTTGAAAAAGACACCTGATCCTAAGGAGAAGAAGAGAGAACTCTTGCTTCCTTGCTCCTCCTCGACCACCGCCGGACCACCGCCTTGACGTCGTTGCTCCGCCGGACCACCACCTAAGGCCCTGCACTTCGCCGGACCACCACCTGAGGCCCTGCTCTTCGCCGGACCACCACCTGAGGCCCTGCACTTCGCCGGACCACCACCTGAGGCCCTGCACTTCGCCGGACCACCACCTGAGGCCCTGCTCTTCGCCGGACCACCACCTGAGGCCCTGCTCTTCGCCGGACCACCACCTGAGGCCCTGCTCTTCGTCGGACCATCACTTAAGGCCCTGCTCTTCGCCGGACCACCACCCGACGCCCTGCACTTCGCCGGACCACCAGCTAAGGCCCTGCTCTTCGCCGGACCACCACCCGAGGCCCTGCACTTCGCCGGACCACCACCTAAGGCCCTGCTCTTCGCCGGACCACCACCTGAGGTCCTGCACTTCGCCGGACCACTGCCTTGACGCTGGAATTCCGCCGGACCACTATTTACCGTCCTCAACTCTGCCCAACAACTACCTAAGGACCAAAGCTCTGCCAGACCGCCAGACGACCCTGAAGTTCTGGCAGAGCTACATAAGGCCCTCACAAGCCTCTAACTTTCACCCTACGGGTGATATTTGTAATCTGATCGCCCTTGAAGGCGAGTCAGTCCCCTGTAATCTGCTCAAGCTCTAGTGGAATCATTTCAACTGGGCCAGGCCCCGTGGTTTTTCCCCTTTTCAGGGTTTTCCACGTAAAAATCTTGTGTTATCTGTGTGCGAGCTAGATATTCGTGCAACGCTAAAACCTAGAATTCATACTCTACCGCCGCGTATATTCTAGCCCGCAACAACTATATAAAAGAGTAAAAAATAATTAATTTTTGTTTGATTATGTATAAAATGTGAAAGTATATATAAACTTGTTAAAAGCCTTACTATAAAAATAAATCAAAAAAGCATTCAGCAAGCAATTAATCTTGTCAAAATTATGTTTATTGATTCGATTGTCTAAACTGTAAGAGGCCACAAATATGATTGCAGCCTACCATATGTGACATCTTGGGATCAACATTACGAGACTTCACTGGCAATGCCACCTCCAAACCAATGTGAGCCTCCTCCTCAAGCATAGGTCAACGCAATTGAGGCATGCTTTGATTATGGAAGAGACTTCATCCCATCAAATTTTAACCAGGAGGGTCTTTGATCTACATCATCCATGATTACAGATGAAAACTAAACTGGATGAAGACATCAATGGCTTCTATATATATAAAGGGGGCGCTAAAATTCAATTTATTTGTAGGATTTCTACCAGGATTTTGGGCTATAAAAAGATTTCCTCACATTCAATGATGCGTGGTTGCTCGTTGTCGACAAGTGTTAGCTCACTCATCTGCTGCCTTCCTCGCCACCCAGGTTAATTGTTCAAATCAGGTCAATCTGGTAACCCAGTGTGTCAAGCCCTGGTCTAAATTCCTGACTTATTTGCCTAATCGTGTTGGATTAATTGAAGACATGTCAATTTCAGATTGGATTTAAACCCGACCCAAAAAAAAAACTTATTCTGATACCCCTAATCACAAGGTGCCATCAAGATAATCACAAAAACAAATTACAACATGTCGGGCCCACTCAGAGATGATGCCATCCCATTTTTGTTTATTACTCGAGAAATTTAACACCTTTTTTATTGCTCCCATTTATTTGGCTTGCGTTTGATATGTAGGGTTAATAGCACAAGTGATCATGGTGTTGTTACATATATTATAACTATCCAAGTAACAACTAGTATTGAAGTTCCTACAGGTGCTTGGATGCAAGCAATCCTTACACAACTTTTAAAAAATCTTCCCCTTAAAAAGTTTCCATGTGTAAACTCACTTTATTAAGTGCTTTCAAATTGACAAGTTAAAACAAACATAAAACTTACACTTGCATGGTTCAAGAAAGCATCTTTCAACATACAACCATTGGCACTAATTATGAAAAACCTTCCCAACATCCATCAATTCACGACCACGATAGCCAACAATAATTCTTTTGTAGAGGTCTCAACACCCTTGTTTGAAATATTCTAGATACATAGATCTTAGTTTTGCATTAATTGTTATCTCCTTCTGAGAGTTCTGCCAAAAAATAGCGATACCTCACTACATAGAAAATAAAATGGAATCACCATTAAAGCCTTTAAAGGATGTAATCACCAACATTCAAGTGTGGTTGCATTGAGGTAATCTCCTGCCACTATAAAAAAACAAAGTTATCAAAGTTTGTGCTATTGATTGGGATGCATCACTGTGGAATGAACAACTAATTGTCAAAATTCATGTAGTCATCGACTCGCTTTAACAAAACAATTTTTAGCCAGCTTTCTGAACATTAGCACAAATCAAGTTTTCAATACCTCACAAGCCTTCCAATACATTTCTTATCATTGGTGAGCAAACATAAAAACAACTTAATAAAGTAAGATTAGTGCTTTGACAAAAAATCATCAAAATCAAAATAAGCAGTAGACCAAATGATTTCACTTGCATCATCTTTAGAAAAAAAATCTACTTTCATAAAAGAAATCACCCAAAAATACATCATTTGCCTGTTTACAAATCACTTCCAAAAATTTTGGAAATATCCTTCCCCTCTAAAGGCAACTTTTTCAAAGATCGACTTTATAAGATAAATAAACCTTCCATTGTCCTTGAGCCAGTCTTTGAAGAGAATGATCACACAAAAGATAAAAGGCATATGCATCTTAATTAGGATATTCTGAAAAGTCTCATAAAATGTGATTCAAGAACTCTTCAAACAAACTATCCAAATAAATTTGCTAATCAACAGATGACTACTACAATTTTTTGGAGTACATGTTATTGGTAACCATCTAAAGTGGACTGTTCCAGTCACTTTGCATCAATTTCCTGCCGCTAAAAGAGCATTCAACCGCCTTAGTTGGGCAGGAAGAGACTTGAGGGTTGTCTGCAGATTCCACAGCTTCAGGTGAGAGAAACAGTCTCTTGGATTTGCTTGGAATTTCTGCCAAAAAAAGAAGTGCAGACATTGGCCATGGAGATTGAGCGCTATGGAAAGGACGTAAAGGTTTTTACACATCCAATATTTCTCCAGCCAAATTATATGCCAAGAAACAGTCCCATATAAGGCTCGGTATTTTCTTTTTTTAATTCTGAGTTTGTTTACTCTTTGATGAGCAGTAATCTACGTATCTCCTCTCTCTAAATTCTGAGTACCTACTGGCAATTATAATCCGATTAGCCTCAACATTGAGAAAAAAATAAGGCTGGAGGCTGCAGTCAGGGTTCAGTAGTGGCAAGACATTAAATCATCCATTCCCACATCACGATCTCTGTTTTCTTAACTGGTTTATTAACCTTAGAATTTCAATTCTCTAATAAATTAGCTACCTAGTAGTGCCCTGTTAAATTGCAAGTGGGTTGGAATAACTCTAGCGACGTTTTAAGTGTGATTTGATCCTCGGTAAGTGCACAGCTTATATCTACCGGCAAATCCCAATATCGGTACAGCCAGGAAGGCTTCAATACAACTCTAGTGCAAGAGAAACAAGGATGTTTATGAAAACAGAACCTGAAGGCAGACTTAAGAAATGAATGTGTCCATAAGAATTTAATTTAGGTGCAGCTAGTTTAAGTTCCTTATTTCATCCTAGGTTGTATATCCAATTGACCAGCCTAGTTTGACAAAAGTGTTGTAATAACCTCGCTAGTGGTTATATAATACAATCCACATCCCTTTCTTTTCTGGCTTCAGTGTAAGAAAAAAGTTTTGGAGTTATGGTATCTCATCAGACGACGACAACAAAATATGGCCGCATTCAGCCAAACAACCAATCTGTAATGTTTTTTTCAAGCTCTGTTAATAGAACAACAAGCAACAAGGGATCAAGATGCAACCACTTCTCACATGCAAAATAGATTAAATAATGCCAACATTTCAAGGATGGTAGGATGGTTCCAACCAGATCGTAATAATCTCCAAAAATTTCATTCAATGCCGCTAAGTTTAACTAAGAACATTCATCCAAACGAAGCTTTGAGCTGGAATGCATGTCATAGATTGCGCTCTTTGTTGTAGCCATATTTACGTAAGCGCTCCACCTCCTCAAATCTCTTCAGTTACAATCCAAGTCGCCTTTGTGATCAATTTGGCTAAAATTGTGTTGGAGCAAACCGAAAATTATACCTCAAATCATAATTCGTTATGAATCTCAAAGCAAACAAAAGATTATGCTTATAAACAAGATTTAAAATTGCGCAATTCGGGATTGAGGAGTTTTCTGTTCATGAGGTGAAGCATTAGCCTCAAGGCATTTTGACATATGAGCCTCACAACGCAAAAATTATGTAAAGTTAAAATGAAGGATATTAGTGAAATAATATGTTACAAAATGACATATTAACATTCTAATGTACTAAGAAGTAACAAATTGATGTATATATAAAGTAATAAATTGTGCAAGATGCAAAACAACAAATAACAAATTGCACAAAATAGGTTTAATGCAAACATCAACATGTCAACATTAAATAGAACACAATATATCAAATCGAAGTTACACATCAACTAAATTTATCACAAAATTAACTCATTCCTAGTTTCTTATTGTTCAATATTGAATTTCCAAAGATCAAATTAACAATATAATAACAAAATAAAGGTCTTCAGGACTATCATGACCCAAGGGGTTTCATTGGAATCATCTTCATAGCAAATAGTTTTCTCCCTTGCCTTATCCTCAATGGAGTTCATGGTCTCTCAATCTTCCTGTTCTTTGAACATTAATAATCAACCAAAAAATGAGTAATTATAACTAAATTTTAAAAGGAAACTAAATAATTAAATATCTTTATATACCTTTTCTTTTATGTTTTTTTTTTACTTGCTTTAGTGCACAAGCTTCACTTTGACATGGCAGGAGAAGCAGGAGCAGGAGCAGCAGAGGAGCGTCAGGAGTAGCAGGAGGGCTGGGTGGCCTGAACCAACCCAGCCGGTCGGTTCGGCAGGGCTGGGCAAAAGCATGAGAGGGGAGCCATGGAGAAAATTCAGCCAGCTTCGTGAGGCCCAGAAGAGGCAATTAATTAAAGAAAGTTTTAATTATAATTGAGAGTAAATTAATTAGGAAAAGAAATCTTATTTGAATTTAAATTTGAGAGGGAATAATTTAGGGAGAGCCCATGGGAGTTATTATTCATTAAGAAGGAATCAAGGGGGAATTGTTTATGAAAGTTATAATTACAATTGGGAAGGAATTAATTAGGAAAGGAAGTCTAATTGAATTCAAATCTGAGGTGAAATTATTTGGGAGGGAATTAGGAGAGCCTATTTAAGGCTAACTATGGGGTGATTTTAGATTATGCCTGATTTTGCTAGAATTAGTACTGCTTAGGTTGAGTGAGCTCTAGCCAACGGCTAGAGATTTGGGAGAGCTAGATCTTCCTCTCCAATTGAAGATCCAACTGTAACTTGTGTTTTTCGTCTTAGTTCTTTCAATAAAAAAAGAGTTCTTGTGCGTTCTTCCTGAATTTCTTGTGTCATTTCCAAATCTTGCTGAAATTGCATCCACTTTGTGTCAAATTGGTATCAGAGCGAGATTTTGGGAGAGATGATAGCAAAGAAGATCGATGCATTGGAAGGCATACTGGAGCAAATCAAAGCTGAGAGAGAGGAGAAGTTCTCAACCATCGAAGGAAGATTTTCAACCATGGAAGGAAGGCTTTCATCCATGAAAAATCAACTTGGAGGGCTGGAGGAGACGATGAGGAAGCTCTTGGAGATGCAATCAAAAACTCCACTGATGGTTTCGATGGCTAACCCTAACCAAGATCTGATCGGGATTCCTTAGCCGAATCGAAGGGAAATGAGATTAGACAGGAGTTCGACGAGGAGAGTTTCTTTCATCAAGAGCCACCTCTTGGGGCTCCAATAAGAGGCGGATCAGGGTTTCCAGATGAGGGACAATAATGAGGGAAATTTTTTGGTCGAGGTGGTGGGGTGGCTGACCACTATGTGAGGCATTTCAGGCAAGGTTAGTTGGTCAAGAGCCACCTTCTAGAGCTCCAATAAAGGGCGGAATAGGATTTTCGAATGAGAGGACAGCATGAAGAGAGTTTCGTGGTGGAGGTGGTGGGGTGGCCGACCATTATGGGAGATATTTGGGAAAGGAGAGTGGGCGACTAGAGATGAAGGGGGTAAAATTGAACCATGGGCATTGGGTCAGGAAAGGAGGGTGGAAGAAAGCTGGGGTTTCCACCCTCGATATACGGGGAAACATGGAGGAATCACAACAATCATTACACTAGAGGAGGAAGAAGTTATTGGGGCGGTGGCCATCCTAGGGTGAGGAAGTTTGAGATGTCGATATTCGAAAGGGATGATGCCCATGGTTGGGTATACTGCGTGGAGAGGTATTTCACAGTGAATATGGTGAGAGAGGATGAGAAGCTTACGGTCGCATGGCTATGTCTGGAGGGGAAAGCCCTTACTAGGTTCTAATGAAGGGAGGTTAGATACCTGATCCGCTCTTAGGAGGAGTTTAAGGATTGCTTGTTGGAACATTTTCGAGCTATTCGGGAAGGAGACCTAAACAAGCAATTCCTTGCCTTGACACATGAGAGGGCTGTCATGGAATATAAGGAAAGGCTTGAGTCGCTATTAGGGCGGTTGAAGGGGATTTCAGAGGCGGTATTGGAGAAAAATTTTATGAAAGATCTCAAACTCGACATATGGGCAGACCTCCAATTGTTGAGGCAGAGGGGATTGAAGGACACCATGGAGCTTGCCCAAATAGCGGAGAACTGGAGGCAGATGGAGAGGACCAGCATCAACGGAGTCACTAGAGTCTGCTACAGAAGCCCCTTAACTTCATTGGCACCGAAGACTCGGGCGATGTCATTTCAACGAGAGGCACCAAGGAAGAAGAGAGAGAGACTTCCCTAGAGCCAACTTCAAGCACTTCACAGAGGCAGAGGTGCAGGACAAAAAAGAGAATTCTTTGTGCTTCCAATGCGATGACCCAGCCATCGGTGCAAGGACTGCACACTCCAAGTCCTTATGGTTAGTGAGAAGGTGGAGACTGACAATGAGGAGTTGGATGAGGTAGCAGAAGAGGGAGGGTAGCATCTACAACTTCATGTAGCGGAAGTGTCCCTTAACTCAATGGTGGGATTTACTCCAAATCACACCATGAAGGTAAGGGGACAAATCAAGGAGCAGCTAATGGTGATCTTAGTGGATAGCAGAGCCACACATAACTTCATCTCAAATCAGGCCATGGACCAATTGGGTTTTAAGTTGGAGGATACGAGGAGCTTTGGAGTCATGATGGGGACAAGGAAGGTGGAAAGGAATATGGGGATTTGCAGAAGGTTGGTGCTGATACTCCAGGGCATACATATAGTGGAGAATTTTGTTCCCTTGGATTTGGGGAGCACTGATGCGATTCTGGCAATGAAATTGTTACATACTATCGGGGAGACAAAGGTAGACTGGAAATCTTTGACAATGGAGATTCTTGTGGAGGGGAAGATGGTGGGGCTGCAAGGAGATGTCAGACTATGCAGAACCCTAGTTTCACTCAAAACCATGGTCATGATGATACAAGGAGCAGAGCTAGGCTACTTGGTGGAGATACAGAACTTAAAGGAGTTGAGAGAGTTCATAAGTCTCATCGGGTACTATCAAAAGTTTGTGCAAGCGACGACATGAGTCTTCGAACAGTCAAAGAGAGACATGACCAGCGTGCCCGTTTTAGCACTTCCTAACTTCGGTAGACCATTTGTGGTCGAGACGGATGCATCAGGATACAGACTATGGGTAGTGCTTATGCAAGATCATCGGCCCATTGCTTACCTCAGCCAGGTGCTAACAATAAGGGTGAGGCTCAAGTCCATATACAAGTGAGAGTTGATGGCGATTGTCTTAGCCATCCAGAAGTGAAAACCATATTGGTTGGGACGACACTTTTATTGCCATAATATACTAGAGGAGTCTGAAGTGTCTGCTGGAACATAGGATTGGGGCTAAGAAGCATTGGGGGTGGTTATCCAAGTTATTTGGATATGATTGTGAGATTTAGTGTATCGCCCAAGACCGGAGAACAAGGCTGCAAATGACCTATCGAGGAAGATAGACGAGCCACAACTGACAGCTATCAGTACCTATGCGACGAGGGGAAACAGGAACACAGGAGATACTAATCAAGTGGAATGATCTACCGGAGTACAAAGCCACATCGGATCCATATGAGAAAATCAGATGTGGGCTCCGAAAATTCCACAATGCGCTCCCGGCCTCTCCACGCCACATCTCTTTTATTTTTCTTGTTGTGTGATGGCGGAGAGTTTTAACGAGATTAGGTTCCGGGTGAATTTTCAGAAAGCAGATTGGTGGGTTTTATATAAGACACTACCCAGAGATTTCGCCCTCATTTTGTGAGGACTTTATAATCTGAGTTCTGCTTTCCTATAGGCACAAAGCCCTATAGTTAATTACCCCTCCCGATAACAAGAGAGAACTTTCGATTAAGGCTAGTCAATGACTAGTAGTCATTAAAGAGGTCGCATATGTTGTAAAACCAGCGTATAATAGCAACAATTCAAGGGTTTGAATTTGATTTTATGATTTGGAATTTATCACCATGAACTTAAAACTGGTGGTGGGAGGAATGAAGATGAGCCCGATCAAGATCCTATTGTTTCGTCGTCCCGGGCTATCATATTTCCTGATCTACTTAGTCAAAGGAGGTAGTCAACCCAACCTGACAGAAGATACTTTATCAGCAGCCATGGGTTGCTTTGTCCAAAAATACCTTGTAGACCTGGGTTGGTATTTGTCTAAGGGGATAGATCAGAATCCACCTTAGCCAACAGAGGGCTTTATGCCTATCAAATATACCCAATGATTCATTACTCAAGGGTTTGAAACCTTTAGGGAACATACGGGCGTTGGTCGTGATCGTAATATAATGGTGTCATTTTGCTGCAAAACCACCCGATCAGAGGGCGCGTGCCACGTCTTTGCTAGCAAAAGACTATTTGAGGATGAAGCTTAGTGATACACCCGACAGAACATTCGCTCTTTGTGAGCTAAGATTAATTTCAAATTTATCACCCTGGACAAACAGTTGCGAGAGGTGGATGGGTTTTGGTTTTAAGTTTTTTTTTTTTTAGGTGTTATATTTCATTTCAAGAATTTGGACTTTTATTAGATTTGAGATTTGACCGCTCCGATTGAGATTTTCTGTCAACACGGCCATCATCAGGGTGAAGTTAAAATTACTTGTATTTTCTTAAAAATTTGGGAGGCATTTTATGATTCAAGTCAGGTCGACTCCAGTCCTTTCGAGGTGGAGGTTGAGACTTGAGTATTTGGCCTGGGCAGCATTCTCGAATCGTTAGATTTAGGAATCATATACAACGATCGAAGCACATGCAGGATTTATATTTAGTTTAAACATAGAATGTTATATTAATTAGCATTTGATCCCGCGCAACATTCTTAAACATTTATGTTTGTAACTTTAACACGTTGACCGGGTTATTGAATTTAGGTAGGGGCTTACGGCTTTCATTTGAAAGTAGCCCTAATAGTGGGTCTTACGATCTTTATTAGAGGTGGCCCAAAAAATTTTAGTTTGATAGGTTTTGTGGTTACCTTAGAAGTGCCTAATGACAGGTCTTACGACCTAGCCCTGTAAGTTAAGTAGCCAGTATGGTGAGTCTTACAACTTAGTCATATAGGCTAAGATGCCCCATTAAGGGGTCTAGAGTTAGGTTGTTTCTTAGCTATTACCCCTAAAGATCGGACTTACGGCTTTCATTGAAAGTAGGCAGGGGAATTTTAGAAATTTATTGCTTCACTTAATAAATAAATATTTAGTGAAAAAAAATGCCGATAGGATTTACTACTCATGATAGAAGTATCTTATAGGATTCAGATTAGCTAGGGCATAGATTAGATACTTTACTCCCTCGACGTCAGTGTTAGTGTCTTATTTGTGCTCGTAGCTTATTTCTACTATAGTACTCTGTTACTTTGCTTTCAACACTTTGTTTTGCCTACAGTAGTTAGTTTACTACTTTCAGCATTAATTTAATTATATTTATTAATGCGCTGACTTTTGACTGTTTGCTTGCAGGTGCTCGTAGCCAGCAGTTTAGAGAACTCTCAAGTAGATGCAGTTTAGGCTACAACTGAGGGTCTAAGTGAGCTTGAGCTTGTTTTGTGAGCTGCTTGTTGAGTTGTTTGGAGAGTATTTTATTCTTGTTCAGAGAGTTGTTGTGTGAGCTGCCGCTTGTTGGAGAGCAGTTTGAGTTGTTTAGTAGTTTGAGAGCTTTGCAGTTTGAGAGCTTTGCAGCTTGAGAGCCATTTGGAGAGCTACCAGTTTGAGAGTTTGTACACAAACTGGATTAATGAAAACATTTCATTCATGCATTTTATTTTATTTGCATCAATTGATTAAATGAACTTTAATTGAAATCAAGTTTTAATTTAATTAAAGTTTTAAAATTAATCTCAGAATTAATCATTTAAAGGCCTAGATCTCTTAACTTGATTTAATTAACATCCAAGTTATTGATTTTTTGCTAAGTTAAAACTAATTGGTTTAGCTTAAATATGTTAAAGTTTTAATTCGATTAAAATTTAGTTATTGAATTTTCATATTAGTTAATTGGATTCCAATTCAAGTGTTGGAGTTCTGATTTGTTTTTTTTTAGTTGGTTAGTTAATTAATTGATTTTTCCAAATTATGTTAGTTGATTTTATTTAAGGGATTTTGTTTAGGTTGGTTTGTTAGATTCCAATTTCAATTTTCAATTAATTGTTTTTAGATTTTAAGTGAATTTTAAATTGATTAAAGTTATGATTGAGGTTTGATTTTAATTAAGTTTTGAGTTGGTTGTTAAATTAATTAAAGAACTTAATGTTGAATTAAATGCTCTTAGTTACTTTAGGATTTTTTTTATTCAATTAATTAATTCCAAGTTAAATCAGTTAATTGTATGTTTCTCCAATCTTTCAAAATTTTCAAAAATTTGGCTAAGTCCAGAATTTTCGAGTGAATTTCGGCAACCTCCTGACGTTCCCTCCCCATGAGGGGAGGTAAGGGGAGGGCACTTGCCCTTTTGGCTCGACTCAACCAGAGTAAATCAACCGCGATGAGATTGGGAGAGCGAATCGATCTCATAAAGAGTCTTCAAGTCTTTAATCCCTCGGTCAGATCAGATTGACGGCTAAGGGCTTTGGGGCTAAAGAGTCTTCATACGGAAGTATTTAGAAAAGTTTAAATTATAATTGTGAGGGAATTAATTAGGAAAAGATTTCTAATTTGAATTCAAATCTGAAAGGGAATTATTTGGGAGGAAATTAGGAGAGCCTATTAAAGATAACTATATGGTGATTTCAGATTACGCTTGATTTTGCTGAAATTACGTTTGCTTAGGTTGAGTGGGCTTTAGCCGACGGCTAGGAATTTAGGAGAGATAGATCTTCCTCTCCAATTGAAGATCCAACTATAAATTGTGTTTTTCTTCTTAGTTCTTTCAATAAAAAAGAGTTCTTGTGTGTTCTTCTTCCTATATTTCTTGTGTCATTTCCTGATTTTGTTGAAATTGCATCCACTTCGTATCACATTTCTAGCACCATTGAAGAAATCATCGTTCATATCTTCTTGTAAATCAAATAGGGTAACCTTTAAGTTCATCATCCACAAATCATTAGTCGTCCACTAGCATATCATCACATAGAGCTAGATTCTCATCATCATTCAAATCTTTCTATTTCATGTCCTTAAATCTTTTATTGTACATGATATACACTAAAGAGTTCATCCTTAAATTGTCAAACATTTTCTCCATTTTATATGAACTTGATTGTATGTGCTCCAATTGCATTCACTTCCTAATGAAAAGCATGTAAATGCCAAAACTTTGATAGCAAAATGTTGTAGCTCATGAGTGACTTCACCAAACCGAATCTACTACTCAACTAAAGTAGGTACAAAAAAAGTATAATATGAACCAATAAGCTTAAAATATAAAACGTACATTCTTGTTTCACTTAAGATAATGGAAATAAAAAACTTTAAGTAGAGAATGTTTTGCAACTATATATTTTGCCTATTGAAGTCCAAAGAAACATTTCCTACTCCTAACACAAGTTGCATATCAACATTTGCCCCTTTTAGACGAGTCAATAAAAAGCCTATCCATGTAATGGTAAATACCCAATTTTGTCTTACGATTATTTTATTTATTCTTTGATTATTAAACTGAGGATTAAGGTAGTATAATGTAGCATCGGATTATAATGAAGTCGTAGCTCCCCACTTATCCTCAATAATATAGCATATTTTCCTATAGCTTGCCTCATCTACTCCTAAGTTATTAGAACTCATCTCCTTCGCTTCATCCAATGCATTTTATATAAAACCTATTGCAACTTCTTCTCTGCATCACCCATCCTCAACACTTGAACCATAAGCCTAGTTATCGTTATTGCATATGATACACTTAACAAAATTATTTCATTCAAAAAAAAACTTGTGATGTATTTTCCCTCACTTTTCCTAGCTCAAGCATAATTCAACCCCTACAAAGGTTGTCTGACCTCCAACATGGTCTATAGTGTTAGGTAAACTATAGCAAGTTTGGCTGCAACAAGCCATAGGATTTCTTTGTTTGAGAACTTCCTCATCAACAACAACACTAAATAATGATTGTATATAATCAAATGCACTCTTATATCCCCTCAACTATTTCATCTAACAATCTAAAATATATTCAGCGTCCCTTCACCTTATCATATGCTTCCATAGACTTCAAGAAAATAGTTTCTTATCAATTAATAAAGCCCTTGTTCCTAATGCCATACCATCCATCACTTCAGTCTGACTCCAAGTCCTCTTAATGTCTTCAATAGCTTTCCATATGTTGTTCAATTCCTCCTTGAAAACCCAAGTTCTTAAATCATACATAAACAAAGTTTATAAGCCTCGCCATAAGCTCGAACAAAACATATCATCTTGTAGTAGGAAAGGGAGATTGCAATATTGAATGGAATGGTGTTTTTATACCAAAAAAAAAAATTTACCATTCTCCATACAAACACATTTGTGTTCCTCAGCTGTATTTGGGGACAACTTATGCAATACATAAGGTTTACCTCCCCTCCCATCATCCTCTAAATTGACAATATAAAAATCCACTAGAACTCTTGCATCTCTATAGGATATTGGTGGCAAAGAGGAAGATGAGTTCCAGCCACTACACTCACTCTCACAGATATTGGTGGCCAGTATGAGCTGACGTCAACTCTATCATTAAATTGTTGTTGCGTCAGATACTTCAACGTCATCAACTCATTCATTAATAATCGGATCATTGCTTTAAATTGAGCAATATGAGGCTCACCTTAAGGCCTGTCTCAACGCAATTCCATTGAAAAATGGTTCGAAGCTTGAAACTTGAAGCTTACGCCTCAAGTTTTTTTTTTTTATGAGGTGTATGCCGCAGTTTGGCTGAGGCGCGCCATGCCTCATTGGTGTGAGGCATATGCCTCGCCCTATTTATATATATTGGTGATTAAAACATAACTAAATCCTAAACTAAAGCCTCAAACAAATCACACCATCATGCACCCCTGAGCCGCAGTCACTTCCTTTTGTATATATATTGATCACAAATATATATATATATATATATATATATATATATATATATATATATATATATATATATATATATATATTGATCACAAATATTTATGAAAGAAAATGACTAAAATAAATGAAGAATAAGTAGATTGAGGGGCATTGGACTCCATAGGATGAAGCAAATAGAGAGACCAATTTGTTATAACGATGAATCAAATAAGGACCTCCCTCAGTGATGATAGAGTAGATTTCTAAGTTATTGCCAACTATTTCAGTTTTCTTTAGGAATTAAATGTAAATGAGTAGGGAACTAGGAAAGTTAGAATTTGGAGTTGAATTTGATGTTATATGATACTTTTATATAATTTATATATTTTATGTTATTTTGCTCTTGTAATATTTGAATTTCAATTCTATCTCACACAATTTATCACTTGTCACTTTTATGTCTTGTGTAATTTTTTGTTTCATATGCATGTCAATTTGTTACTTCATAGTAATAAAAAGTTCATACTAAAAAGAAAAATAGTTTGACTACTTTAGGATAAACTCTTGATTTCAATCATATAAAAGTGCTTTCATGACAGAAATTTGAAGTCTTTAAAGCATGTCAAAGATCTCTTACTTTGGAATAACATGCCATCAAATGATGAATGATTCATGAATGATGACAATGACATTACACCATCTAATTTTTAACAATAAAATCTCAATGTTGATTTCTTCAATGGGGATAGAAGCAAAGATATACATGTCGAACACAAGCTAACAAGATATATATATATATATATATATATATATATATATATATATATATATATATATATATATATATTGGTATTTAAAGTAGTGACTATCAAAATAGTCATTGTTTTAACTTTAATTAACTTTTTTATATCTTATTGATTATTAGTGATTAAGAAATAATAAGATGAATAAGATCAAAGAAGAGGAAGTAGATAGGACAAATATCGATACAACTCAAAATGAGGAAGATGAGAAAGCAATTAATTATGATGATGACTCCTATGATATTTAAAAATTATAATCTTAATGTTTGGTTAGTTTACTTCTTGCCTTATTTAGATGTTGAACAATATGAGTGGGGAATAGAAATTTATTATGTTACATATTTTGAATTGTTATGTTATTAATTCATACTTTTATATCTTATCTTCTTTTGATGTTTTCATGACACTTCTATTTTAATGCAATTTGCTGCTTCTTAATGTGTTATGATGCTTATTTGTTACTTTTTAATATGCTAAGAGGTTAAGATGTTAATATGTTACTTATTATTTCACACTTAGATGTGTATATGATACGTCTTGATTCACGCAATTTGTTGATTATGAGGCTTACATCTCAAAAAGCCTCGAAGCTTATAGATAGAAAACAGCCAGCAATAATGTAGAAATTTGCTGATTTTCAGAGAATTTCAGCAAACAGAGCAAATCTTTCAAGATTGGTATAGAAATAAGAGAAATAATCACTTCAATTCCAATCATAGAAGAAGAAAACAGCAAACCGATACAAGAATCTTCAATTCAAGAGGAAGATTCAACTCTCCAAATCTCTAGCCAAAGCCTAGAGCCCAAAAACAAAACCTAGATCTCAAATTCAACCTCCAAATTCAAGATGACCCTAACCCTAGCAAGAAGAAAGTAATTAAAGCAAAAGGTAAATTACATAACCCTAAACAGTCCCTAATTCAAATTTTTCCTCCAATACAAAGCTTAATTAGTGAGTAGGCCCCACCACACTAGCCGCCATTTATAGCATTGAATCGGTCCAGGATGGACCGGTTCAGCCGGCCCTTGGGCCAGCCTAACATTACCCCCCTTCCAAAGACTCACCTTGTCCTCAAGGTGAAATGAAGGAAATTGATGCTTCACTCTCTCATATGGTTCCCAAGTAACATCAAAGTCGGGAAGGTCCCTCCATTTACTAAGCACTTATTTGTTTCCCTCTTTATCTGATCTCACCCCTTTTAGCTCCAATAGTTCTAAGACCACTTCTAATTCCTCTGTCAAAGTTGCTGGTAAATCTGCACTAACAGCATGCTCCCCAAGAGCTCTCCTTAGCTGTGACACATGAAAGACTGAGTGTATGATGACGGATGGGGGTAACTTCAAACGGTACGCCACTGCTCCAATCTTGTCCAATATCTCATAGGGGCAAAAGTACCTCGGGGACAATTTCTCGTTTTTCCTGTTGGCCACTGTCCTCTGTCTGTAGGGTCGCAGTTTTAAGAACACATTCTCCCCCACTTCAAACTGGATGTCTCTCCTATGTGCATATGTCTGCTTCTTCATGATATGTTGTGCCCTCAACTTCAACTCCTCCAACACCCTATCCCTTTCCTCCAAGTACTTCTCTACTGAGGAAAGTAGTGTGTTTCCTTGCCCAAAGTGCACTAAGTATGGGGGGTCCCTTCCATACAGCACTTTGAAAGGGGTTATATGAGAAGCTGAGTGGTACGAGTTATTGTACAAATATTCGGCTCATGCTAACCACTTGGCCCACATCCATGATGTTTCAGAAGCAAAGCACCTCAAGTAAGTCTCCAAGCTTCTATTGACTACCTCCGTTTGTAAGTGCTTCTCTTGAGCAATGTTCTCTGTAATCTAAACAGCTCCCTTCAGAACTGGCTGGGAAACACCTTGTCCCGGTCAGAAACTATCGACTCGGGAATCCCATGCAGTCTAACCATCTCCTTGATGAATGCTGCTGCCACTGTCACTGCGGTGTAGAGGTGTCATAAGGGAATGAAATGTGTGTACTTACTCAGCATGTCCACCACCACAAAATGACTGCGAATCCCTTCGATCATGGTAGGCCATCTATAAAATCCATGACTCTTCCTCCCATACCCTGTTTGGAAGTGCTAAGGGTTATAGTAACCCCCATGGAGCCATAGCCATGTACTTGTTCCTCTGGCACACCTCACATCTCGCCACCATCTCCTCCACATCCTTATGCATCCCCTTCCAGTATAACTCAGCAGCCAATCTCCTGTATGTCTTCTGTACCCCAAAATGGCCTCCAACTACGCTCACATGGAACTCCAACAGTAGGTAGGGAATATGGATGGAAACTCGTGGCATCACAAACCTCCCTTGATGTAAAAGTCTCTTCCCCTCAAATGAGTACCCTGGATGGCTACTCGTATCTTTCATCAAATCCTCCCTAATCTTCCTCAACTCCTCATCCTGCATACTCTTCTTTGATAGCCCCCCAATCTACCATCAGTGGTACTGAAATTGCCATCGCCTAGAGCTCCCCAACACATCTTGATAAGGCATCAGCCGCCTTATTTTTCAAACATGGCCTGTACTAGATCTCAAAATCATAGTCTAGCAGTTTGGACAACCACCTCTGATGGTCCTCAGTCACCATCATTTGCTCTAATAAGTATTTCCAACTTCTCCGATCTGTCCTGACAATGAAATATCGACCTAGCAGGTAAGGGCGCCACTTCTGAATAGCCAACATAATAGCCATCAGTTCCCTCTCATATACCGACTTCAGCCTAGCTCTGGCTGACAGTACTTGACTGTAGTATGCTATAGGTTTGTGGTTCTGCATGAGTACAGCCCCCAACCCATATCCAGACTCATGGATCTCCACTACAAAAATCTGACTGAAATCCGAAAGAGCTAAAACTGGAACTATAGTCATGGCTTTCTTCAGTCTCTCAAAAGCCTGGGTCGCTGCCTCTCCCCACAAGAAGCTATCCTTCTTCAGTTGCTCGATCAAGGGACAAGTTGTGGTACTGTATCCCCTCACAAATCTCCGGTAGTAACCAGTCAATCCTAAAAAATCCCTCAACTCCCTCAGGTTCCTAGATAGAGGTTACTTCTGCATTGCCTCAATTTTGGTTTGATCAACCGTCACTCCCTCCTAGGATACCACATGCCCCAAGTACTTCACACTAGCCTGTGCGAAATTGCACTTCTTTAGGTTGGCCCTCAGCTGATGCTCCTATAGAACTCCTAAAACCATCCTCAAGTGCTTTAGATGCTCCTCTTCAGTCTTGTTGTACACCAGTATGTCATAAAAAAAAAACCAAGACAAACTTCTGGAGGTACAGCCGGAAAACCCTGTTCATTAAAGATTGGAAAGTAGCAGGGGCGTTAGTAAGCCCAAACGGCATCGCTAGAAACTCATAGTGCCTCTTGTGTGTCTTGAAAGCCGTCATTTGAACATCTGCCTCCTTCATTCTGATTTGATGATAACATGACTTCAAATCCAACTTTAAAAACACCACTGCTCCATACAGCTCATCCAAGAGCTCATTAATCACAGGAATAGGGAACTTATCCGGCACTATCCCCTTGTTCAAAGCTCTGTAATCCACACAAAACCTCTTGAACAGTAAGACTGAACTAGAGAAAGGACTCACACTTGGCCTGATGATCCCCGCCTCCAACATCTCCCCGATCAACTTTTTAATCTCATCCTTCTAAATCTGGGGATAGCGGTACGGCCGAACATTGAACGGTGACACCCCTTCCTTCAAGGTAATGGCATGCTCCAGCTCTCTCTGTGGAGGTAGGCTTTGTGAGGTTGAAAAACCTCACGGAACTGTTGTATGAGCAGCTGAATTGAAGTAGGAATGTTTCCCTCATCCTCTAGTCTGACCTCTTCCAAGCGCTGCAACTTCACCAAAAATCCTCCTCCCACCTCATGTATGGTCCTGATCAGAGATTTGAAAGATACCCCAACCTTGGACAGCCCGGCATCGCCCTGAATCACCATCCTCCTTCCCCCTACCACTAGCTCCATCCTCAGTGCTCCCTAATTGACCTTAGGTCCATAGCCACTTCATCCCCATGATGACATCAGTTGATGAGGACATCCGACCTTGTAGAGTTTACCAGAGACGGAGCCGACGATCAAAGGTCACGATTACACCGCTTTATTTTTGAGTTATTAATTGTATTGGATTTATTGTTATTTCTTTTCCGATTTTACCCTCACTTGAGTGAGTAGATGTTTGTGACCCCGAGGGAAACTATTGTCTTTTGTTTTGTTATTGTATGTGGGAACTATTTATAGCCTCCTCTTATTCTTGTGAGGGTTAATGAAGATTATTATGAAATTTCAGCAATTGTCTCTTATGTGTTTTGAGAGAGAGCTTTGGTGAGAACCCTAAATGAGGGCAACATATCACCCACCAGCCGCAGGAAGTGTCCGGGCTCGTGATTAACCTTCTTTCTATAATCCACCACCTCCTTCTCCCTTAACCGCCGCCCAAACCCCCTCCTAACCGCCGGCTTTAAGCCTCCTCATCCACCATAACTGTCGGCCACCATCCAAACCCCTACCATCCTCCTCCATAACCGCTGGCCAAGAACCCCAAATCCCCTCCCCTAGACCAACCCTAACCCTACCCTAGCCGCCAGCCACAATTCCCCCCTCTTTGCCTCCAAATTTCAAATTACCATATTATTGTTTCCATATTGGGTGCAAATCACATTAGGAAAGTATTCAAAGCTTATTCCTTTCCTTCAAATTTAAAATTTCTTTCCTAATCTATTATGTTTATTTTAAGAAAGTTACTTAAATCAAATCTATTTGAATTTTAAATAGGATTTTATTTGAAATAATCTTTCCTAATTTAAGATTCTAAGAAGGCAAGTTTTAAATCCCACCTAAAGCCCCCTCTTGCCCCAAGCATGCCGCCGGCCCCCTCCCTCCCTCTCTCTATCCCACATTAATTCTCTTCCCCCTTTAGAGCCCTAATCAATTCCCTCATCGAAAGAGCACCTTTCCTTTCCCTCCTAATTTTTGAAATTCAAAATTCAAAACCTCCAATCCCCTCCCAATCAAATCTAAAATTAAACTTCAGATTTTGGGAAATATCCCCTCCCCTTCTCCATTAGCCCCCCTCCTCTTTGCTCTTTCAAATCAGTTTCCCTCCCAACTACTCCGGATTAATTTTAGATTTACTAATTGACGTCTTCCCTATCACCTTTCCACAAAATCTGAAATTTCATGTTCTACTTCCTTTCTCCATTGTATAGCGGATCCTGAACAAGACCACAGATTTGTCTACGACGACCAAGGACAAATTGATATCTTCAAATCTCCATTCTTCGAAATCAACTTGGAGATCGATCAAACCGTTGAAGACTACATCAAAAGGATTATCTTCTCCCTTGCCGCCGCTATCGACGAACAACTCTCTCCTGCTCAGTGGCAGATCGTTTCCAAATCCTGATAAAAGTAAATTTCTCCTCCAAGTCTTTTGTTTTTCTAAGTCTTCCTTTTAATTTGTGGCATCATAAAGGTTGTGCAACTATCTCCGTTTAGCCTACATCAAGAGCGTGAGTGAGTGGATCCAATTAGTGCCTAATCTATATGTTAACACTGGGATTTCCTTTGAACTCATCCATGTTATGCTGGTTGTGATTGGAACTGATTATTCGTGGTTCTAACTTTTATATTGTAATTTGTCCTAAGCTTAAATCACCTCTTTGTTGTTTTAATATTTGTTTAAATCGCTAAAAGTAATGTAATTATTGTTGGTCTAAATAAAAAGTGTATATTTTCAACATTACATAATTACTCATGCATATAGTTCTACATCATCAGTGCTCCCCAACTCCAATGGGAGAAAGTCCTCCCTCACCTGGATCCCCTGAATAGTCAACACTACTCCCCTACATACTCCTCTACCCATCTCCACCTTTCTCGTACCAATCATCACCACATAGCCCCCAGTATCCACTAATTCCACCCCTAACATATCGACGTGCTTTGATATCAATTTGATAGAAAACACCCAGCAATAATACAAAAATTTGCTGAATTTCAGCAAAACAGAGCAGATTTTTCAAGATTGATATAGAAATAAGAGAAATAATCACTTCAATTCTAACAATAGAAGAAAACAACAAACCGATATAAGAAACTTCAATTCGAGAGGAAGATTCAACTCTCTAAATCTCTAGCCAAAGCCTAGAGCCCAAAAGCAAAACCTAGATCTCAAATTCAACCTCCAAATTCAAGATGACCCTAACCGTAGCAAGAAGAAGGTAATTAAAGCAAAAAAAAAATTACATAATCCCTAAACAGCCCCTAATTCAAATTTTCCCTCCAATACAAAGCTTAATTAGTGGTAGGCCCAACCACATTACCACCCTGATGCAGGACTACCATGCGATGTAGTGAATGAATACGAATTTGCACGATTTTAAGAGTATAATAATTAAAATTACTGGTGAATCCAACGATAAAATAAAACGTAAGAAGGGTCACTTTCGTTTAGGCCAAATTACATGAAAGATTTTGAACTATTACAAGTAATATAGAAATTCAAGACATGAAAATTAAGTAGATGTTCAACAAAGATCCCCTCTCTAACAATGAGAATACCACAAAGAAAATTAACTCAAATCCTACGTTTACTAAGCAGCGGCGATTTAGTGAAACATGATCCTTGCGGTTCCATCATCACCTACGAGGTTAATGAAATGAAAAGATAAATGAACAAGGGTCGAAGTTCACCCTTATTGAGAACCGGAGGTGATGATCCACTGGGCGTTGCTTATTTGCTCGTTGAGGGCTTCAACAAGGGAATCCAAGATGCGCTCCACGTACTCTTCGACCGTGTGATCGATGTTTGGATTGAAGTCGAAGAAGGTGGAGCGCATAATGAGAAGGACGTCTTGTTCATCGTAGGCGTAGCCGAAATCAACTTCCGGATTCATGCATTTGACTTGCTTGGAGAGGAGGAGAAAGCCTTCTTGTTGCCTTTGTTGGTTCTCTTGGGAGGAAGGGTTTTCTCTCTTCAAAATCCAAGTACGGGAATGAAGAGAGGGTGGCCGGCCAAGGTAGGAGGCTTAGGGAAAAGTTGAGTTCAGGTTTTGTGGAGTTAGGGTTAGGGCTTGGGGAAAGGAAAGCTTCTAAAATCTGAAGTTAATTTCAGATTTAGATTAGGAGGGAAATAGGAATTTAGAAATTTGAATCTAAATCCTAAATGGGGCAGGAATTAATGGGAGGAGGTGGGGATTGGAGAGAGAGGGAGAGAGGCGGCTAGGAGAGGGGCCGGCGGCTTTAATGGGCTAGGGATTGATTGGGAGAATTGATTTGTGGTTGCTAATTTGGGATTTGAAAATTAGGAAAGGGTTTATTAAATCCTAATTGATTTGAAATCCCAATTGATTTGAAATTCAAATAGGGTTTAATTTAGGAACTTTCTAAAAATAGGATTTCTTAATTTAGGAAATAATTCAAATTCAAATTAGATTTGAATATGAATTAATTGAGTTGCCTAAATTATGAAAATCAAATTGGCAAGATTTGAATGTGGGGATCAAAGGGGAGGCGGCTAAACATGGGTAGGGAGGCCGGCGGCTAGCTTGGGTGGTCCGCCGGTTTAGGGTGAGGAAGAGAGTGGGGGTCGGTTGGGAGATGGGGGAGTAGGGATGGTGGGGATTGAGGGGAGGGGCCGGCGGGTTAGGTGATGTGGGGTTGGGCCGAGGGGTGAGAAGGGAGATGGTGGGGGGGTCGGTGGTGGAGGAGGGGAAAGGGAGCCCGCGGTGGTGGTAGAAGTGAAAGAAAAATAGGAAAAACCCAAGAGTACCCGAAGGCCACTGTTGGGTACTACGATTGCCTCTCCTAGGCTCTCCATAATACTCTCAAACTCTCAACACAAGAGAACAATAATGCAGGAAATTTTCTTTCAATCATTCATCCCTCAAAAAGAGAACAATATGGCTATTTATAGCCTCATACAAAGGACTCAAAAGTAAAATACGATAATGCCCTTTTGGGCTTACATACGACCTCCCTTAAGTAAGGGTAACATCGAAAATAAAAACTAATAAAGTAAATAACAAACAAATACATAATAATACTCAAAAATACAAAGACTCAATCATGGACGTAGATCGATTGCCACGTTGCTGATAAACCTTCAATGCTCTGATGTTTGATCTGATGTCCCCATCACACCCGCCCATGGCCCGCCGTTTATAGCACTGGATTGGTTCAGCTGGCCCTTGGGCCGGCCTAACACTTATGCCTTGCCCACAGATAGATAATGCCACAATAGCTAATTGCGCAATATTAAACCTTGATATAACCTTCTACAATCAATAGATTATTACAATAAGGCCAATCCCCCTGATTCATTAACCTTAAGGTTTTTTTTTTATATCCTATCTTTTATTGTGTATTCGAAGTTCCTAAGTTAAGACAACCATAAACTTTCCTACTCGCGCAACATGCATAAATCACTTCGAAAACACATCAAAATATAAACAATGATTTACACAACAAATTACATTAAAACAATAAATTCAAAACAAAATAGGAAAGGCAAAAATCAAAACATTAAAATTTTCAACAATGAGAATGTAAATACACCTCATTCAAATGATGGGAAGCAACATAAAGATCAAATATCATTTAATACAGTATTAAAGAAAAGAAATAACCAGACTAGGAAATTACATAATAAAAAAGATAAAGGTATATAACACCATAGAAATAAGAAGGGGAGTTCACAAAGTAGCAGAAGAAATTAAGAAATGTTGGAAATTCCTCCAAGTTCCATGCATAACTTCTCCAAAAAAAAGAGAAAAAAATAGAATTTTTCAGCATTGGAGAGATATTCTTCAAGATTGCGCAAAAATCTTCTTCATGCTTTTTCATCAACGCATCTGCAAGCAAGTATCTCAACCATATCAAAAGACTAAATAAACCATCTATTGATACTCAATCTAAGGCAAATATAATTGTAATATTCAATTTTATAGATAATTTTAAAAAGAAAATCTTAAGGAAAAAATCACATCAGTAACTAACACAGACAAAAAGCATGTGGACAAAGCAACTGATTCTAAAAAATTATGACCACAAAAAGAACTTGGAGTAAAACTACTAATAAAAATCAAAATGGAAGTTAATAAAAACAACTACAACTTCAAAAATTAAAATAATATTTTAGGTTAAATAGATAACAAAAAACTATGGCTCATGATCAAACTTCAATAAACTATAATAAAACAATATAATGTGAACGATAAGATTAAGTTTTCCAAGGTTATTTACTTTCATGATGTGAATTAGAATTACCTCAACTTTTTGGGTCGACTTGTGGTTCCTTCTCAATTTGCTTTGTTCTCCTACCACAAGTGGCATTAACATTAGATTTAAAAGTCTATATCTACAACAAGCCAAATTGTTTCTGATCTACCATTCCTCCCATATCTTTTAAATTGATTATGTCTACCAGCCAGACAAAGCTTATGTTCTTCTTTGTCTATTTTCAACTACCCTAAAATCAACATGGCAACTCCCACCACCATTCTAATACCAATCATTTTACATTCTATCCTTCTTAATTGTACCATACATCCATTTTACATTCTACCACATTTGATTTTCACTGATTTTTTGTGTCATGCAACATGTGAATCCACACAACATAGTTGGTCCTGTCCTTACACCAATTTGCAAAACTTATCATTAAACATTTAAACCTCTATGGCATTCTTTTTACCGTTTACTACTTGTGAAGAATTTCTCAATAAAAATCCCAACTTTAATTCTAAAATTTACAACCTCTTTATACCATAATTTTATGTACAATAAACAGAATAATATTAAGCCTATCAAGCCTAAATCCTCCAATAAGTTTGATTAATCATTTAAAATTTATGATCAACTTAAACCACGTGCCATGTCATCTGCAAACAATCTACACGAATGAATCTTATTTTCAAAATTTTGGAGTATCTCAACACTAACATAAAATAATACGAAATTTTCATTGACCGTTAATATAAACTTATTATGATTAGTAACACTTTGATCATTCCACTACCACTATTATTGCTCTTTGATACATCAAAAAATCTTTAACAACTTCAGCGCGCATTTTAAACACATTTCCATCTATAAGCAATAAACAGATCATATGCCAAAAGATCCTTCTCATGGTTCTTTATAACATTCCCATAGTTCTCTATCGCTTTCTGATAGGAAGTGGATGCAATTTTAGAAAAAAAAAAAAGAAAAAAGAAAGGCACAAGAAATTTAGGAAGAACACACAAGAACACTTTTTTGTTGGAAGAACTATGAAGAAAAACACAAGATACCGTTGGATCTTCAATTACCCAAATCCCTAGCCGTCGGCTAAGGCCCTCACAACTTAAGCAAGACTAATTTCAGCAAAATCCAGAACGAAAAATTGAACCCTAGGGTAAACCACCAACATAAAGCATACAATAATAAGACAAATCCCAAAACCGCCCCCATTTCCCTTTGAATTATCCCACTGGCCTCACCCCATAGGGGGCAGGATCTTAATGCAGGTGGGAATTCCGCCAGCTGTAAACCATTGCCGGTTCAGGAGGGACCGATCCATTAGTACCCCCTCCCAAAGAACTACCTTGTTCTCAAAGTGGAAAGATGGAAATTGTTGCTTCATCCTCTCATACAACTCCTATGTGGTGTCATAGTCGGATAGGTTCTTCCATTTTATTAGCATTTCCCTCATCCCTCCCTCTCCTTGTCATACCCATTTTACCTCCAATGGTTCCCACAACACCTCCAAATCTTGTCGTCACGGGTAACTCTAAATTGGATGCCTTGGGCTGTCAATTTATGAAACGACTCAAAAACCCGACCCAAACTTGACTAAAAAAATTCGATCTCGGATCAACTCGTTTAACAAACGGGTCAAGTTTGGGTTTTGATTTCCGACCCGTTTTCAATAACGAGTCGACTCTGGGTCAACCCGCCAACCCAAAAAAGACCATGTCAAAATGCTTCTTTATGATTTGTTGAGCCCTCAACAAATGCCTTTTTTAATTCAGCCAACACCTAATCCCTCTCCTCCAAGTATTGTTTCACCGATGAAACTAGCATGCTACTCTGCCCAAAGTGCACCAAATGAGATGTGTCCTTCCATACAACAGTTTGAAAGGAGTCATCAGAGAAGCCGAATGATATGAAGTGTTGTACCAGTACTCCGCCCATGCCAATTACTTGACCCATAGCCAAGGTGCCTTCGTCTATCTGCCCGTCTGTCAGGGGGTGGTAAACAATGCTCCTCTTCAATATTGTCCCCTGCATCCTGAACAGCTCCCTCCAAAAATTATTGAGGAACATCTTATCTCGGTCGAACACTATAGATTCCGGTATCCCATGCAATCTAACCACCTCTCTGATGAATGTCGCTGCCACTGTCACTGTCGTGTACGAATGTTATAGGGGAATAAAATGAGCATTTTTGCTCAATCTGTCAACTACTACCAAAATCACTACAAACCCCTTAAACCTGGGTAGCCCATCTACCAATCCATAGTGACCTCCTCCCATAATCTATCTAGAAGAGCTAGATGTTACAGCAACCTTCCCGGAACCATGGCCATGTATTTGCTCCTTTGGCACACCTCCCACCTAGCCACCATCTCCTCCACATCCTTATGCATCCCCTTCCAATACAACTCCGCTGTCAACCTCTTGTACATATTCTGCACCCCTAAATGACCCCCGACAGCACTCTTGTGGAACTTCAGCAGAGGGTGAGGTATATGAACTGAGGTCCATAGCAACACAAATCTCCCCTGGTATAGTAGTCTCTTCCTCAAGGGAATAGCTAGGGTGGCTACACTCATCCCTCAACAGATCTGCCCTAATCCCCCTCAGCTCCTCTTGTACACTCTCCTCCTTAATAGTCCCCCAATCCAACATCGGTGGTACCAAAATGGCCAACTTCTGGAGCTTCACCCATGCATCTGGACAAGGCATCAGCCACATTGCTCTATCACCCTGGCCTATAATGGATCTTGAAATTATATCCTAACAGCTTTGATAGCCACCTTTGATGCTTCTCGATCACCATTCTCTACTCTAACAAGTACTTCAAGCTCCTCTAGTCTATCCTGGTGATGAAATGTCATCCCAATAAGTAAGGTTGACACTTCTGAATGGCCAGCACAATGGGAATCAACTCCCTCTCATAGACTGACTTCAACCTAGCTTTGACTGTCAGCACTTGGCAAAAGTAAGCTATGAGCCTGTGATTCTACATAAGCATCACCCCCAATTCATACCCTGATGCATCAGTCTCCACTATAAAAACCTGGACAAAATCCGGTAGGGTCAGGATCGGTATTGTGGTTATGATCTTTCTAAGTCTCTCAAAGGCCTGAGTAACTGCCTCTCCCCACATAAAGCAATTCTTCATCAGCTATATTGTTGTATCCTCTCACAAGCCTCCTGTAGTACCTGATCAATCCTAGAAAACCCCTCAGCTTTTCAGAGTCCTAAGTAGCAGCCATTTCAGCAAAGCCTCAATCTTAGTCTGATCAGTAGTAGCCACCCACTCCTGAGATACCATGTGCCCCAAGTACTCCACACAAGGCTATGCAAAGCAACACTTCTTCAGGTTGGGCCGCAATTGGTGCTCTTGTAACACCTCCAATACCACCTGCAATTGCTCCAAATGCTCCTTATCTGACCTACTATACACTAGGATGTCATCAAACGACATCACCAAGAACTCGTAGTCTCCCTCGTGTGTCCGAAAAGTAGTATTCGAGACATCCTCCTCTCTCATCCTGATCTGATGGTACCAGGACTTATGATCCATCTTTGTGAACACCATGGCTCCAAATAGATCATCCAATAACTCATTTATCACCAGAATAGAAAATTTGTCTAGCACAGTCTCCTTATTCAAGGTCCAATAATCCAAACAGAATTGCCACCTCCTATCCTTCTTCTTGACCAGTAAGACTGGGCTAGAAAAAGTACTCACGCTCGGCCTGATAATCCCTACCTCCAACATCTCCCGGATCAGCTTCTCAATCTTATCCTTCTGGATCTAAGAGTATCGGTAAGGCCTGACCCTTATCTTTGACACTCCCTCCATCAAGCTGATGGCCCCAATGATGGCAATCCCTGAGAAAGCTGAAAAACTTCACTAAGATGTTGTATCAGCGGCTGTATTAAAAGAGGGATGTCCCCCCCCCCCTCCTCCAACCTGATCCACTCCAAGCTCCGTAACTCCACCAAAACCTCGTCCCACCTCCTACATGGTCCTCACCAAGCTCTTCAAAGACACCATGGCTTTGGATAGCCTTGCATCTCCCCTAATCACCACCCTCCTTCCCTTCACCATCACTTCCATCATCAGTGCTCCCCAATTGACCTTGGTGTCTCCCAAGGTCTGCAATCATTTCATCCCCAGGATGACATCAATGCTCCCTAACTTGCATCTCCAAGTTAGGGAGCATCTCCCCTAATCACCACCCTCCTTCCCTTCACCATCACTTCCATCATCAGTGCTCCCCAATTGACCCTGGTGTCTCCCAAGGTCTGCAATCATTTCATCCCCAGGATGACATCAATGCGCCCTAACTTCAATGAAAGGTAGTCCACCCTCACCCGGACCACTTGTATGTTCAAAACCACCCACATACATACTCCTCTGCTTGCCTCCACCCTCCCTATGCCCATCATCACCCTGTAGCACCCTGTTTCCACCAACTTAACCCCCAATTGATCCACAACCTGGTTGAAAATGAAATTGTGGGTAGCCCCACTATCTATCAGCACCACTACCTCCTTGTCTGTTATCTCCCTTTTACTTTCATGATGTGATTTAGAGTGAATCTCACCACAGAGTTTAAGGAGACCTCTGCCACGTCTAAATGCAACTCTTCCTCCACCATTGCCTCACTCCCACCTCCCTCCTCAGCTTCCTCGTCATCACAAACGGTGAGAGCCTGAAGAGTTCGGACCTTACATTTATGCTTCGTTGTATATCTCTCATCACATCTGAACACAGCCCCTTTCGCCCTCTTCTCCTGTAACTCCAACATAGTGAGCTTCTTGAACTTTCCCCCAATTTCCTCTCCTACAGTCTTCTCCTTCGGGGTCTCCTAAAAAATACCTGGTGTCAGCCCTTTGGGTGTCAAAAAGATAGTGCTCATCTTATACGAACCTCCTGAACTACTGCCTCTAGCCCCTCTCTCAATGTGTCTTTGATCCTCCACTAATTAGGCTAGCTCCATAGCCTCTCCCAAATCATGAGACATTATCACTCTAACTACTGCCCAAATCTCTAGTTTGAACCCTTTTATAAAGTTCCCCTCCACTACATTCTTCGAAAGACGATCCAATCGGCTGGCAAGGTGCTCAAACCTCTCACGGTACTCCACCATTATTCCCTCCTGAGTCAAAGCGAAGAACTGCTCATAGAAGTCCCCTCCACTGCCGGTTCACAAAAGTTCTAAAAGGTAGTCCTTAAACTCCATGCAACTCTACATAGGTCGCCTCATATCCCTCCACCAGTACAATGACAATGCTTTCCCTTCTAAGCACAGGTCGGCTGCCGTCAGTCTCTCTTCCTCCGTTAAACCATTAATGGCAAAATACATTTCAACCCTGTAAATCCACCCATGTGCATCCTCTTCCTAAAAAACAGGCATCTTAAGCTTCCTCACCCTCAGATCTCCTTCGTTCCTCATGTTCGCGAACATATTCAATGTAATTATTTGTTAGGAGGCTCGATAAAGCTTGTTTGTTAAGTTAATGAACATCTAGAAGTAGAGCTCGTTTATAGCTCGTTAAGGCTTATTTGTTTAAAGCTCGATAAGCACTAAATAAATCAAATATGAACCGAACATGAACACTCATTAATTTAAACGAATCAAACATGAACACAAATAATAAAGCTCGAATCAAACATGAACCAAACTTAAACAAGATGATAATAAATGAACTCAAACATGAGCACTCACATACTCGGCTCGGCTTGGTTCGTTTGCAGCCATAGAAGGGGGTATTATTAAGGCCGGTCCAGCAGGACCGATCGTGCAGCCAACCGAGCAGCAAGGGGGCAGACTGGCTACAGGGGGCGGATCAACAGGAATTTCAACCCCCTTGTGGGGCCCAGTAAACCAATTATTCCATATGCTAGGCGGAGGATTAAGGAAGGAATTAATGAAAGAAATTTGAATTCAAAATAGGGAGGAAATTAATTAAGGCAAGACAGATCTTTTAGGGATAACTTGGGGGGAAGAGTAGTTTCTTATATTGGGATTATTATTTAATTTAAGTTTTGATTGAGTTTTTCTGCTGTAGTTTTTCTGTGAGGGCTTCCTAGCGGCATCTAGGTTGATTGTGAGAGACGATCTACCTCTCTAATTGTACATCGCTTCTATCTTTTATTTTTTGTTGAGTTATTAATCAAAATCAGCTAATTGTTCCTGCTAAATCTGCTGTTTTTGCTATTTTTCTGTGGATTTCCTTCAACGCTTGCTGAATTTGACTCCAAGGCGTATCACCCTCCTATTGTTTCCACTTGTTTTATAAATTGATTTTTCTTTTCTAAAAATAAGAAATATGTGTGCATATCAAAATAAGTGTGATTTTTGGGTAAATTGAAAGCAAAACAAAAAAGGAAAACGAACACAACAATAGATCCAAATTAGGCCATTCAATCTGAGTTGCATTTCTTTTGTTTTTTTTTTTTATTTCCTTTATAGGGATCGCGCGGACGCGAACCCCCCTATCACAAATTATGACATCCACTCTACCACTTGGGCAGATGGTAGACCAGCGCCCCTTCAAAGTGCAATGAAAGTCACTGATCTAGGCCACAGGCATTGCTGATCACCCGTTAGACCCTGTCCAGGTAAGTATAGGTTGCATTTACTTTGTTTGATAATTATATAATTTATTTTAGGTTTGCTTGGCCTATGAAAAGACATTTGCTCGTAAAAACGAGAGGAAACAAATTATTGATGCCTGTGATATAAATATTTAATAATTGGCTGATTTTGAGAGGTTTGATGTAGAAATATAGAAAGAATAAGGAGGATCTACATATGATATTTATTGATTTAGAGAAAGCATATGATAAAGTTCCAAGAGAAGTGCTATGGAGAGTTCTTGAAAAGAAGGGAGTTAATAACTCTTATATTCAAATCATTAAAGATATGTGTGCATGAGCTATTACTTGTGTTCAAACACAAGGTGGTTTGACCAAGTATTTTCCTATTTTGGTTGGATTACATCAAGGATCAGCCTTAAGCCCATATCTTTTTTTCTTTGGTCATGGATGTTCTCACTAGACATTTGTAAGAGGATGTACCTTGGTGTATGCTTTTTGCTGATAATATTCTTCTTGTTGATAAGACTAGAGAGGGAGTCGAAGGTAAACTTGAATTATGGAGGTCAACCTTAGAGTATAAAGGATTTCGCTTGAGTAGATCTAAAACGGAATATATGGAGTGTAATTTTAGTAGTAATAGACCGAGCGAGGGGATTGTGACTTTGGACAATTAAGTCATTAATAACAGTACACATTTTAGATATATTTGATCTATTGTTCAGAGTGATGGTGAAATAGATGGGGATATTATCAGCATAATTCAAATTGGATGGTTGAAGTGGAGGAATGCATCGGGCTTATTGTGTGATACAAAAGCCCCCCTCAAACTTAAGGGAAAATTCTATAAGATGGTGGTGAGACCTGTAATGCTTTAAGGTGCTGAATGTTGGCCATTAAAAGAGAAGCATAATACTAAGTTAAGTGTTGCAGAGATGAGGATGCTCAGGTGGATGAGTGGCTTTACCCTTAGAGATAGGATATGAAATAAGCATATATGTGAAAAGGTTGGAGTACCTCCAGTGAAAGATAAGATTAAAGAGAGTCGCCTTAGATGGTTTGGTCACATAAAACGACGACCTTCCGATGACCCGGTTAGGAAAGTAGAGGTATTAGATTTGACTTATGCTAAGAAAGGTAGAGGTAGACCTAAAAAGACTTGGTTAAAAAATATTAGAAATAATCTTTCTTTATTAGATTTAAACAAGAATTTGACTTTTAACAGGGACACAATGGAGAAAAAGGATTCATGCAGCCAACCCCACGTAGTGGGACAAAGACTTGATGTTGTTGTTGTTGTTGTATCATGAACATCTAATCATCAAATAAATTGCATTACATTTACTGTTTGTACGCTTAGTATAATTAGACATATTATATCATCTTCATATACCTGATTTATTTTGCAAATCTTGATCGTGTCATTGCATCAAACATATTACATAAATCATCACAATTTGTCACCAATATGATTCTTGTCATCGTCATGAATCCTTTAAGAAATTGTGTTAATGCTAGGGCGTCCCCTGGAAGCGACGCGTTGTATGGCCTGAATACAGCGACAAGTGTGCAAGGGCCGCTGCACCGCCGCCCGGGTGCAGTGTTAAATAGGCAAGGGTTACCACATCAAGGACGGATGTGGGCAAAGAAGCTAGTCCATGAAACTAAAATTAGGATAGGAACTTGGAATATAGGTTCCCTTACAGGAAAATTAATAGAATTAATAGATATTATGATTCATAGGAAGATAAATATTCTGTGCATTCAGGAAACTAAATGGGTTGGAGAGAAGGCTAAGGAGATTGATAGTTTAGGATTTAAACTTTGGTATTCGGGTAAGAGTCGTACTAGAAATGGTGTAGGTGTGATTTTAGATAAGAGTTTGAAGGATAATGTTATAAATATTAATAGAATTGGAGATAGAATTATAGCTTTAAAGATTGTTGTTGATGCTAAGATTGTTAACATTATAAGTGCTTATGCTCCTCAAGTGGGTTTGGATATGGATTCAAAATTAAAATTTTGGAATGACTTAGAAGAATTAATACAAAAGATACCTCTTGAAGAAAGAGTTTTTATTGGAGGAGATTTAAATGGACATGTTGGTAGAGAGGTAGATGATTTTAAAAGCATTCATGGTGGCCATGGGTTTGGAACGACAAATGAAGGTGGTAAGTCCATATTAGATTTTTGTTTAGCTTATGATTTTTTAATTGCTAATACATTATTTAAGAAAAGGAATGAGCATCTCATTACTTATAAAAATGGATATAGTACAACTCAGATTGATTATTTTCTTATAAGAAAATTAGATCGTTTAGATTGCAAAGATTGTAAAGTTATTCCGAGTGAAAACTTATGTACCCAACATCGTTTATTAGTTTTGGACTTGAAGATAATGGGGAAGAAATTAAAAAATAAAGTAAAACGTTTTCCTAGGATTAGATGGGGGCATTTAAAGAATATTAACAAATATATTTTTGAGAGTAAGATTTTAGATCTTAAGATTTTGTCTGTGCATGAGAATGCTAATGTTATGTGGGAAAACGTGGCTAGTAATATTAAGAATAGTGCAAAAGATGTGCTTGGAGTTTCAAAGGGAAAAGCTCCTAATAGTAAAAATAGTTGGTGGTGGAATCCAAATGTGCAAGAGAAGATTAAAAATAAGAAGATTTGTTATAAAAATTGGTTTAATTGTAAAATTTCTGATAATTGAAAATTATATAAAGAGGCACGTAAGGAATCTAAGAAAGCAATATGTGATGCAAAGAGTTTAGCTTTTAGTGATTTATATAATAGATTAGATACTAAGGAGGGAGAAAGATATATGTATAAGCTAGCCAAACAAAGAGATAGGAGTAGTAAGGATTTAGTTCAAGTGAAGTGTATTAAGGATGAAGATCAAAAAGTACTTTTTTAGAAGATGATATTCAACAAAGGTGGATGAGATATTTTGCTAAACTTTTTAATGAAGAATGTGAAAATAAAATTGACTGTAGTGACCTTAGCACCTTAAATGAAAATAAAGATTTCTGTTTTTATCGGCGTATTAGTAAAACCGAAGTTAGAGAGGCTTTAAAGAAAATGAAGGGTGGAAAAGCTGTTGGACCTGATGATATTCCAATAGAGGTGTGGAAATGCTTAGGAGATGAAAGAATTTCTTGGCTTACTAAACTTTTTAATACTGTTTTGAAGACTAAAAAGATGCCAGATGAGTGGAGAATGAGTGTGTTAATCCCTATTTTTAAGAATAAAGGTGATGCACAAGATTGTGCGAATTATAGAGGAATTAAGTTAATGTGTCATACTTTAAAACTATGGGAACGAGTTATGGAGCATAGGTTGCGGCGTGATACTAATGTTTCTCAAAATCAATTTGGATTTATGCCGGGTAGGTCTACTATGGAAGCCATACATTTATTAAGAGGTTTGATGGAGAAATATAGAGAGAATAAGGAGGATTTACATATGATATTTATTGATTTAGAAAAAGCATATGATAAAGTTCCAAGAGAAGTGCTATGGAGAGTTCTTGAAAAGAAAGAAGTTAATAACGCTTATATTCAAATCATTAAAGATATGTATGCAGGAGCTATTACTTGTGTTCAAACACAAGGTGGTTTGACCAAGTATTTTCCTATTTCGGTTGGATTACACCAAGGATCAGCCTTAAGCCCATATCTTTTTGCTTTAGTCATCGATGTTCTCACTAGACATTTGCAAGAGGATGTACCTTGGTGTATGCTTTTTGCTGATGATATTCTTCTTGTTGATAAGACTAGAGAGGGAGTTGAAGGTAAACTAGAATTGTGGAGGTCAACCTTAGAGTCTAAAGGTTTTCGCTTGAGTAGATCTAAAACGGAATATATGGAGTGTAATTTTAGTAATAATAGACCTAGTGAGGGCATTGTGACTTTGGCCGATCAAGTCATTAATAAGAGTACACGTTTTAGATATCTTGGATCTATTGTTCATAGTGATGGTGATATAGATGGGGATATTATCAGCAGAATCCAAGTTGGATGGTTGAAGTGGAGGAATGCATCGGGCTTATTGTGTGATAGAAAAGTACCCCTCAAACTTAAGGGAAAATTCTATAAGATGGTGGTGAGACCTGCAATGCTTTATGGTGCTGAATGTTGGCCATTAAAAGAGAAGCATAATTCTAAGTTAAGTGTTGCAGAGATGAGGATGCTCAGGTGGATGAGTGGCTTTACCGTTAGAGATAGGATACGAAATGAGCATATTCGTGAAAAGGTTGGAGTAGCTCCAGTGGAAGATAAGATTAGAGAGAGTCGCCTTAGATGGTTTGGTCACGTAAAACGGCGGCCTCCCGATGACCCGGTTAGGAAAGTAGAGGTCTTAGATTTGACTTATGTTAAGAAAGGTAGAGGTAGACCTAAAAAGACTTGGTTAGAAAATATTAGAAATGATCTTTCTTTATTAGATTTAAACGAGAATTTGACTTTTAATAGGACACAATGGAGAAAAATGATTCATGTAGCCGACCCCACGTAGTGGGATAAAGGCTTGATGTTGTTGTTGTTGTATTATACTTCAATCAATGACTTTCCTATCATTCTTTAAAGGCAGATGTCTATTCAAAGGCCAAGCATACATAATATAAATTATATAAAAGGAATTATAATTATCAAAGCACATAAAAATCTACTTGATTGAACTAATTAGGATTAGTTGTATCATTGCTTTAGTTTCTCTTTCATTTTTTATAAAATTCAATCTTATTTGGGTCCACCTGCACAATTCATGCTTTTAGAAAAGACCCTTAACTTTATGAAACAGGTAGATACAATATTAGGTGCACATTCAAATTTATAGAAATAAGCTTCATGGTTAAAGGAAACAAAACCAAAATTATACAGACATGCTACCATATTTCTCATGTCTCTAACATATGTTCAAGAAACAAGAAAAAGAAATGGAAATAGATCCAAACAAGACGTTGTGCGGTGCTGACAAGTTTCTAGAAGGTAAAAAGTAGTGGTTTTTGCTATAGCTTTTTTTCCTTGCTTTGGAAGCAACAGAAGGAGAGAGGGTGGAGAAAGGAGCCCATGTTTTAAAGAGGGGGATTGTAGGAGATAAAAAAGTTTGCAATGGTAGGTATCCTAACAATGAATACATATATGCTGTTTAATGGAGGGGAGAAATATGGTACTAACATATGTACAGAAAACAGCCACAAATTGAGTCTAGCATCTTATGCAGAGCATTTGACCTTATATGGCAAGCAACAGCCGCACCCCTACACTTACTCAAAAACACCAGGTTGGGTGATACGGAAGAAGCATCATTATGTAGCTTTTCCATAGTGGATTGGTGACAACCCACCACAGGGCTGCTACAAGAGACCCACCACCACAACTAAAGTAGGTAGGTGCCACAAACAAGGCCTATGTACAAAGTCTGAAAAGAGAAAGAAGGAGAATATAAGGAAAATAAGAAAGGGGAGGGTTCTAATGGTGGAAACTTTTATTAATCAATCTCAATATGAAGAGGGGAGGAGGGGTTTGTCATGGCTGGAAGATCAGAAAATAAAAAAACTGTCACTCTCATACCTGATAAGCTTATTTTCTTGTTTAAGGGTAATAATATTGATGACACACTAATACTAAAATTTTGGTTAATAGAACCAAAAAAAAAAAAACTTTTCAAGTTAGATCATTTGTCACCTTATCTTTTGCTTCACTAAGAATTGTGTTGCATAGAAAGTTATAACAACTTCCTTTTTGCACGTAAACATTATAAAGAAGGCAGATCAAATTTAACTAGCATATAAAATGAGCCAAAAGCCAGCCAAAAATCAATACAAAGTTCATATTTTCTAATTAAACAAAGAATTCAATGCAATTACGTTTTTAAGAAAATATATTTAAAAATACTTCTAAAAATAAGCACCTCAAAACAGTAAAAAATCATGAATTCAACAGAATGAAAATATTAATGATATAAAAAATCAATTAAGTAATTAACTTGACATTCATCAGGTTCCACCATTCCATCTTGAGTATATCTAATGCCACAGGCACCTGCAAGAAATGAGGGGCCCATGGCCATTGTAATATCATCAGCTAACTGATCATTTCTGAAGTTAAAGCAAAATAAAAAAGATTAATTGATCTAAAACTATATTTTCCCAAATATTCATACCTGTATTAACCGCTAGCTTCTAACATACATCAAATTCATCGGTCAAATTCCAAGGCAACAGTCATTTAGCTTCTAGTTTACAAGAAAGGTCAGATATAACCTTGATTTGCTAGTTGTCAGCTAAAAAAAACTTGATTTGCTAAAACTTCTTCATATAGTGAAGAAGTTATGTTTCATTCATGTCTTGAATAATAGTAAACTCCCATTAGACACTGATCTTTCCAAGAAAATTTTAACATACACAAAAACATATTAGCGATGCTCCATGGTTCATTGATTCCAAGATTTTCCATCAAATACGATATTAAGCACATGGTTCGACATACCATTGGAAGATGTGCAATTCAAAATGCACAAATGACCAAACAAATTGTCACCAAAAACCTTTGGATACAGACAACTTTGTTATGAGGCTAAATGTTCTTCTACAACATTTGGAAATTTAGTAAGTTGAAGTCCTTGCCAAGCAATTGTGATAAGAATGAACTCAATAGAATGGATAATCTCAACCACAAAGTCTAGCCAACAAAAATTCTGGTTTACCCCGCTGGGATTAAATAAAGCTTCTCTCTTTCTTCACTCCAGTGTAATAACTAAAGAATAGCTAGAGATAATAAGCTAGACGTATTTGTCAACCATAAAACAAAAAATGGCACCTAAACATAGCAAGAATAATAGACAGTGTCGGAATAAACATTGCACTAGATTGAAAAGTAAAGTGGGCACCAAAATGCAAGCCCGTGAACTTATCATTAAACATCCTCGACACAAAAATAAAGGCATAACGAAATTGAAAATTTGTATCATATATTAAACTAAAATATCAAATCAAGAAAAACATAACCAAAAAAAATCATAAAATCAAATTAGTATCATCAAAAGAGATGTAATAATCAAAAGGATGAATAGCTATGAAACTGTAAGTTAAAGTATGAAAACAATAAAATTCATAAATTTTCACAATCTGTTACCATACTACTGAGGGAAGCCCCTAAAAAAGCCAGTTGCTGGTGTCAGTGAAAATGATTGCCCCATTTGAGATCCTCTATAAGATAAAGAGGCACTTTCTTGTGCCCTAAAATTCTCAAACACATTATAACCTCCCAAGCCAACTCCAACACTCCCATGACCCTGTTCTCCATAACCATGTGCCCCATAACCCTGTTCTCCATAACCATGTGCCCCATAACCCTGTCCTCCATAACCATGTGCCCCATAACCCTGTCCCGGAGGTATAACCAAATTAGCAGTGGGATTAAATGCGGCCAAGGCAGCAGGATTCAATGCAGCAAAGGAATTTGGATTCAAAGCTGCATTTGTGAGAAGTTGGTTCTGAACCAACATGTTGTACGCTGGATTATGGCCGAGCATAGCCGCATTCTGTGCTTCAGCCACACCATTTAGTGATGGCTGCTGATTGACTACGGGCAGGCTTTGAGGTGGCACGGGATTAGCAGGTAATTTTCCCTTTTGTGAAAGATCAACAGCTAGCTTACAATACAGCTGATGCCCCTCAAAGTTCTTGTATGGCTCCTGCAGAGCCCTGTTTGCCCCATCCTGTGTCTTGTAAACGAAAATAGCGAAACCACTCCACTTTCCAGTCAGCGTATCAGAACCCGAAGGGCCAATCTCTATTTCTCCAAAAGTAGCAAAGAAAGCTTTGAGCTTGTCGTGGGAGGCGTCAGCGGGGACATTGCTCACATAAACCCTCCGCTGGGCCAAATCTGTGGAGCTGCTTGCAGGTGAATCATGGCCAATTGCGGCTAGCCGACATAAGGCCATGCGAGCTCCAATCTTCTTCTCGGGCTGTTTGAGAGCCTTAACAGCGCCACTGCGAGTGGAAAAGGCGACGAAACCATAACCCTTGTTGCGACCGGTAGCGTTGTCAACTATGACATTGCAGTCAACGAGAGGGCCGTAACGGCGGAAGACCTCGTGCAGGGTTTCCGAAGTGACGTCATAGCCAAAGCGATGGACGAATATGTTGCGGTGGGCGATGTCATGTTCGGCTACTGACCGGATGTGGGAGAGGAGGCTGGGATCGTCGGCAGCGGAGTTGGCGAGTAAGGTGATGAGCTGGTCCTTGGAGTACGGCTCAAGTAGGCGCTGGATATCCTCGGGAGTGGGCTTTTCTTCCTCGTCTGCGCTCTGGTCGCTGGGTTCACTATCGGCGCTGAGGTCGCTGGGATCACTTCCGGCGCTGTGGTCGCTGGGGTCACTTCCGAAGAGGATGGGGTCATTGTCTTCCGGTTCCGGTGGGCTGGATGGATTCTGCTGCTGCTTCTTCCTTTTCAGCCTCGCTTGAATGCTTTTTACCTTCTTGATATTATCACTTCGATTGTTTTTCCGGCCCTTCTTCGATGTCACTCGTGGCTTTCCCATCGTTAGGGTTAGGGTTTAGGAGAGGTGGGAGAAATGAGCCGACCTTGCAAGAAGGAAATTAGTAAATTGCTAAACTCAAACTATGCGGTTCAAGCAATGCCTGGAAGTAACATGTATAGATAATTTAAGCAGTGTGCTTAAGCCGATAAATTAATAAAATTAATGTTATGCCAGATTTTTAATATAAAAATTATATTAAAATAAAATTAAATGAATATTTTTATTTAAAATTAATAAAATATAATTTTATTTATAATATCAATTTAAAAATAAACTTAAGATTTCAAATATATACTATATAATTTATAAAAAAATCCTCACATAATTTTTATCCAAGTTAATAGAGAGATTATATTTTAAATGATAGTCAGTGAAAAGAAATTTGCTCTTTTAAACTTAATAATCCTTTGAGATTATTTTAAATTTTACACTAATTTCGTTTTTGAGATTTTCTTTAAAAATTCAAGTGAATCTATAAGCCAAAATTCTCATTTCAGCTTGTAATATTGTTTTTTCTTTTTTTTTTCTCTTTTCTTTGTGCAAATATATATATATATAGAGAGAGAGAGAGAGAGAGGGGGCGGGAGGGATTTCATCCTTTTTACATAATGGCTTTCAGCCCGATGATGATAACAAACTAACCAATCCCAACTATTCAAGTAAAATATGATTATTATACTCTAATCACTTGATATACCAACAATCTTTCATCTATTATATAGAAGTAACATACTACAGATCCTCCTAATTATAAATAAATTAATAATAGTGAAAGCATTTTAATATATTGTCTCCCATGGCTTCTTTATTCTATCGTATTCAACTATACTTTCTTCTCCTAGTTTTTTGTTGCATGATACTTTGCTTTCCTACTATAATCTAGTCTACATGACATCAATACCCCTGCTTAAGTACACCTTGACCAAAAGCTCCCTCTCAGTGTATCAATTAACCTCCTCCTCTCTATCTCAACTCTCAAAACAAGTGAATATGTCATTCGTCCCTCCCTCAAGTTTATAATGTCCAACACTAAGCACATTGTCAATGCTCAACTCAACAACAACTACTATCCAATACGGTGATCATAAATCCTCAAAATAGGACATTAGCTTCTGAGAATTTCTTGATGGTTGCATACCATGGCCAAATAAATTGATTGTTTACTAAACCAACCTAGTCATTATTGGCTCAACATAGAATACATGGATGTAAATTTATCAAAATATAGTAGTTTCTCACAACTGCGCCCTCTCGGACATTATTCTTCCCTACGTCTACACACTCAAATTTTTCTTGGATATATAGGCAGTACTCAAACACCACTTCTAATCAACAAATCGCTCTCGATGATTCAACTAAAAAATAAGTTGCACAACATATTCTATGAATACTCATACTAGTACCTAATCCTCAATAAAATCAAAACTTCGATGGATAACATCACTACTACTAGATCCACGATTAACACAGAAGATATCCTCCTTTATATACTCAATATCCTACCTCCGGCATACCAGACGTTTAAAATTGTCATATGAATCAGGATCACACCTTTAAGTCTTGACAATTTATTTATACTCATTTTTTATGTAATTAAGAAATCAATATTGTTAATGATGCCATAAAAGAAAACCCACAGTTGAAATCCATATAACACAAGAAACGTACCATGGTCGTGGCTATGCTTTGCCTCGCTAATGGGGTAAACATAGCAAGTGGCGCAACCATTCCCTATTTTGATTAAATAGGATAGGTTATTTCTCCATCCCTATTTCCTATTAATTATGTAGGAAATTTGTACACTCCACCCTTTTATGTTGGCATCATCTAAATGTCAAATAAACCCTAAACACTTCTAAATATGCTTTAGCAACCATAATAGCATCACTGAGACATGCCTTATTAGAATAGTATCTAGACTCCAGTGCCACAAACCATCTCACCAAGGATCTCCAACATATACACCAATCTGCACCATTTTAAGGATCATATCAAATATTCATTGGCAATGACAACTGCCTCCCGATCACACATACTAGATAAGGACTCCTCCCCACACCACCATGCCAACTTCATTTATTTATATTCTTTATGCACCAATAATCCTCCATAATCGTCTCTATGTATATAATCTCACATAGAATAATAATTATTCCATTTCTTTTGACACCACTAGCTAACAAATTAAGTATTTAAGGACACAATAAACAATCCTTCAAAGTCTATGCCATAATGGTATCTACCCATTTTATAACCCTCAGATCTCATGCCATTGGCAAATCTATTGCTCTCCAAGTCCACCAACAATCTATATCATCATCTTCTAGAACACATCAAACTCTATACTTAATATCTAAATAAAATAAGTCTTTATATATCTGCCTTAATTTTTCATGTTGTAAATCATGTAAGGCTGCCAAAAGTCATCATCTCCCATTCTCTCCCTCTAGCAATCACCCTTATTAGCTCTTATTACTAATTCACTATGATGTATGGGGTCTATCTCTCATTGATTCAGGTCAAGGCTAGAAATATTATGTTATTTTTGTGGAAGAATTTTTTCATTAGTATTGAAACTTTCAGTGCTTAAAAAAATTAAAACATCACACCACTTCATTAAATTTAAACAAATGATTGAAATACAATTTGACACCCATACTAAAATCCTATTACCCGACAAGGGCACTACATATACCAATCACATGCTTAAAAACTTGATCAATACTAATGGCATCATACATAATATTAGTTACTTGTATACACCTAAGCAATATGGCATTACAAATCAAAACCACTATAGCATACTTAAGAAAACTTAAACTCTCCTAGTTAAGGCACACCTTCCCCATCACCTATAGATTGGAACCCTCCTTATAACTGTATATCTTATCAACCATATGCCATCATAAACCACTCATAACAAATCACAATTCCAAATCATTTGACTATTCTCACTTAAAGAAATTCAAATGTTCCTTTTTATAATAACCTGAATTTCTGAAATAATTTTCTTGCAAATGAAAATTTTAAATTTTAGTGTTGTGCATTGATGAAGAAGAAAGAGAGAGAGAGAGAGAGGAGAGAGAAGATTATTCAGGATTTTTTTTCTGTCGAGTTTGTTTAGAGATTTCTTCTAATCATTGTAAGTATCTCAAATCTTATTTTAGTTTTCAATGATTTTGATTTTGATGGATTTCTTCTCTTCTAAATTAATAAAAATTCATTTTCTCTTAATTTATTGAGTTATTATCATATAACTTTTTATATATAATAGATATGAATAGTGTGGGTATTTTGACAGTAACATTATTAAATTTTACCGAGTAGAAATAAAGTTATGATTTTTTGAAGTTATAGATATTATATAGATTTTTTTGTATTGAATAGAATTGATTATTTCATACTGCATTTTGATCGTGGTATTTTCCTAAGCAAGAAAGGCTAGTTGTTAACACTATAAAATAAGTTGGCTGTTAAAACATAATACCCTGCACATGAGGATGGGCCGACGGGCTTTCCTTTAAAGATGATTTATGGTGTTTTCCCAGTTGTAGCCCATAACAGATGATAGAATTACGCTGATGGCAGAGGGCGACGACTCTTAATGATTATTAAAAGCCGCCTGTAAGGGAAATGATAACGATAATGATGGTGATATGATATAAGGATATGATAAAATGATAAAAATATCACATTAAAGTTGGATGATCTGTCTTGCTAAATTGTACATTGATGCATGCATACATTAATAATATTGATGGCATTGACAAATACATTGATAATATTGATAGTATTAGATGCATAGATCATAAATGAATAGATGATGCATAATAATATATGAGATAAATTTTTTTATTGATTTATGAATGATTTCTACACCGTTGTTTTACTGATTTTATTGATTCTTTATCTGAGCTAGATATTGGGTGATTGTGAGATCTCTCATAGTAATGTTGTGAAGTTTATTCTTAAGTTGGATAACTTGGGAACGATGAGTGGGTTGAAGATGCTTATCGATCGTAGTACAAATCTCATGGGTGGTGTTGGGGGTGAGAACATATGGTAGGATAGAGAGGATATAGTCAAAAATAGAGCTACAACGAGGTTCTGGTCATTGAGTTACCATTGTTGATAGATCGGGTTGAGTGCAACCTCTTTAGTGGAAGATGAGATATATTTTGGAGGGCACACTTGGGATCTTGTAAGGAAGCTCTCAAAGCCATTGGTAGTAAAGATTTTGAGGATTTGAAGCTTCCAGATGTCATGATTTTCATTGCTAAGTTGGATGTTCATAATGTGCTTAATTTTTGAGATGAGGAATTTGAGAGGGGAAAGAATGCATAACTCACTAGCAGCTATAGTGTTGGCCGGAGCTTATTGTGAGGATCATACATTACTTTCTGCTATGGAGTGTAGTGAGGTACGTGGCTCTTGAGCCTTACTGCTCTGATACCATATTAAAATTTGTAGAGAAGAAGCGATAGAAATGCAGTGGAAAGAAGATGATAATTGTATTCTTTTCTCACAAAAATTTGGTTACATCTATATTGCATACATGTAGTATTTTGGAATCAAAAGTTTGTTACAGATGCACGATTGTGATTTTTTATTTAGTCTATTAAGCTATTATCAATAGCAAAGTAAAGCAAACAATGACATTGTAGTAAAAGCTTAAGGAGAAAGGTAGCCAAAGGTTAGGGTAAAGAGAAAAGCAAAGAAACCTTTACTCTAAAAATACTTTCCCATACCACTGTATTACATATACTGTAGTTATTTATACAGAGAGTAAAGGAGGATAGCATAGCCTAAATTGCTTTTACACTTTACTCGTGTAGGGTGAAGATGACGAAGTTTATTTAGGCTTAACAGTTTGATTTATTTACTTTGAGAGAGCTACTCCACTTTGTCCTGCTGTGTCGGGTGCGGTTATTACCCCCTTACAAACTGAATGGTGGATGTTGAATCGTCAGTTTGAGATGAAGAAATTGAATGCTAGCTGTCAGCCGTGGCTTTGTTAAGATGTCAGCTATTTGGTAGTGAGAGCTGATGGGTAGAACTCGGATAGTGTTGCAATTGATGTGATCAATGATAAAATGGTGATTTACCTCTATGTATTTCATTTTAGCATGGAACACTGGATTGTTTGCTAGGGCTATTGCAGATATATTATCACAGTAAATATCTGTTGGGGTGGAGAGAACAATGTGAAAGTCCTGAAGCAGTTTTTTGAGCCAGATGACGTATGTCGTTGCTGCTGCTAGTGCTCTGCACTAGGCCTTAATGGAGAATCTGGCCACTATTTGCTGCTTTTTAATTTGCCATGTAATCAAGGTTTTACCAAGATAAGAGCAAAAACCTGTTGTAGATTTCCTTAGGATAGAATCTTGAGCCCAATCAACATCGCAGAATGTAGTGAGGTTAAATGGTCCTAGCTAAATGGTGAGACCGAAGGTTGAGGTACCTTTGATACACCGGAGAAGCTGCTTAAGTTGCTGGGAGGGTTTAGGTTATGGTTGTTGCATATGTTGACTAAGTTGGTTAACAGAGAAGGCAGTGTCGAGTCTAATTAGTGTAAGATATGGAAGGGATCCAATAAGATATCTGTACAGAGCTGAATCGAATAAGGATGTGGGGGGAGCATATTAGGAGGATGATTTGGTAGGTATTGGTGTAGCTGGAAATTTGCATTGACTTATTCTAACTATTGTGAGGATCAACTCAGCATATGTGAATTGGGATAAAAAAATATGGGTGGGTTAGGTAGCTATCTGGATGCTGAGGAAGTTGAAAGGATGTCCAAGATGTTTTATTTAGAATTTGGAACTGAGTTGATATAGAAGTGGGGAAATGGATGTTTGATCATTGCTGGTGACTAATAAGTCATCAATGTAGGTGAGTATGTAGATGGGGATCGAATGCTTTATGTAGATGAACAAGGATGGATCAGCCGGACTTTGATAAAAGTTAAGTGTTGTTAGGTAGCTAGAGAAAGTGTTAAACCATTGACGAGACGACTGTTTGAGGCCATAGATGGATTTGTGAGACGACAAACATGGTTAGGAAATTGGTTGTCAATGAACCCAAGAGGTTGTTTCATATATATTGTTTCAGTTAGGGTGCCATCAGAAAAGCGTTGGTGACGTCAAGTTGGTGTATTTGCTATTTGTTTGTGAGGGCAATGGTAAAGAAAATGCAAATGATTGGTAATTTGGCTACTAGACTGAAAGTTTCTAAGTAATCGGTGTTGTGTTTTTGACGGTGACCTTGGGCCACCAATCGTGCTTTGTAGCGGGCTATATCTCCATTGCCATGGAATATAGTTCTATATGTCCAACGACATCATAATATAGTGCGGTTTGGTGGAGGTGGAACAAGTTATCATGTGCCATATTTTTTAAGAGCATGGAATTCTTCGACCATAGCTTGACACCAGTGAGGGAGTTTTATGGCTTGATAGAAGGTTGTGGGGTCATGTGTAGCTGATGTATGATGAAACAAATTGAAGATGTGTTTTGGTTTGAGTGAACCAATTTGAAATCTTTTTGTCATGTGGTGACGAGTTGAAGGAGGAGGTTGGGGATGTTGTATGAATGAAGTCACTGAACTGATCTATTGTGAGATAGTGTCATTGGCGGGAGTTGGGGATGTAGGTGGCGGGTTGAGACTATATTTTACTGAAGATGTTGGGGCGACGGTTGATGGTGTATTGGTAATCAGAGTAATGATCGGTTGATGAGAAGATGAAGTAGGTATGAGTAATGACGGTTGTTGTGGTATGGGAGGAGAAGTGGTTTCTTGAGTAGTGGGGATTATGCTGGATGGAAATGTGAGTATGTCAAATTAGACGTAACGAGAAATGAGAATTTTGTTGGTGGTGGGGTTTTGACACTTGTATCCTTTATATTTGTCTGAGTAACCAACGAATATGCACATTGGAGCTTTAGGGGATAATTTTTGTCGTTGGTGTGTAGGAATTAGAGGGTAGCAAGCACAACCGAAGATTTTGAGGGTAGAGTAGTCTGATTTTGTTTGAAGAGGAGATTTATGCTTGGTGATAGGAGAGGGCATTCTGTTAACTAGGTATGTAGCTATTATAAGTGTTTCCATCCAGAATTGGAAAGGAAGTGCAGCTACGTGGAGTAAAGTTCGAGTTGTTCCAATCAAATGGCAGTGTTTACGCTCGACGAGGCCATTTTGCTCTGGTGTATAATGGCAGCTGATTTGATGATGAATGTTGTGGGTTTGAATGAAATTTTGGAAGTTATGGTTGGTGTTGAATGCGTTTAATTTTATATGAAAGCTAGTTTTCAATGAGAGATTTTAGGATTGTGAAGTAATGTAAAACTTCAGTTTTAGTATGTAGTGGAAACTGCCGCATGAATCTGGAGTAATCATCTATAAATAAAACATAATAACGGTAGCCTTATATAGATGGTATTGGAGATGGTCCCCAGACATCAGAGTGTATAAGCTTGAGGTTGATAATTATGATTCATTGATGAAGTAAAGGATAATTTGTGGCCTTTAGAGGCTTTACAAGAAGTACAAAAAATTTTAGAAACAAGAATTTTTAAAGATTTGTTGTGCTTGGATATTGTGGTGATGATTTGTTGATGAGGATGTTTGAGTCAAGATGCCAGCGGAGACTTGATGAAGTAGAGGTGAGCATGACTGTGGATGATGAGGCTTGCTGACTAATTAGGTATAGGCCATTGCGGCACGGGCCTTGAAGGAGAAGTCGATTGGTGTTGAGGTCCTTGAGTTAGAAACTGACAGGGGTAAATTGAATAGCAATGTTTTTGTCAGATGTAAGATTAAAAATGGAAAGAAGGTTGTGAGAGAGTGAAGGAACATGAAGAATAGATGTAAGATTGAGCTTACATGTAGGAGTCAGCAGAATTCCCCTACCTAAGTGAGTGATGGGAATTGAATCACCATTGTCGATGGTGATGTTGTCTGCGCTTGTGTATGGTTTGGGTTCGATTACATTGTCTAGTTGAGATGTGAGGTGAGATGATGCTCTGGAGTGTAAATACCATTCGGTTGTGGGTTGGGAGGAGGCAAGCAATTCGGTGTTAGGGGGAGAAATGCAGTTCGGATTCATATGGTGCTAGCATACTGGTGTCGCATGGTCGCGCTTGCCACAGATTTGGCATGTAATGGAGGTGGGTGGGGATTGTTTGGAAGGTTGAGAGTTTGTAGGTCATTTTTGGTAGTATTGGTTACGGCTACATCCACAGTTGCCTCATCCGCGGGAGGAGTAGAGAGCGAGCTATATATGTTTGGTAGCGGGTAGCTTCCGTCGCTATGTTCATCTCCTCACTAATGAGAAGGGAATAAAGGTCTTCTAGGCTTACCGGAGTGAGAGCAGTTCGAATTGAGGTTTTGAATGACTCGTATTGTGGAGGTAGACCATTAAGTGTGTAGAGAATGATGTCCTCCGGATCTATGGTTGCTCCAGCGACGATTATAATATCTATAAGGGTTTTAATTTTGGTAAGGTATTGGGACATTGAGAGTGGACATGGAAACATTGTGTAGCTGGTTCTTTAGTTGAATAACCCTTGATCTATTGGAAGCTAGAAGTCGACGTTCTACCGTTAGCCATATATCTTTGCTAGAGTCCAGATGTAGAACATAAGGAAGCAATGCTGAAGTGATGCTGGAGCACAGGACCGCTGCTAGGTTATGGTCGATCAAGAGCCAGCGGTTGTATGCAGGGTTAGGTTCAGATACTCCATTGGAGTTGAGATGTATGTAACTTGGCAGGGAGAGAGAGCCATCAAGATACTGTGCAAAGCCATTTGCACGAAAAAGTTTCAAAATCTGAGATCACCATGTAGGATAGTTGTCATTGGAGAGCTGTTGAGGCACAATATGTTTGATGTTGGCGATGACAAACTTGAGGGAGGAAGGTATTTGGGTTTCAGTAATGTTAAGATCATCTTGAGCGACTGTTTGCGATATAGCTAAGTTGTCCATGTCTGCTCTATGCCGTGAGGCTTAGATGGATGATGGCTCTGATACCATAAAGTAAATTATGACATTGCAGTAAAAGCTTAAAGAGAAAGGTAGTCAAAGGTTACGGTAAAGAGCAAAGCAGAGAAACCGTTACTCTGAAAATACTTTCCCATACCATTGTATTACATCTACTGTAGTTATTTATATAGAGAGTAAAGGAGGATAACATAGCCTAAATTGGTTTTACACTTTACACTTGTAGGGTGAAGATGAGGAAGTTTGCTTAGGCTTAACGGTTTGATTTATTTGCTTTGAGAGAGCTTCTCCACTTTGTTCTACTATGTCAGGTGCAGTTATTACAAAGAATCATGGATTCTGAAGCAGAGAATGTTTGAGCAGAGCCGTTGATACAAAGTAGTGGAGCAATTGTTTTTTATAAGTTGGCTTACTTATATGATGCTTGCTTATCATATGTGCTAACAAGAAATGCACGAATGAGTGGGAGAAGGTGCATGGATCACTAGCCCTAACTGCTTTCTTTTAATTGCGTCCAGGAAAATCGCTTCTTACTAATCGGCTCTCTCTTCGTTTTAAAATTTTAATGAAATGGGGGAAAATGATTTATTTTTAATTTAAACAGATTTAAATGCTGACATTTGATTAATTAATTTAAATAGATAAATAGAGCCAAGTTTAATGAAATTTGGAAAATTAATTAAGAGATTCTGGTTTAAATTTCAAATTAGAATGGTTCTAATAAACTTGACGAGTCAATCGGAGCTGCCGTCATTTAAATCAAACTAGATTAGTTAATTTGATTTGCCTTGTGTTAAAGTTGAGTAATTTTAATTTATTTAGTGTCGATCTGATTAAATTGGGTCGAATCGGGTTCAATTAGTGTCCGATTTGATGAAATTAATTTGGATTGACTTCAAATGGCTCAATTTGGCATCCAATTAATTTCAATTAACCCGAGATGGATTATGTAGCGTCTATCAGACCTATCGGGTTCCAATTGAACTCGAATCGAGATCAAGTAAGTTAACGACATTCAATTACATTATCACACTTGGAAATAAATTAGATTTGGGTCAAATTTGATTCGATTTGAATTGAAATACGCGGCCACGTCAGTGCTATGTCAGTGGGCATCCACCTAAGGGGAATCCTATTATTGGACATGTCTACACTAGACTATGGAGACCTAAACATTAGGGATGAACTCGGGGAAATATACCTCATACAAAAATGAGATCAACAATAACAAAGTTATTTTTTATAGCAATTTTATAACCAATTTTATAAAATATTATAGCCATCTCAAACTTACTTTCACTTAGCTATTGAAACTTCCACATCAAATTAAAACATTTATTTACATCCTAAATGAATATAATAAAATTCAACACAGTTATTATAAATGACGAAGATCGTACGAATGACGCTAGCCTGAATAAGCCCAATTTCTGTTATTTTATTTTTTGCTTTTGATGTTCGGCCTATATTTTGCCTAAAGGAAATTAATCTAAATTGATTAAAATTATAAGCCCATATTAATCATCTTGTATTCCTCTACAGTTTGGGAAAATCAATTCAACCAACATGGCCCAATTAAGGCTTCGTTTGGGATAGCTTTCTTACTATTTTTTAAGTAATTTTCTATTACAAAAATTTCGAGTTAAAAAAAATTGTTCTAAAGCTACTTTAGAAAGCAGGAAGAAAGCTGTTCCAAATGAAGTCAATCTAGACGCATGTAAGATGTTGGGTGAGTGTAACTCAAATTGAAATTAGTTCTACATCTAATTTTAATTATTGCAATAATAAAATAAAATAGAATTACTAAGAAATAAAAATAAAAATATTTTTTTATTAAAGCTTGCATAATTGATTTTTGTTTTTTTTTTGTCACTATATATTTAACTATGATAATGAAATTGAGATGTTATAAATGAAATTTAATGATTCCATGTACTCACTCTATTTTAAATATTTCTTCTATGAAATTCAATTATTGATGCCCCTTTTAAAAAGCAGATGTGTAGCATACACTCAAGCTTTTGGCTTTGCATGATGCATCTAATACGATATTTAATCCTCTATTAATCTAAGGCTTTGTTTGGAATAGTTTTAGATCACTACTTTTTTCCTGCTTTCAATAGCTTCTTCTACTAAATAATGGTTTTACAAAGCAGGAAAAAAGAAGTCCCAGACAAAGCTTAAGGCGATCTAAAATTGACCAATCACTTAGATTCTATTCCAATTTATAATAGTCCCCATTGACAGAGGTGGAGCTAGGATTTTTTTGATGTGGGGGCACAAATCATTGAAGGAAAAAAATCAATATAAGCAATTTGATCAAAAAATGTATAACATATACTAGATAGATTGTTATTACAAAAAATATTTTGGAATTTGCCAAATATGTCTTGATTCATCAACCCAACATGACACAATTCTAAACATCTTATATGGATGATTTTCAAGGTTCCAGAAATTCACCTTTAGACTCCTCAACGAGTTGCAAGACGAATGGCTGCCTTGTGTGTGACTGGAAGGAGTTGGAAGGGGATATCAAGCGGTTGACACAATCCTTTCAACAAGTAATGTCTCTTGACGTTATCTCTCTCGTTAGGATGATAATCCATTTTTTTTCTTAATCCAAGATCGGTGTGGATTGTTGCAAATCTGGATTCAAGAAGTATAGTTTTGATGATGACAAACATGTTTGTGTTTTATTTTGCTTGGCTAATTATTTCAGGTACAAAAGATCAAATGTAATTCAAGCCAACTCAAGATCGAGTCCAAGTGTGCTTAAATGTAATTTTTTTCTCTTTCTTGAGTCAAATGTAATGTAATTGATCCCATAGTTAAGTAACATTGCACACACACTCAAGGGGAGAGTTTTAGTGAATTAGAGTTTCTATTTTCAATTTTTTATCATATCATCCTAGACGATCCAATGAAAATAGAAAGCCTAATTAGGACAACTATGTTAAGTCGATTTAATTAAGCTGATCGTCCTGGATGATAGCAATATCGTACGGGACGATATGCTCAGATTCAAAAACTCAGCCGCCAGACTGAGTTAGGCAAGTTTTATTTTTAGAGATTTGGTCTGATCGTCCCGGACGATTCATCACAATCATACCTAAATTAGTCTGGTGATTAAAGAAAGCAATTAATATTTGATTGATACGATCATATTGTCCTAGAAGATCGCAATATCATACAGGACGATCATGACCATCCAGTGCCTTTCACCTATACATCCAGAGCGGTGCTCAAGACGATTTTAGGTGTTTTTGAACTAATCGTACAGGACGATAGAGATATCGTCCTGGACGATTAAGTCATTTTGAGATCGTCCAGCATGTTTAACCTATACGCCCAGAGCAGTGCTTAGGACGATTTTGGGTGTTTTTGAACTAATCGTACATGACGATAGAGATATCATCCCGGACGATCAAGTCATTTTGAGATCGTCCATCACAAGTTCCTCTGGACGTCCAGAGCTGTCTCATGGACGAAATTCTTGAATTACACTAATCATCCCAGACGATCGCAGAATCGTACGAGATGATCAGAATAAATTTTTTCTACTAATCGTCCAGAAAAACTAGATCGTCCATGCTGATACATGTGATTTTGAACTGATCGTACAGGACGATTTAGCGATTGTCTTGGATGAGATTGGCCGACCAGTTGAGATTTAGGACAAATTTTGAGCCCTCCTATAAAAGATATTTTTTTCCAACAAGAAAAATCTTTTGCCACTTTCCTTTCTAGAGAAATCCTTGAGAGAGAGAGAGAGAGAGAGAGCTTGGGAGAGAGAGAGGATCTTGTGAGGGAGAGTTTATGAGGGATTCATAAAGATTGCTCCAAGCAAGGATCAGAGTCGTCTTTTCCGTTCGTCGTCTCTTGTCTTGTCAGGGTTTTCTGTGGGAGGATCATCCGTAAGAAGATCGAGGTTCTCTGCCTGCTTCGGGAGGAAGCGAAAGGAGTCCGGGTTCTCTACCTGCTTCAGGAGGAAGCGAAAGGAGTTCAGGTTCTCTGCCTCACGGGGTTGGTGAAAAGGAGGTTTTGTACAGGCTTTTCCGTCTTGCTGTGGGAGCAGAAGGAGAGTCACTTTTGTGTTAGTGCAATATCCGGAGGGGAGGCTCCGGGGAGTGGACGTAGGTCAAGTTGACCAAACCACTATAAAATTCGGTGTGCTCTTTCTGATTATCTTATGCACTTTATTTTTCTGTGATTATCTGCTTGAGTGAAATCTGTGATTGATCTTTTTATTATTGATTTAATTTTATTTCTGCTGCAAATTATCAAAAGATATTTTATGTTGCTCACGAATTTTTTAAAATAACCAATTCACCCCCCCTCTTGGTTAGCCTCGGGACTAGTTCATCAGGGCTTAACATCCCTATCGAACTTTCATGGATATCCGCAAAATTTGTTTCTACACAGCTTTGTTTGATTTGTGTATTATTTTTCTCACATAACATTTTATGATCATATCCTTCAACTTTTCTTTTGAAATATTTATCCATACTAAATTGAATGAAAATAATATTAATAATTTAATCATAATAACAATCAGTTTTCACCACATGCCGACTAATCAAACAAAATGAAATCCCTTGCTCATAACAATCTAACAGCAAAATAAAATACACAAATTGATCTGATAGAGCATAATATGATTCTTAAAATATGGAATATATTTTAAACGGCACTTTTTAATTTTCCTTAACCTATAGGTATTATCAGTGATTTCAATCTCCCAAGTGAATAGGACAAAACTCTTTTATCTATATGTCATCCTTTTCAATTTCAAGTAAGGAGAAATATGATATAGCAAGGATTGGATAATTTGGAGTTTATTTCATTGTGACGGGGGCTTTTTTATCTCTAATATTATTATTCGCTTTCAACGAATCAAAACTTCATAAGACGAGATATGAGACAATAATAATGCATTTATATGTAACTAAAATGACAGAAAAAATATAACACATGCTATAAATTTAAACAACAAGCTTGTAGTTTGTGTTTACTTACTTCAATAGGCTGTAGATTCGTGAAGCCCATCTCAAGAAAAAGAGCCCACTTGTCTCTTTATAGGATAAAACACTAAGGACAAACAATGGGGATTGCACACGAACAGGAGGGTTCCAAACTCGATGGCTTCATGTGGGATGACGAGCAGTCAATCTCCGAGCTGGGGATTTCACATGAACAGACGAAAGTGGATATGGCGAGAGCAAGAGGGAAACAAGGACGGACCAAGATCGGCGGGCCTTAGCGAGATCGAGTAAAGGGCTGGATTTGTCGGTTGTGCGAATAAGAGAATTGAACGAACACGTCGAACAGGGAACTTTATGCATTCGGACTTCTCTCTTCCGAGCGGACGCGTGAGCCACGAAAAAGGACGGTCTGGGTGCCGCACGTTACGGGATTGCTATTGGGATGAAAAAAAGAAAAAAATTATTTGATTTAACCTGTAGTTAATGCATCATAAATAAAATAAATTAGATGTTAATACCAAAGTCAGTGGGGGCTCGTGCCCCCAGGGCCCCCACACTGCATCTGCCCCTACCTATGGACATGGAACAAGTAGATCTTGGCTCCTTACAAGAATCTTTGAGTAAGATTAGGCAAATTGTCTCAATTTTTGAATAGGCTAAAATTTATGATGAAATTGCGAGTAGATTAGTTGTCAATCCACCAAAATAAACTCTTTTGAACTTAATAATGGATATTTTATCTTGCATGAAGAGACATTGCAATGACTCATCTATAAGGGAATATTTACCACTAGCCTTAATAAGAAAACGACATCCCTCATTCTAGTGGTAATTAATTACTAGGGCTTGCGCTTGTCAGAAAGCTTTTGAATCAAAAAAATAGAATCCATATAAGAGGGAAAAATCTAAAAGTTATAGTTTATTACTATTTAATTTGTCTCCTTACAAAATTATCTTCATAAGACTCAATTAGATAATATTTTTTATAGGCCATATTGGATAGTGAAAAATTCCTCAGATTGAAAATTTAGGAAAATTTATGCTTTACTAATTTATGATTTTGGAAAATTGTTGGGGCCTTTTGGATATGTTCCTTTATATTATAGAGGCCCCATTATCATATGTTCCTTTGTGTTTTTAACATATTTTTTTATTGTGTTTTAATTTAGCTCCCATATCATTATCGAGAATCTCATCCAATGACTAAAGTTTGAGATGCATAAAATTGAGGAAAATCTACCAAAACTTTTTAATTAATCTTGGGTTACCAGTCGATGGATAATTCGATAACTTGAATTCATAATGGAAGAAGTTGGGATGAATCCACATTGAGTTTTGGCCTATCATAGCATAAATTTGTATCGTTACTTGATAACCTTAATCCATGATGATAATTAACAAATATTTTTAACACATTCTATTTTCAGTTATATCATGATTCAATAACTTTCACTTAAGGCAGAAGAGGTTGAATTAAGTTTTCTTGAGATCAATGAATCTTAATTAATAAACAACATTTGGTGCATGATTCTGAAATTAATGGTAAACATAGAGGAGTCAAGTTGGGTATTATATATAAAGATAACATTCTATAAAATAATTCTTATAGTATTTCTCCAACATGAAGGATGCCTTAGAGACTTATAGTTTGGTTAATATCCTTTTTAACAACAACTCCTCCTTAAATATCAACAAGGATTTTTCCTTGAGGTTGTTGTATATGTAGGATCTTGAGCCAACTTTATGGTACATAGTTGTTGCATTAAGTTCATCCATATTGGTAGTTTTGACAATGCTTATGAAAATTTTGAGTTATATTAATGCATTTGAAGATGGTTAGGGAAGGAGTTGGCAGTTATAACTATGCTTAGAATATTGATTGAACAATCTTTCAAGGTTTTAGAGTCAGGGTTTTCCCTTGTATTAATTTTCTCATCATGAAGGCATCTTAGCATGCTTTTATCATGTGTCATATTTGACATCTGAAGATTGATTTCCTTGAATGTTTAAACAGTGGGTGTTTAAATTCTTATTTATGACAATCATTGAATATCATAGTTATTGATCAATAAATGCGAGAATATTTTCCACATATGGATGTTGGAGGAGTTTTAGGTGCTAAATTTGTCATCAAAGCATAGATGTTGAATGATAATTAATACTAATTTTTAAAAAATAGGTGACAATTGGTGTTTATCTTATTTGCTCAATTAATATATAGGAGATTAGGCAATAAAGAGAACATGTATCAGTCTGTGGTAAAAATCAAACATTAACTACTTACTAGCATCAAATGAAATATGACAAGAAATATCAAAAGTCAAGTTATTATGGGTGATAAACTGTGTTACCATTGTTGACCTTTATTTTCATTCGAGTGCCCTTGAGGGCCTTTAATTAATTTAATCAACCCCCGTCGAGTCCAATTCGAGCTCGAATTAGCTTGAATTAAGTCAAAGTAGACTCGACCGTATCCGATTGAGCCCGATTAGTTTGCCTTAGGCCCGTCGAGGTTAATTTGATTCGAGTGTTCATTTTATTTAAATTTAACTGGGTTAATTTGAGTAAATCAAATTGAATCCCAAATTGACCCAAATTGGATCTGACTGTAGGCTTGATTTTAATCTAATATGCTTAATTTAATTTACTTATTTATTTATTTATTTTTTCATTCTCATGAGCTTAAATTTATTCCTAAATCAAGCAATCAAACGAATGGCTAATTAAATCACCTTAATTCCCTCCTAATTAATCTTAGGATGAATCCTAGCCATAGATCTAGGGCCTTAATCATTTAAATACTCTTTTAGGGCTTCATGAAAGGGGCTTGCTTCTTTTTCTTTTTCCTAGCCGCTCTCAACCCTAATTTTCTTAGTGTGAGAGCTCTTCCAACATCTCCACATCTTCCCCCACTTAAATTCGTTGGTAAAATCTTGTCGGCCGCGAGATCTCCGGCGACCCGAGTCATTCCCCTTCCAAAGCTTCTATCGTCCGATCCAAGGTGAATTGGAGTTCAACTTCAACTAGAGGAATATACGGGGACAATCTACAAGCTCAGATATTTCAAAACCTAGAAGATCTAACGGTAAGATTTTATCAAAACTTTAGATCTAGGTCACCACACTTAGATCCGTATATCTTTCTAATAAGTGCTTTTTAGAGCTTTCAAATACCTCCCCATGACTTTTATTCATGTTCTTAATCTACATTTTAAATTTTATCAAAATCAATAAAGTCATTCTTGATAACGAAATCTTTTTTTAATTTTAGGGTTATAGAATTCGGCGTACATGAATAACATGAATCGTTGATTTTCTCTTTCTTTTTTTTATAAATATTTTATTAAGATTAAATATATTTTTTTTTATAAAATATGTTTAAATAATTTAATAATTATTTTAAATACATTAATTTAAAATTAAATCTATTTTATGACGTATTTATTATTATTTAAAATAGTTTTAATTACTTAAAATCTAAACACTTAGTTAATACTAATAATTATTAAATACTTTTAAAATGATAATATTAAATATTTTTTTATCTATTTTATTTTAAAATAAATAAATAAAAATAAGAAAAATTTTATTATTACTTTTCAATGATTTAATTATTAAAATTGTGTTAAAATATATTATTTTAAAGTAATTCTTAATTAGTTAATTGTTTAAATATCTTAATATTTAATCAAAAATTAATTAATTACTTTCTAAAATTAAAAAAAATATTTTTTTTATTAATTATTTTGAAATATCAGAAAAATTATTATTATTTTTATTATTTAATTCGAATTACTAATTACTTTCCTTTTTTAAATTATTCTAATTAATTAATTACCTAAATTACTTAATTAGGTATTAATTAATTTAAACTTTAAATACTTTCTAAATTTATAAAAATTATTTTCTTATTGAATTATTTTGAAATAAGAAAAATTATTATTATTTTTATTATTTAATTTGAATTAATAATTACTTTCCTTTTTGAAATTATTCTAATTGATTAATTACCTATATTACTTAATTAGTCATTAATTAATTCAAAATTTAAATACTTTCTAAATTTATAAAAATTATTTTCTTATTAAATTATTTTAAAATCAGAAAAATTATTATTATTTTTATTATTTAATTCGAATTAATAATTACTTTCTTTTTTTAAATTATTCTAATTGATTAATTACCTATATTACTTAATTAGTCATTAATTAATTTAAATTTTAAATACTTTCTAAATTTATAAAAATTATTTTTTTATTGAATAATTCTAAAATAAGAAAATTATTATTATTATTATTATTTTATTTAATTTCGAATTATTAATGATTTTTCCTTTTTTTTAAAATTATTTTAGTTTATTAATTACTTAAATTACTTAGTTAATAATTAATTGATTTAAAATTTAATTATTCCTAAATTTATAAATAATAAATTTACTAAATTATTTTCAAAATCAGATTAAATTTTTTTTTTTATAAATTTATTTACATTTTTTTATTTTTAATAAATATTTTCTATTTTAAATACTTTCCTTAATTATTAATTACTTAATTTACTTAATTAATAATTAATTGATTTAAAATTTAATTATTTTTCAAATTTGTAAAGAATCTCTTATTCCAATTATGTTAACATATCAGAGATTTTATTTATTTATTTGTTTATTTACTCTTTTAAATTTAATAAATAAACCTTATTTTAAATACTTTCCTTAATTACTTAAATTATTTAATTAATAATTAATTAATTTAAAATTTAAATATTTTTCAAATTTATAATAAATAATTTTATTAAATTATTTTCAAAATTAGATAATTATTTTTGTTATTTACTTTTTTTTATTAATAAATATTTTTTCCATTTTAGATTATTATAATTAATAAAATACATAGATTATTTAATTAATAATTAATTAATTTAAAATTCATTTATTTTTCAAAACTTATGAAAATTATTTATATTAAATTACTTTAAATTCTAGAAACTTTAATACTTAATTTAATTTAATTTGATAATTACTTTTAAATATTAATTATTTTGAAATTATTTAAAAATCTTTTTTAATACATTAAACTTCAAAAATTCATATCTAATTCATTTTAAATCGGATTTTTGTGTATAATACCTTATATTTTTCAGAAAAATATGAAATTTTATTTAAAATTATTTTCGGGATTCAATTCTGTATTATTTGGATTATTTTCTGTGCTACCTAATTACTTAATTATTTGATTATTATTTAATTACTTTAAAATTAAAAATTAATTTTAAATATGAAAATATTTTGAAACCCCTTGGTGGTGGCCAGTGGATCTCCTAGGGATATAACATGAAATCATTTTCAAACTATCTTATTTTAAAAATTATATATTTATGTACTTAATACGTATATGTATTTTAAACATTTTTAAAACTACATATATTATTAAATCCTTAATCTTGGGAGATCCACTTGGTGAAATCTTAAACCTAGGTTATGTATGTGAAGAGCAATTCATGTGGGAGAAGGATTAGTGGGTGATTATGTCCCAATCATTCACTAATCACTTCATTAGATTTCTTTACTTAGTGTTTTCGTAGTCCTTGCATGTGTAGGTTGCACAAGCACTTAGCCTAGGCTCTCTTAGATCTAAGGACTTGATTGGTGTGTTTATATTTGCTGCATTTACCCTCTTTATGTTATGCCTAAGGGTTAGCTAACTCACTTTATTCCTGCTTAGTGTAGTGACACACTAAGGACAATAATTAAGGATTGTCTAGCGAACTTAGAATATTTCTAGGAGCTAGGATAGATCCCAGATTTTTATGAAACTTTAAACACTAGTGCTTAGTGACATCTGAAACCCCCTAGAATTTTCTAAGAATTTTCTGGACTCTTTAAAACACTTAATTGGCAAACCCTAATTTACCCGTTAATTAAGCCTTAGAAATTTCAAAAAAATATAATAAATCCATTTTAAATCAGAAAAATACCCATAATACCTCAAACTCTCCAGAATTCAGTCCCCAACCTTAGATAATTAGGGCTCCCCTTAATTGGACCTTAATCTGGACTTTAATTCAACCTTAATCAAAAAATCACCTTTTTATCTTAATTAAATCATTAAAAATTATTAAAAATCCCAAATTTTCCCCAAACACTCGGGAACACCTTCTTAGGTCATTTCTGACCTTTGGGGGTGATTCCAATCAGTTTGGAGCTGATTTGGGCCAAAACCCCCAAAGTACCCCTAATTAGGCAATTCCGATAATTCATTTAATTGCCCCAACTTCTAAAAATCATAACTAATTACAGAAAACTCCAAAATGGGCAACCTAAAAGGCACCTAACTATAATTAAGGTCTAGTTTTTTTAAAAAAATATTAGGTGTCAAGAAATCAACCTAAAATAAAAAGTCAACTCTTTGGTCAACCGTAGCCTATAGTCTAGGGCCCGAAACTTCTAAAATTCATAACTTTGCGTAGGAAACTCCAAATCCAGCAAACTCAAAGGCATTCAACTCACATTAGGGTCTAGTATTTATTAAAAATAATAAAATTTCAGAAATCAACTAAATCAAAAAGTCAACAGTCCAGTCAAACTTAGTTCAAAACGAGACCAAAACTTCGAAAATTCATAACTTTGGGTAGAAGAATCCAAATCGGGCATACGAACTGTCTAACTGATCAGGTTAAGGCCTAGTATTTTATAGAAATATTAGCTAGTCATAAATACCCTTTAATCAAAAAGTCAATTTTGGACCCCCTTTTACTTAGTGTATAGGTGGACCCCGAACCCCCTAAAACTCACTAATGCAATTTAAACTTTAAATATTATTACCCTAAGCATTAAAACTGACCTACATACCAAATTAAATAAAATGGATCTTAATTCGCTAATATTTATACTTTAATTAAAATTTCCTTTTAGACCTACAACCAACCTCGACAATAGGCAATTGTAACTAACTACCCAGCTTAGGATCTATCTCAGCTACACAGCTTTTCACACACATCTAGATGATTTGTTAGGGCACCACTTCTAGACCTAGGCTAGGCCGGTGTTTACCTTTCTGTTGTGTGCCGAGATTTCTGAGATTTCACTGTATGTTGTGATTGAGATGATGCTGGTGTGTTTGTTTACTTTTATTGCACTCTGGGAATTGATGTGATTGCACGATAGACTACCCATAGGTTAGGATCGATCTTGATACTAATGATACTTTCTGCAGGTGGCCATGCTCATGCCATGCTAAAATAAAGGGGGGCAAAATTCATGATTTAAATACTAACATTGTTTCATGCAGATGCTCCAGAAATTGCTCAGCCCCCCTAAATAAATGAGGGCTAATTAAAATCATCATTATAAATTGCTACAGGTGCTCCAGAGCTTGCTTAGCCCTCAAATAATTAAGAGCATGGCCAAGTGTGGCTGTGATGAGTACTTTTATTTTTATATAAATTGCTTGGGATAAAATAAACTGCTTGGGATGATTTTCATTAGGATAACATTGCAGGAGAGTCTAGATTTACTGCTTTCATTTAATGTAACTATTTGTAATATTGGTTGAGAGTTGTGAAAGTCTATTTTGAGTGGGGATGTTGAAACCCAAAGGTTGGATGTCCAAAGAGAAAAGGACACCCAATATGAGGATAGTCCTTTTCTATTTGGGAATCCAAATTTGGATTATTCTACTACCCGAGGAGTCCAAGGAAGCTGAGGTCCAAGAAGTCCAATGAAGCTCAGATCCAAGGAGTCTAAGAAAGAGAAGATCAAGAAGATGAAGACCAAGTGTATCCCACTCAAAATAACTTGCGTCAGTCTTAGGATTAGAAATCCGGGTTGTTGGCAGTGGTGCCCGGCCACTTTAATTTTCTGCAGACCCTGGGTTGTAATTAAGGGCAGTTGGCCTATGGACATTTAATTGATTTGTTTAATTATGTATTATGCTTGATTTGATGATGATTGCGTATAGGTTGTACGCTTTTCATAGTTTATTGGCGATCTGCATGCCGCTTTTGTTTTAGCCTGGATTTCGTTAGGCTCTGTAAGGACCAAAACCTTTTCTACTCGCAACTAATATTTAAAATTGTAAGTTTTAAGCAATTTAGAAACTTAACGACCTAGGGAATTGCCAAAATCGTTCGGGGTCGCATGCATATTAATGCATTTCTCTTTCCTTCTATAAGACACTTCCCCGCCTGCGGGTAGAGTCCGGATAATCTGACCTATGAGGATGAGGTGTCGGACCTGGGGAAGCCCAGTCTAACTCTAAAAATTATTTTATAAGCATTTTTAAAGTTCTGTGCATACCTGATTTGGATACTTTAACCAGCATGCATTGCATTAGAAATCAACTAAATCAAAATTTTAATTGCATTAGTCATAGGAGCATTCACCCGACATCAGTCCGGGGTCAATTAGGAAATCCTCTAGATGTCGGCCCTATTTCCGAGAACTATAACCCACCTACCCATCTTTCATAAATGACTGGACAGCATGGTTTTAAAGTGATTAGGTGGTTAGCTGGCTCCCCCTTCCAGGCCGGGGTAAGTCCAGGTTTTGCATTGCATTAGTTATGACACGGGTGTTAGTGTTGCGTAGAACACTAAACCCATTAGATTTAGGATTCAAGGCTACTATTGTTTCATAGTACGCCTCATCAGTAGATAGGTCTTCTGTCTTCCAGAGACCCTAAACCCTACATATCCGCGTCACACGGATGACTTCACCTCCATCCTTCCCTCCTGCATGCTTCGAGTGCATGATTTATTTATTTTCTCCAGTTTCTTCTCACTACATTAGTCCCTCCGGATGCTGATGTGAGCCGTACATGTTGACTAAGCCTAGCTGAACCTCTCTTTCCCTTCGAGTAGGACTTCCTAGTCTTCGCCCTATGTGCCAATCCCAATTCAAAAAGTATAATATAGAATCCTTAATCGAGAGTATTCTCAGGCTCCGGCTTGAGATGTAATTAACCACGGGGGCTTGCGCCCGTGGGAAACCGAATCCCACTCCCAAATAAATCCCATTCGAGCTAATGTATCGGGTGGGGGAAACCCGTTGTGATTAGATCGTATATATTGTTATCCATCGGGGTGTACTGGTGAGAGCCACTATCCTCAATGGTTAATCGTATGCATGATCGAATCTGCCCTTCCATTGGCCAGATACTTGTTGACCTTAGTTTTCTCCCAGGCTAGGTCAAGGGAGTTGACGGTCAAATTGACCAAGTCAGGGCCCAAGACCCTCTCCCTTGTGTTCAATGGGTCAAACTGAGTCTGTTGAGCCCAGACCCAGGCCCTGGGTCAACCTGGTTGACCAGGTCAACCCAGGTTGACCCATTAGACCCATATGGGTCTAAAACTAGTTCAAATCAAACCCAAACCCAATTCAGGGCTCTCCAAGCCCTATTCTCTCCTCCACTGGACTCAGTGGGTCAGGCTTGACCCATTGGGCCCAAGTCTTGGTCCTGGGTCAACCTGGTTGACCAGGTCAACCCAGGTTCATTCCAAACCCCTCTCTTAGGGCTCCAACCTCATCCCTTGGACTCCATTGACCTAATGGACTCAAGTTGACCAAGTCAAGCTTTGACTTGGTCAACCCAAGTCTTAATAGGTCAAATTGACCTACCTAAGACCTATGAAAGCCATTAAGGACCTTCCAAGTGGTCCCTTGACCCAAGTCCACGGCCTAGGATGTCTAGAGCCCTCCTAATCAAACCTAGAAGCCATCCTAACCGTTCATCCTAAGGCTAGGGGTATAAATAGAGAGTTAGGGCTTCATCAGAGAGGACTTTTTTTCTTGCCCGAGCTCTAAGCCCCCAAAAGCCTGTGAGTTGGCCTATGGACATTTATTAATTTGTTTGGATAATTTTGATGTGTTTTATGATTGTGTGCCTCTAGGATTGTTTGCTTTTCTTAGTTTCTTGGCGTTTTGCATGTCGCTTTTATTTTAGCCTCGATTTTGTTAGGCTCTTTAAGGACTAAAACTTTTTCTACTCACAACTAACACTCAAATTTTAAGATTTAAATAATTTAGAAACTTAACGACCTAGGGAATTGCCGGAATCGTCCGGGGTCGCATGCATATTATTGCATTTCTCTCTTTCCTTCTATAAGACACTTCCCCGCCTGCGGGTAGAGTCCGGATAATCTGACCTATAAGGATGAGGTGCCGGACCTGGGGAAGCCCAGTCTAATTCTAAAAATTATTTTTATAAGCCTTTTTTAAAAATCCTGTGCATATCTGATTTGGATACTTTAACCAGCATGCATTGCATTAGAAATCAACTAAATCAAAATTTTAATTGCATTAGTCATAGGAGCATTCACCCAACATCAGTCTGGGGCCAACTAGGAAATTCTCTAGACGTCGGCCCTACCTCCAAGAACTATAACCTACCTACCCATCTTTCATAAATGACTGGACAGCATGGTTTTAAAGCGATTAGGTGGTTAGCTGGCTCCCCCTTCCAGGCCGGGGTAAGTCCAGGTTTTGCATTGCATTAGTTAGGACACGGGTGTTAGTGTTGCGTAGAACACTAAACCCATTAGATTCAGGATTCAAGGCTACTATTGTTTCGTAGTACGCCTCATCAGTATGTAGGTCTTCTATCTTCCAGAGACCCTAAACCCTACATATCCGCGTCACACGGATGACGCCACCTCCATCCTTCCCTCCTGCATGCTTCGAGTGCATGATTTATTTATTTTTCTCCAGTTTCTTCTCACTACCTTAGTCCCTCCGGATGCTGATGTGAGCCGTGCATGTTGACTAAGCCTAGTTGAACCTCTCTTTCCCTTCGAGTAGGACTTCCTAGTCTTCCCCCTATGTATCAATCCCAATTTAGAAAGAATAATGTAGAATCCTTAATCGAGAGTATTCTCAGGCCCCGGCTTGAGATGTAATTAACCACGGGGGCTTGCGCCCGTGGGAAACCGAATCTCACTCTCAAATAAACCCCATTCGAGCTAATGTATCGGGTGGGGGAAATCCGTTACGATCAGATCATATATATTATTACCCATCGGGGTGTGCTGGTGAGAGACGCTATCCTTAATGGTTAATCATATGTGTGATCGAATCTGCCCTTCCATTGGCCAGATACTGTCTCCCCTCGCGGGGCGATGGTGTCTGTTAGTCCTTTCGGAGGTCCACAATACTGTCTCCCCTCGCGGGGCGATGGTGTTTGTGTCCTTTCAGAGGTCCACAGGTTTCTGGCGACCACGGTGGGAAGTGGAATAATATCAGTGCTCCGTAGCCATGCGACCTTTTGGACGTCCAGTTGCTCGGCGGACAGCCCGGGCACCTGCTCGTCCTACTCCTATTCGTGTGCAGCCGGCACACCCTGTGGTTAGGCAGCCAGTGCCTAGACAACTCCCAGTTCAGCCCACTCGTCCAGCGGTTAGGCGACCAGTGCCTACCGCACCTGTTGTTCAGACTGCTCCGGTCCCTCAGCACCGGCAGGTAGTAGTTACCCCTGTTGTTACTCCGGCAGAGGCAGCTCGTGTTCGGATTCCCCCTCCTTCTTCCTCCAGGAAGAGGGGTGCCCAGACCGAGGCTCCTTCGCCTTCCTCCCGTCGGGTTTCAGCTTTCGCTCGGCTGTCTCACCCAGAGACCCTCGTGCAGACCCCGACACTTCCCGTACTTCCTGTTCCCCCTGCCACTCAGGTAGTGGGTTCAGATGTTGCTTCGTCTTCCGCCTCCGGCCTTGGGAGAAGGGCTCGGAGGAATAGAAACCGTAGACTTCGGTTGGCTACATCCGAGGCAGATAGACAGTGGATGGCAGATTCGTTGGCTCACCAGGAGCCAGTTCAGAGGAGAGTGGTCCCTAGGCAGCGGGCACCACGACCAGTTGCAGTTTCCCCTACCCCGGACGTTACAGTTGCCCCTGAGATAGCAGCGGTTCAGGGAGGACGCTTCTCTCCACTGACACACAGTGGTGACGAGGAGGACGTTGCTCGCATTGCGGCGGCCCCTCCTGTCACTACTACTTTACCACGCGCTAGGGTCCCCAGGGATGATGCTGCTCGAACCCTCTCTCAGAGGATTCGGAGCATTATCCGCTTAGCGCGGGGTCGAGGCCCTGTCAGTCGGGAGAGGTTACTCCACCAGATTTCTCAGGCGTCCGTTCAGTTACAGAGACAGACTGCTAGGCAGAGGTACAGGTGGCAGAGAGGACAGCCACCCAGGCAGCCTGTTAGTTCAGTTCCGTTGGCGAGACCACAGACAGTTACTCCAGTTGTTGGACGACGCCCACGTCGTCAGGGACAGAGGCAGCAGTTGGAGCCTCCCAGACCCCAGCTCCCTTCAGTTGTAGTAGCCCCGCAGCAGTCAGTTGTTCCTACTGGGTCCCGTCGCAGTAGATGGGTGTGGAGACGATGACAGGCAGAGTCCCCTGTCGATGCAGTACAGCCAATTCAGGCAGTTGAGCAGTTAGATGTAGTTGTTCCTTCCGGATCAGAGGCAGTTCCGATGGTCTGTGATGCAGCGACGGAAGATGATGTTGCAGTTTCTCCTAGTAGTTCACCGGTTCGGGCAGAGCCAGCCCTTAGCCCGTACGAGACTTCTTCCCCTTTGAGTCCATATGCGGAGGACTTCCATCAGACCCTCTACGAGGATGATGCACTTGAGGATGACGTACTCGAGGAGGAGTCAGATGGAGATATACCGGTGCACAGAGTATGCGTGGTTACTAGACGTGGCCACTCAGACGAGCAGATAGAGGCAGATGATGATGATGAGCAGGGAGAAGCTGAGGTAGGAGGATCTCCCCGATCAGTTGAGACAGATGCGACAGTGCTACAGTTACAGACTCAGATGGCAGAGATGGCCAGGGCCATGGCAGCGATGACAGCTCAGTTGACAGCTTTGGGGGCGATGCCCCAGATGACGGGCGTAGGCACTCCTGCTACGTCCAGGGACGAGCCAGCAGCACCACCTGTAGTAGCACCAGGTCCTGTGGGAGTAGACAGGGCCCAGAGAGCAATTCCAGTGGCACCTACAGCAGTTGCTTTTACTACCCCAGTCCAGAGTCAGTCAGCTCAGTTGTCAGCAGGACAGATTCAGGATTTGATTGCCCAGAAGGTCGAGCAGGCCATTTCCTCCAGGAAGTCTGGAGAGGTAGTTAGCAGGGGGAGACCTTACCCAGTAGAGTACGAGCACGAGCCCTACCCCCCTGGTTTTGTCCCTCCTAGGTTCAGAGTCTTTGATGGGTTTGGGAACCCAAGGCAGCACGTGGCCCAGTACCGAGCCGTCTGTTGCAACATAGGAGGGAACGATGCACTGATGTTGAGACTCTTTGTTAGCAGTTTAGTTGGGGTGGCCTTTGCCTGGTACGCCGACCTCCCCAACGATTCAGTACGCACCTTTACAGAGTTGGAGCAGTTTTTTGTTCAGAGGTTTGTCAGTGCAGAGCACCGAGTTACAGTTGGAGAGCTAGTGGTGACTAGACAGCGGCCCCGAGAGCCTCTCCCAGATTATATAGTCAGATGGAGGAACCTCAGCCTACAGTGTGAGCCCCAGTTACAGGAGCAGCATGCAGTAGAAATTTTGTTGAAGAATATAGATGGTCCGATAGCACCTTATCTGAAGGGTTTCAGCATCAGAACCTTTCAGAAGTTATTGACAAAGGTGATCAGTTTGCAGGACAGCATACCCGATGCAGTCCCTCCTAAGGTTGAGAGTCAACCTTCACGTAGACCTCAGCGGTAGGAGTCGTCAGGAGCACCTCCACCTAGGAGAGGGGAGGTACACAGTACTTATGGGCCATCAGATAAGGGCAAAAAGCCCTTAGTCAGTTCAGCACCATCTCAGCAGTCTCACACACCGGGCCAGTCAGTAGTGCAGTCTAGACCCTCCCGTAGGACCCCAGAGAGTCAGCAGTACCTACGGGAGAAGCTTAGTAAGGAATATACCTTTAAAAGGGAAAGTGTGATGAAGATCTTCAAGTTCCTTACTAAGAGAAACATCTTAACATTCCCGAACAACAATAGAGTGGAAGAGGAGGGGCAGACAGAACACCCGCTCTATTGTCCATTTCACAGACATATCGGGCATGTTATAGAAGACTGCTATGTATTCAAGGACAGAGTTGAGAAGCTCATGGCTAGTGGGCAGATCCACCTACAGGACAGCGACCTGGTTCAGCCTAAGGGCAAGACACCTCAGACAGTTCAGATGATCTCGGGCTCCAGTAGTTGTAGTGACAGCCAGAGTGGCAGACAGAGCAGTCGTAGCAGATCACCCAGAGGTTCTGAGGGGGAGTGGCAGCTAGCACTCTCTCGGAAGACGAGGCAGATGATCCGACAGACAGTTCAGAGTTCAGAGGCAGTTGAGAGGAGGCCTACCCAGGCCAAGTCAACAGTTGCCAGCCCAGTTTCCTCGCCAGCACCTTTTTCTTCTTCTGTTTCTGTTGTAGTGCCTACTGAGCACATTTCTTTTCCTATTTTATGTAATAAAAAGATGTATGAAAAGGAAAAGTTTGTTGTAACTTCTGAGGGGAAGACGGGACGCCTTCCAGCACTTACGCTGAAGGATTTCGTTCTCCCTTCAACTGATAATGAAATAATAGAAGAAGGTGATTCTGGCTACTTCTGGTGTTCTGCTCCTACTTTTATTTCTTCTAGCACTCGCCCTTTCAATATTTTACATATTTCTTGTGATGATTATGTATGCGATGAAGAGTCTGAGTGTGATGAGGAACCGGTCTTTATGATGCCGGAGGGTGGTTGTTACATGGATTCAGAAGATGAATCCGAGAACCCACTCCAGTCGCTTTCCTTGGAGCCAACACAAGCCATCACCGCTGAACCAAGTGAATCTCCTGTCAAAGAGGACATGATACAGGAAGTTCACTTGCATTCAGGGAAGGTTCTTCCACCTAGAATGGCTAAGAATACAAAAGAAAAAGATAAGAACATTGTTACCCAGCAGGACGATCCTATCCCTTCCTCCCAAGAGCAGTCTAAGGAGAAAGGGAAGGGCCCTCAGCTGGAGGTCGATTACAATGTGTTGGCTCATTTAAGGAAAATTCCTGCCCTTCTCAGTGTCTATGACGCTTTGATGATGTCTTCTGACTTGAGAGAGACCCTGGTAAAAGCACTACTCGAACCAGAGTCCTATCAAGCCTTCTTTGCTTCCGAATATGTTGCAGATGCATGCCTTTTGAGAGAGATGACATGCATTACCTTTTCAGATCGTGATCTCCTCTTGGGTACCTCTGATCACAATCGTCTTTTGTATGTCACCGCTGAAGTCAATGGTTATGAGTTGAACAGGGTCCTCATTGACCAAGGAGCTTCAGTAAACATCCTGAGTTATGATACTTTGAAGAGCCTCTCCCTGGGTCATTTGAAGTTAACCTCCGATAAGATTATGTTGAAAGGCTTCAATGACCAAGGACAGCGTGCCCTAGGGTCTATCACCCTACCCCTGAAGTTTAGAAATTTCCTTACTGAGGCGAAGTTTCATGTGATCGAGGCAGATACTTCATACAGGGCTCTCTTAGGAAGGCCCTGGATTCATGAGTATGGAATGGTGCCCTCTACCCTGCACCAATGTATGAAGTATATGAGGAATGAAGTCGAGTACTCCATTCCCGGGGATACCCAACCCTTTTCCGTGCATGAGGTCTCTATTTACGATGACGCTGAGCATTACATACCTCGTAAGAAGAGTAAACCTCCTTCTGCCCAGTCACCAGTGACACCTGCCAGTACTGTACAGGGTCCTGTACAGCTACCTGCGCGAAGTCCGTCACAGGTTAGTATTGAGGCAGATACCTCCACTGTAGATCCTATTAGATCTCCTTTCCAATTTACAGTTGGGCGCGATGTTCCCCCTAGTAGAGGTAGGGGAGAGCGAGGTAGAGGTAGAGGTAGAGGATCGACTCGCCCGCCGCGAAACTACGACACTCAAATTCCTCCTCCCTCATATCTTTATGCTTCTCCTTTGACTGTCGAGTCCGACTCCTCTGACGATGAGATGATTATTACTCCTCATCGCCCAGCTCACTCACCAGCCCCGGACTTCACTGATTATAGTTCACTACCTACCTTTTGTAGGTACCTGATACCCGAGGGTGGTTTAGTTATTGACAGTGGTTCAGACGAGGAAGTAGACCCCCGAAGTCAGACCACTAGTCAACAATCCCTTTCCCGTCAGATACGTGGAATAAGAGTTGAAGAGTCTCACCAAAGATCTTTGGTTACCCCCCCCACTAGTGATGGTGGTGCACTACAAGTTAGAGGTCGCCCTCCGCCTCCTCTGTATGAAACCTTTGTACCACCACGAGCTAGTGAGTGCGCCTCGTTATCCCATAGTGTAGGTGCCCCACTGGGTCCTGAGAGTCAGGGTTCAACGGAGACCGCTATGGATAACAAAGTCACAATTGCTCCTCGTTATTTTTCCCCTTTCGTGGAAGACTGTGTAGAGCGGGGTGCAGTTATCTCGACTTGGTCAGATGAACAAGCTCTACGACAGGCTCGCGTTTGGCGGACTGATATACCTCAAACTAAGCAAGGTTTAGGTTATGTCGAGCAGAGCTCACCTAACCATGCTAACATCCGAGCGGTTTCCCACTCATACCCGGTTGTTTCTCTTACCGATAAAGAAGACCCGGGTGATGATGAGGATAGAGTACTCGATGCTCCTCAAGAGTTTGAAGATGGCATCACTTCTGCCATGGACGAATTGTGTGAGGTAAACTTAGGCACTGAATCAGATCCTAGACCTATTTTTCATAGTGTCTTGTTATCTGACTCAGAGGCTCAAGAATACATCGAGTTACTCTCAGAGTTTAAAGATTGCTTTGCCTGGAACTACACCGAGATGCCTGGTCTAAATCCAGATGTAGCAGTCCATAAACTAGCCATTAAGTCTGATGCAGTCCCTGTTAAGCAAGCACCTCGTAGGATGAGGTTGGAGATAAAACAACAGGTGATCGCTGAAACTAAGAAGCTTATAGAGGCCGATTTCATTCGTGAAGAGAAGTACCATACTTGGCTTGCCAATATTGTTCCTGTCCGGAAGAAGAACGGGCAGATTCGTGTCTGTATCGACTTCCGTGATTTAAACAAGGCATGTCCTAAGGATGATTTTCCTTTTCCTATCCCCGAGCTCATGGGGGATATAGCATCATCCCATAGCATTTTCTCCTTCATGGATGGTTCATCTGGTTACAATCAGATAAAGATGGACCCTGAGGAGGAGAAGTTTACTGCATTTCGCACACCTATAGGTGTGTTCTGCTACAAGGTGATGCCCTTTGGTCTCAAGAATGCTGGGGCCACCTATCAACGTGCTATGACTGTTATCTTCGACGAGATGATACACGAGCAAGTTGAATGCTATGTGGATGATCTGGTAGTCAAAAGCAAGGTCCGTGGAGATCACCTTCGAGATCTACGAATCATTTTTGAACGCCTACGCAAATATGATTTGAAAATGAATCCTCTAAAATGCGCATTTGGAGTTAGTGCAGGAAAGTTCTTGGGGTTTATAGTTCGCTACCGTGGCATTGAGATTGACCCTTCCATGATCAAAGCCATAGTAGATCTAAAACCCCCTAAGAGCCTTACCCAGCTAAGGTCTTTTCAAGAAAAGTTAGCCTTCCTGCGGAGATTTATCTCCAATTTGTCTGGTAGATGTCACCCCTTTGCTGCCCTAGCAAAGAAAGACGCCCGCTTTCACTGGGATGAGCGTTGTCAGGAGGCCTTTGAGAGTATAAAGCGCTACCTGATAAACCCCCCTATTTTAGCTGCACCCATCCCAGGGAGGCCGTTAATTCTCTATACTACGGCCCTGGATGAGTCCTTGGGTGCATTATTGGCTCAAGAGAATGAGGAAGGCAAGGAGAATACCTTGTACTACCTCAGTAGATGGTTGATACCCGCAGAGCTGAAGTACCCGGCAATGGAAAAGTAATGCCTAGCTTTGATCTTTGTGGTACAGAAGCTCAGGCATTACATGCTTTCACACAAGGTCAACCTAATCTCTCGAGTCAACCCCTTGCAGTATCTGATGACCCGTCCGACCCTCTCAGGTCGTCTGGCACGATGGTCTATGATCCTACTGCAGTTTGACATCACTTTCGTCCCTCAGCGGGCCGTCAAAGGACATGCTCTAGCTGATTTTCTTGCTGCTCACCCGATCCCTGCAGACTCCCCACTCAATGATGAGCTGCCTGACGAGCTAATCATGAGTGTGGAGGAGCAGGAGTCCCCTACTTGGGAGTTTTACTTTGACGGTGCGTCGTCCGTTAGAGCCTTGAGCCCGAATGAAACTCCTATAGTTAGGGTATGTCTGGGCCTCATTTTCGTATCCCCTGAAGGTCACACTCTGAGATATTCCTACAGTCTTTCAGAACCTCGTACTAATAATGAGGCTGAGTACGAAGCTCTGATTCTAGGACTAGAGTTGGCCATTCAGATGAATGTCATGCGGGTGAAAATCTTTGGAGACTCACAACTGATTATAAATCAAGTAGCGGGAGTCTACAAAGTACTTAAACCTGAGCTCTTGCCTTATCACAATAAGGCAATGGAGCTCTTGTGTTTGATTCCCGAAGTGACCTTAGCTAAAATCTCTAGATCTGCCAATGGCAAGGCAGATGCATTAGCTAAGTTAGCAAAGGAACTGGCTGACCCAACTGGCAACCCACTGTCTATCGTTGTCCAGTGCCGTCAAGCCCTATGCCCCACAGACCTGTCTTCTCCCGATCAGACCCTCACAGTGTTCTCAGTTGAGGAAGAGTCAGACTGGAGAGTACCCTTTATAGAGTATTTGAAGCATGGCAGGCTTCCAGATGATAGATCTCTTGCTGCCCAGATCAGAAAGAGAGCCCTATCATTCACTTATGTGAACGACACCTTGTATCGATGCTCTTTTGACCAAATGTGGTTGCGTTGCCTCAACAACGAGGAGGCTCGCAAGGTCATGGGCGAGATACATGAAGGTCTTTGCGGTGCCCATCAGTCCGGACCAAAAATGAAAGGCAGAATTAAACGCCTCGGTTACTATTGGCTGACTATGATCCGTGATTGTATGGAGCACGCTAGAAAGTGCCACCAGTGCCAAATTCATGGCACGGTGATTCACCAACCCCCTAATCCGCTGCACCCTACCGTATCATCTTGGCCATTTGAGGGCTGGGGTACGGATGTAGTGGGTCCTATCGACCCTCCTTCCTCTAAGGGTCATAGGTTCATTTTAGCTGCCACTGATTACTTCTCTAAGTGGGCAGAGGCTGTGCCACTTAAGGAAGTCAAATCAGAAGATGTGATGCGTTTCTTTCGTGATCATATTGTCTATCATTTTGGTGTCCCGTGCCGTATCATCTCAGATAACGGCCCGTCGTTTGGAAGCACCAAAATTGCCAGATTTGCCCGCCGCCATAACATCAATTGGCGATACTCTTCAATTTACTATCCCAAGGCCAATGGCTTGGCGGAGGCATTCAACAAGACTCTCGTGCAATTAGTAAGAAAAATCTTGGTTGCAAACAAACGAGAGTGGCACAATAGACTTCCCGAAGCACTGTGGGCCTATATGACTACATACCGTACTCCTACTCAGTCTACCCCATATGCTTTGGTTTTCGGGGTCGAGGCCGTCCTCCCACTTGAGGTCGAGCTCCCCTCGCTACGTGTGGCAGTCAGCCACAATCTTTCCCACGAAGATAACGCCCGACTACGGATGGAAGAGCTTGATGGTTTAGAAGAGCTTCGCCTACAAGCTTATCAGAACCTCAAACTATACCAGGCACGTATGGCTCGATCACATGATCGTCTTGTCCGACCCCGTGCTTTCCGGGTTGGCGAGTTGGTCCTTGTTTTACGCAGACCTATCATTTCACACCGTCGCCGAAGTGGTAAGTTCGAGCCTGTCTGGGAAGGCCCCTTTTGCTGTAGAGCAAGTCTACGAAGGTGGCGCCTACCTACTCGTTGATGCCAATGGTGTTCACCCTATGCCTGTCATCAACGGGCAGTACTTGAAAAAGTACTATGCCTGAGTTCGCTCTTCAAAAGGGAGGGGGTCTCCCTACCGCCTGTAAATACTCCCCTGTATATGTACCCCCCTTTGGAGGGGCTTCTCCACTTTTCGACAGTCTGTGTGGCCACGACGATTTATCCTCAACCACACGATGTTTGTTACGAGAAGTATGAGGCTATCCTTAGGGGTGATGAGGTGAGATGATATATGATTCGTACACTGACATAAACTCTAGTCTATATCATCTCCCTTGTCTGAACTCTTCTAGGCCAGATTTTGACCCATACCAGTCCAAATACAAATTCAAGTTCTATTTTCAATAGTGGGATCTTTAAATTTAATATGCAAAGTTTCTAAAAGAAAGATTAATCTGAGAAAAGTCTGAGAGCTTAAAACACGAAGTAAACCTTTTAGAGAATTTTTTCTTGGAAAGTACAGAATTTATTTTTCCTAATGAAAGATTTACCCCTGTCTTCTTTAGAAAATTAAGTAATTGGTGGTTGACTCCTCTAAGCGCTTGAAGGACGATTATAATGATCCAAAAAAAATGTATGCCTTCTCTCTCATCCCTTGCTTGGGATGATTTCCTATTTTGAACTAAAATCTATATCAAATTGAAATTAGATTTAGAGACGCGTATTCTCCCAATCATCTTGCAGTTTTCTATCTCATAGGTGTCTTTCGCAGGCTGATGAATCTACCTCATAATTCTCTTATTCAAGTCGTTCACTCTTATCATAGGATTGGATTTGCTTTGTGGATTTTTCTTCCTTGCACAAGGGAGTGAATTTTTCTTCTCTTATGTCTGGAGGATAATCTTACAACTGAGAAAGTTTTCTTTTAGGGATTTGGAAAGGGAGCCAGTTACAAAATGAAAGATGTACAAAGTGCATCAAGTAATTAAAAGATGCGCAGTGCGCCAAAAATCAAAGATACACAAAGTGTATTAAAAGTGAAAAGTTGCGCAAAATGCGCCATAAAGTCAAGGATACACAAAGTGTATCAAGTAATTAAAAGATGTGCAGTGCGCTAAATCAAGTTGAGAGGCTCAAAATGAGCCCAAAGTGGATAAGTAAATGGCTTCCCTTTCTTGTAAATCTCTAAGTCTCAGAAAATCCATACCCTTTGATATTTGTGACACTTGAATTTGGAAATCATGATTTTGGATTCATCATCGTGCAAGGATGTTCTATTAGATATAAAATATTTCCATGCAAGAAGATTGAGAAGATCCAGTTTCTCTCTCTAATTTACACCCTTTTGAATTAGATATTTATTCAGAATATGTAAGGGAGAAAGTTCAGCTTAGTTTGTAGGGAGCTTAAGCTGGGTTAGCAAAATTTAAATCCCTAACCTTCTCGGGTTTAGATGGAGTCAACCTATATTGCTGAACTTTCGGAACCTTTTCTTTAAGGTTCAAGATGATTAAGAGGTTAATTTTTCATTTCTAAAAATAATCCTTTCACTCTCTGGTGAAATTTTCACTCTTTGGTGAAATTTTCACTCTTTACGAAATGTGTAAATCAGACTTATCTCAGATTAATTGGTAAGGGCTTAAACATCTCTTAGTGGTCCCACTATTGAGTTTGTTTAAATGCTTGCCATATTCTTTTAAAAATTTGTGCACGAAAATATTTTGACCCCACCATCTGATTAGAGATCATTCTTAAGGACTGATAAAAGTCTCGCATTTATTGTACCTCCCTCTTCTGAGTTCTGGTAATTTGGGAGTTTCCCCCTCTCTATTCCCCCAGTTTCACTTGGTGCTCCCAAGTGTGGTCTGGGATATCAAAACCAATTCAGACTCCTTTGGTACTGGGTCCATACCAACCTATGCTAGCTAGGGATGGTAATATTGATCCACTATCCTAATCTAAATTTCATTCACATATCAATCGTGTTATGGTTGTGCCCCCAGTTCTATTCATGTGACGAATATGGCCTGGGTTATCAAAGCCAATCTTACATCCCTCTTTGTGTTCCAATCATTAGAGGATATCTCATACTAGGAGTAACGCACGGATATAGTAAACGTTTCCTCTACCGGGTGTTGTCTTCGACAGTACGAGATATACTTAGTCTATGGTTGAGAACATATAAAAAATGCATCTATAAAATAAAAGAGGGAAGCTCTCAGTAGAGCAAAACCGGTTGCCCTTGTCACAGGTGGAACCCGGTAATACTCTCTAAGAGCTCAAATTCCCCAAAATCTTTCTTTTCTTCTCCTACGAAACGTCTGAGTGATCGCTTCAAGGATGAGTTTACACTTGTGATTATTATGATCTTTTACAATCATGATAGTCCTCGTTAGTGGTGTGATACATCTTGCTCAAGATGTTAACATCCCACCTTCGCGAGCTCTGATTTCCTAGCAGGGAATCAACTCTCTAGTTTCTTTTAGTGACCTACTTTTTCACCCTTGCCCTGCTCCCAGCTACTAGAGCAGTCCTATGGGTCTGGTAGTGTTGCTCCCGCCTCTCACAGGGTCCCCCCGGTCAGGGTGAGTGTTACCGCTGTGATGTTTGATGTTTATTGATTTTACTCATAAATCATTTCCCTCAATCGCGAGTGTGTCTCCTCGCCATCTTGAGTTGTTTCCCCAGTAGTGTTGCAGTATGCCTGGTTACCGGCGTTAGCATCACTGACTTGAGAGCTCTGATTTTCTAGTAGAAAATCAACTCATTTTCTACTTTACTCTCTCTCTTATTCGTACTCTACTCTCAGCTGCTGGGGTAGCTCTACGGATGCACTGATATTATTCCACTTCCCACAGGATCCCACCAGTTTGTGTGGGTGCCACCACTGTGAGCCTTTCATAAATATCATTCCTATGCAATGTTACTTCCCTTAGTGGCGAGTGTGTCCCCTCGCTACTCTTGTGTGCTTTCCTAGTTGTGATGCAGTACATCAAGTCTCAGATGTTAGCGTCGCTTCTTAGTGAACTTTGATTTTCCAGCAAAAAATCATTTCACTTGTCTTGTAGTGACATACTTTCCCACCGTGACTCGACTCCTGGCTGTGGAGCGATCCCTTGGATGTGTTTATGTTACTTCCCACCTCTACAGGGTCCCACTAGCTTATGTGGGTGTACCACTGTAGTCTTCTATGATTATTTCTCCATGATATAGTCCTTTTCTCTGTAGAAAGTGTGTCCTCCTTGCTACTTTAGCTACTCAATGGGAATGAGATTACCCCTCTCACACTTTGTTGAGGGCGTACCTTTCCCCATGGTCTCTCGAGGCATCATTCTGGTGCTTCCAGGTTTGTATGATCTTGGTTTCGCCTAGGCAGTTTCACTGGCATTTGGATACTCGTGGCCACGACGACTTGTCCTCTACCACGTGGTACCCAAAACACTAGTTTGAAACTCCTTAGACGACCCTTCTCTCTTTGAAATTTTCCATTTACTACTCCTCTTCCCATCCCTACACATATGCGTGTTAGGGTATGGTTGAGATGACTTTCCCTGATCGCTCTACTACAGGCATATGCGCCGGGTAGGCATCAAACTTTACTTGGTTGAGAGTGCCCCACAGAGCCCCTGGGAGGCATATCTCACCACCTCTTTTTCCTGATTGCTCTGCTGCAGGCATATGCGTCGAGTAGACATCAGGCTTTACTTGGTTGGGAGCACCCCGCAGAGCCCCTGCGAGGCATAGCTCACCACACCTTTACCCTGACTGTCCTGCCGCTCTGGTAGACATCAGACCTTTACCCTGGTCGTCTTGCTCTGATCAAGCAGACATCAAACTTTACCCGGTTGAGTGGGAGCCCGACAGAGTCCCTGGGAGGCATTCCCCACCACCACTTTTACTCTGGATGTTCTGTAAAAGACTATGCAGACTCCAATTTCATGGCTTATTTACTTTTGTTGAGGTCAGGCAGAAGTATTGAGTCACCCCTATCCGCTGTTCCGAAAGGAGCAGGAGGAGATGGGATCCTTTCACCTTCTATTCTGCTGTTTGAAATGAACAGTCAGGTAGTTGGTTTTACTTACCAGTTGAGAGAGCCCGACAGAGTCCCTGGGAGGCATTCCTCACCACCCCTTTACTCTGGATGTTCTGTAAAATACTACGCAGACTCCAATTTCGTGGCTTATTTACTTTTGTTGAGGTCAGGCAGAAGTATTGAGTCACCCCTATCCGCTGTTCCGAAAGGAGCAGGAGGAGACGGGATCCTTTCACCTTCTATTCTGCTGTTTGAAATGAACAGTCAGGTAGTTGGTTTTACTTACCGGTTGAGAGAGCCCGACAGAGTCCCTGGGAGGCATTCCTCACCACCCCTTTACTCTGGATGTTATGTAAAAGACTACGCAGACTCCAATTTCGTGGCTTATTTACTTTTGTTGAGGTCAGATAGAAGTATTGAGTCACCCCTATCCGCTGTTCCGAAAGGAGCAGGAGGAGACGGGATCCTTTCACCTTCTATTCTGCTGTTTGAAATGAACAGTCAGGTAGTTGGTTTTACTTACCGGTTGAGAGAGCCCGACAGAGTCCCTGGGAGGCATTCCTCACCACTACTTCTTCCCTGATTGTTTTGCTCTGATCAAGCAGACATCAGACTTTACTTGGTCGAGTGAGCCTGACAGTGTCCCTGGAAGGCATACCTCACCACTCTTTCACCTTCCATCTTGTTGTTTCGATACGGTCAGGTGGATAGTTGGTTTGCTTTACAATCTTACCTTTTTGGGCTTTCTCTCTTCGGCTCTGCCCTCGCTATAGGGTAAGGCAAAGAGAAGATCTCCCCCACTTTGTTACCTTTCGGTGGCATGTTACTACTTCGCTCTTTGTTCTATCATTGGCTCTGCCCTCGCTATAGGGCAAGGTCAGGAGAAGAGCCTCCTCTGGTTTCTTTCACCTCTCATGGTACTCTGTTCTGGGACCTTTACTCTACCTCTTTTGTTACGTTCGGTCAACGCCAACACGAGCGGTTCGCCAGTTTGTTCACCGCTCCTGTTGGGGGTCCGTTTGTTGACCTTGGTTTTCTCCCAGGCTGGGTCAAGGGAGTTGACTTGGTCAAATTGACCAAGTCAGGGCCCAAGACCCTCTCCCTTGTGTTCAATGGGTCAAACTGAGTCTGTTGAGCCCAGACCCAGGCCCTGGGTCAACCTGGTTGACCAGGTCAACCCAGGTTGACCCATTAGACCCATATGGGTCTAAAACTAGTTCAAATCAAACCCAAACCCAATTCAGGGCTCTCCAAGCCCTATTCTCTCCTCCACTGGACTCAGTGGGTCAGGCTTGACCCATTGGGCCCAAGTCTTGGTCCTGGGTCAACCTGGTTGACCAGGTCAACCCAGGTTCATTCCAAACCCCTCTCTTAGGGCTCCAACCTCATCCCTTGGACTCCATTGACCTAATGGACTCAAGTTGACCAAGTCAAGCTTTGACTTGGTCAACCCAAGTCTTAATAGGTCAAATTGACCTACCTAAGACCTATGAAAGCCATTAAGGACCTTCCAAGTGGTCCCTTGACCCAAGTCCACGGCCTAGGATGTCTAGAGCCCTCCTAATCAAACCTAGAAGCCATCCTAACTGTTCATCCTAAGGCTAGGGGTATAAATAGAGAGTTAGGGCTTCATTAGAGAGGACTTTTTTTCTTGCCCGAGCTCTAAGCCCCCAAAAGCCTGTGAGATTTCGTGTGAGAGCTCCCTAGACTCCCCCTTACTTCCCTCGAGCCGAAGACCACCGGTCAACCCCGCCGGCGGCGAGATTCCGGCGACCCGAAGCTTAGGACGTCCAAGGCTTCGATCCACTCGATCTAGGGCTCGTTTGACAGTGCTTTCAACTAGGAGAACGTACGAGGACAGTCTACAAGCTCAGAGGATCCATAATACCCCTAATCCCACGGTGAAAACTCCTTAAAACCCTTAGATTAGGTTAAACACTCAAGGCTAAATAGCTTCTCACATACCGCATCTTAGGGAATATTGCTACATCCACACGATTTCTGTTCATGAGCTTAGTCTAGGGTTAAAATTTCGTTCGATTCCATCCACCCGATCGAGAGAACGAGGCGAAAAACACATTCAGCCTTCGGTTTCGCCCTAGCTCTTCGCAGGCGAGATCTCCGCCGTTGATCGCTCGATCAACGGCGGAGATCCCGTCGTTCCGCGGATCCGTCCAAACCGCTTGACTGACCCCGCGGTTCCGCTCGCCACGTGGAACGATCCGGAGTGTCCGTTCAAACCGCGGGCGATCGAACGGCGGAGGGAGCTCGTCCTACGTGGCTAAGTGAGCCGCGGTCCGCGGCTTTGATTGCGCAATCATTGGCGGCGGCGTAATGATTGCGCCGCCTGCCAATGATTGGCCCGCGTCCGCGGAGCCAATCGGGACCCGCCACGTGTCAGCGCCGCCTTTTATTTTTATTTTTTTATTTATTTAAAATTAGTTTATTTAATTATTTAAAAATACTTTTTTTTAAAAAAAATCGAATTAATTAATTAATTAATTAAAATTAATTATATATATATCTGTTATTATTATTATTATTATTTTAAATTATTATTATTATTATTATTATTTTAATTATTTTTATTATTATCATTATTATTATTTTAATTAATTATTATTTTTAATTATTGTTATTATTATTTTTATTATTTTTATTTTAATTATTTTTATTATTATCATTATTATTATTTTAATTAATTATTATTTTTAATTATTGTTATTATTATTATTATTATTATTATTATTATTATTTTTATTATTATCATTATTATTATTTTTATTAATTATTATTTCTAATTATTATTATTATTATTATTATTATTATTATTATTATTATTATTATTATTATTATTATTATTATTTTAATTATTTTTATTATTATCATTATTATTAGTTTTATTAATTATTATTTTTAATTATTATTATTATTATTATTATTATTGTTATTATTATTATTTTAATTACTTTAATTATTTTAATTATTTTTATTTTTATTATTATTATTATTATTATTATTATATTATTATTATTATTTTAATTATTTTAATCATTATTATTATTATTATTATTGTTATTATTATTATTTTAATTACTTTAATTATTTTAATTATTATTATTATTATTATTATTATTATTATTATTATTATTATTATTATTATTATTATTATTATTGTTATTATTATTATTTTAATTACTTTAATTATTTTAATTATTTTTATTATTATTATTATTATTATTATATTATTATTATTACTATTATTATTTTAATTATTTTAATCATTATTATTATTATTATTGTTATTATTATTATTTTAATTACTTTAATTATTTTAATTATTATTATTATTATTATTATTATTATTATTATTATTATTATTTAAAATTTATTTCTAAATCATATTAATATTATTATTATTATCACTATTAATTATCATTATTAATATTATTATAATATTAATATTATAATTAATAATATTATTATTTTAATAATATTATTATTATGAATAATATTTTTATTATTATTATATTAATCACTATCATTATTAGTACTATTATAATATTAATATTATAATTAATAATATTATAATTTTAATAATATTATTATTATGATTATTATTATTATTGTAATATTAATGATTATTATTATTATTATTATTATATTAATATTGTCAATTAATAATATTATTATTATTTTTAATAATAGTATTATTATGTTAATATTAATATCACTATAATATTAATATTTATTATTCCATATTATAATTATTATTTAAATTTATTTTAAAATTTAGATATTATCACATCTGATTTATTTTAAAATTATTAATTATTTTCAAATATTAATTATTTTTAAATTATTTCAAAATTACCTTTAAACCTATTAAAATTTCAAAAATTCATAACTTTCTCGTTTTAAATCGAATTTTGACGTACAATATCTCGTTCTTTTCAGAAAAACATGAATTTTAATTTAAAATTATTTTTTATATCTGATTTTGTCCTTTCTGGATGCTTTCTGTATCATTTGTTATTTAATTATTTAAATATTATTTAATTAATATAATTGATTATTTTAAAATAAAAATTATTTTAAAACCCCCTTGGTGGCTGGTAGACCTCCCATGCTTATGAACCGAAGTATTTTCAGTTATCTTATTTTCAAATTTATATTATTATTATTTATAATACTATATATATATTTTAAAAATGAGTTTAAATTACATATTATTTAAATCCCCTAATTTTGGGTAGTCTACCACTTATGAAGTTTTAAACCTATGACCTATATGTGAACAGAATTCATGTGGGAGAAGGATTAGTGAATGATTGTGTCCTAATCATTCATTAATCACTTCATTAGGTTTCTTTACTTAGTGTTTTCGTAGTCCTTGCATGTGTAGGTTGCACAAGCACTTAGCCTAGGCTCTCCTAGATCTAAGGACATGGTTTGGTGTGTTTATATTTGCTGCATTTACCCTCTATGTTGTGCCTAAGGGTTAGTTACTTCATTTCATTCCTATATAACGTAGTGACATCTTAAGGACAATAATTAAGGATCGTCTAGTGAACTTAGAAAAATTCCAGGAATTAGGATATAGCTCCAAATGACTTGAAATCTGAAATACTTAAACATAGTGACATCTGGAACCCTCTAGAATTTTCTAGGAATTTTTTGGACTCTTTAAAACACTTAATTAGCAAACCCTAATTTACCCGTTAATTAAGCCTTAGAAACTTCAGAAAAATCTAATAAATCCATTTTAAATCAGAAAAATACCCATAATACCTCAAACTCTCCAGAATTCAGTCCCCAACCTTAGATAATTAGGGCCCTTTAATTGGACCTTAATCTGGACTTTAATTCTACCTTAATCAAAAATTACCTTTTTGCCTTAATTAAATCATTAAAAATTATTAAAAGTCCCAAATTTTCCCCAAACTTTTGGGAACACCTTCTTAGGTCATTTCTGACCTTTGGGGGTGATTCCAATCAGTTTGGAGCTGATTTGGGCTAAAACCCCCAAAATACCCCTAATTAGGCAATTTCGATCATTCATTTAATTGCCCCAACTTCTAAAAATCATAACTAATTACAGAAAATTCTAAAATGGGCAAACTAAAAGACATTCAATTCTAATTAAAGCCTAATATTTATTAAAAATACTAAGTGTCCAGAAAATAGCTTAAATTTAAAAGTCAACATTTCGGTCAACCGTAGCCTATAGTCTAGGACCCGAAACTTCTAAAATTCATAACTTTGCGTAGGAAACTCCAAATCCAGCAAACTAAAAGGCATTCAACTCACATTAAGGTCTAGTATTTGTTAAAAATATTAGGTGTCCAGAAATCAACTTAAATCAAAAAGTCAACAGTCCAGTCAAACTTAGTTCAAAACGAGACCAAAACTTCAGAAATTCATAACTTCGGGTAGAAGAATCCAAATCGGGCATACTAACTGTCTAACTGATCAGGTTAAGGCCTAGTATTTTATAAAAATATTAGCTAGTCACAAATACCCTTTAATTAAAAAGTCAATTTTGGACCCCCTTTTACTTAGTGTATAGGTGGACCCCGAACCCCCTAAAACTCACTAATGCAAGTTAAACTTTAAATATTATTATCCTAAGAACTAAAATTGATCCACACATTAAATCAACTAAGATAGATCTCAATTCACTAATATTTGGACTTTAAATAAAATTTCCTTTTCAGACCTACAACCAACCTGGACAGTAGGCAACTGTAACTAACTACCCAGCTTAGGATCTACCTCAGCTACACAGCTTTTCACACACATCTAGATGGTTTGTTAGGGCACCACTTCTAGACCTAGGCTAGGCCGGTGTTTACTTTTCTGTTGTGTGCCGAGATTTCTAAGATTTCACTGCATGTTGTGATTGAGATGATGATTGTGTGTTTGTTTACTTTTACTGCACTCTGGGAATTGATGTGATTGCACGATAGACTACCCATAGGTTAGGATCGAGGTTGATACTAATGATGTTTTCTGCAGGTGGCCATGCTCATGCAGCGCTAAATATAAGGGGGGCAATAATCATAATTTAAAAATTGATGCTGTTTTATGCAGGTGCTTCAGAAATTGCTCAGCCCCCCTAAGTAAATGAGGGCTAAAATAATAAATCATTATAAATTGCTACAGGTGCTCCAGAGCTTGCTTAGCCCTCAAAATAATTAAGAGCATGGCCAGTGTGGCTGTGATGAGTATTTTATTTTCCCTATAATTGCTTGTGATATATTAAACTGCTTGAGATGATTTTTTTAGGATAACCTTGCAGGAGCGTTTAGAATTTACTGCTTTCATTTAATGTAATTGATTGTAATATTGGTTAAGAGTTGTGAAAGTTCATTTTGAGTGGGGATACTAGGATCCAAAGGTTGGATTCCAAAGAGGAAAGGACACCCAATATGAGGATGGTCCTTTTCTATTTGGAAATCCAAATTTAGATCGTTCTACTACTTGAAGAATCAAAGGGAGTTGAAATCCAAGGAGTCCAATGGAGCTGGGACCCAAGGAGTCCAAGGAAGAGAAGATCAAGAAGATGAAGACCAAGTATCCCACTCAAAAATAACTTGCGTCAGTCTTAGGATTAGAAATCCGGGTTGTTGGCAGTGGTGCCCGGCCACTTTAATTTTCTGCAGACCCTGGGTTGTAATTAAGGGCAGTTGGCCTATGGACATTTATTAATTTGTTTGGATAATTTTGATGTGTTTTATGATTGTGTGCCTCTAGGATTGTTTGCTTTTCTTAGTTTCTTGGCGTTTTGCATGTCGCTTTTGTTTTAGCCTCGATTTCATTAGGCTCTTTAAGGACTAAAACTTTTTCTACTCACAACTAACACTCAAATTTTAAGATTTAAATAATTTAGAAATTTAACGACCTAGGGAATTGCCAGAATCGTCCGGGGTCGCATGCATATTATTGCATTTCTCTCTTTCCTTCTATAAGACACTTCCCCGCCTGCGGGTAGAGTCCGGATAATCTGACCTATAAGGATGAGGTGCCGGACCTGGGGAAGCCCAGTCTAATTCTAAAAATTATTTTTATAAGCCTTTTTTAAAAATCCTGTGCATATCTGATTTGGATACTTTAACCAGCATGCATTGCATTAGAAATCAACTAAATCAAAATTTTAATTGCATTAGTCATAGGAGCATTCACCCAACATCAGTCTGGGGCCAACTAGGAAATTCTCTAGACGTCGGCCCTACCTCCAAGAACTATAACCTACATACTCATCTTTCATAAATGACTGGACAGCATGGTTTTAAAGCGATTAGGTGGTTAGCTGGCTCCCCCTTCCAGGCCGGGGTAAGTCCAGGTTTTGCATTACATTAGTTAGGACACGGGTGTTAGTGTTGTGTAGAACACTAAACCCATTAGATTCAGGATTCAAGGCTACTATTGTTTCGTAGTACGCCTCATCAGTATGTAGGTCTTCTATCTTCCAGAGACCCTAAACCCTACATATCCGTGTCACACGGATGACGCCACCTCCATCTTTCCCTCCTGCATGCTTCGAGTGCATGATTTATTTATTTTTCTCCAGTTTCTTCTCACTACCTTAGTCCCTCCGGATGCTGATGTGAGCCGTGCATGTTGACTAAGCCTAGTTGAACCTCTCTTTCCCTTCGAGTAGGACTTCCTAGTCTTCCCCCTATGTACCAATCCCAATTTAGAAAGAATAATGTAGAATCCTTAATCGAGAGTATTCTCAGGCCCCGGCTTGAGATGTAATTAACCACGGGGGCTTGCGCCCGTGGGAAACCGAATCTTGCTCTCAAATAAACCCCATTCAAGCTAATATATCGGGTGGGGGAAACCCGTTACGATCAGATCATATATATTATTACCCATCGGGGTGTGCTGGTGAGAGCCGCTATCCTCAATGGTTAATCATATGTGTGATCGAATCTGCCCTTCCATTGGCCAGATACTGTCTCCCCTCGCGGGGCGATGGTGTCTGTTAGTCCTTTTGGAGGTCCACAATACTGTCTCCGCTCGCGGGGCGATGGTGTTTGTGTCCTTTCGGAGGTCCACAGGTTTCTGGCGACCACGGTGGGAAGTGGAATAATATCAGTGCTCCGTAGCCATGCGACCTTTTGGACGTCCAGTTGCTCGGCGGACAGCCTGGGCACCTGCTCGTCCTACTCCTATTCGTGTGCAGCCGGCACACCCTGTGGTTAGGCAGCCAGTGCCTAGACCACTCCCAGTTCAGCCCACTCGTCCAGCGGTTAGGCGACCAGTGCCGTCTCTCTCATATTGTATGCCTTCTCTCTCATCCCTTGCTTGGGATGATTTCCTATTTTGAACTAAAATCTATATCAAATTGGAATCAGATTTAGAGACGCATATTTTCCCAATCATCTTGCAGTTTTCTATCTCATAGGCGTCTTTCACAGGCTGATGAATCTATCTCATAAATTTCTTATTCAAGTCGTTCATTCTTATCATAGGATTGGATTTGCTTTGTGGATTCTTCTTCCTTCCATGAGAGAGTGAGTTTTTCTTCTCTTATGTTTGGAAGGTAATCTTACAACTGAGAAAGTTTTCCTTTAGAGGTTTGGAAAGGGAGCCAGTTACGAAATCAAAGATACACAAAGTGTATCAAACAATGAAAAGATGCGCAGTGCGCCAAAATTGAAGATACACTAAGTGTATCAAAAGTGGAAAGTTGCGCAAAATGCGCCACAAAGTCAAGGATACACAAAGTGTATCAAGTAATTAAAAGATGCGCAGTGCACCAAATCAAGTTGAGGGGCTCAAAATGAGCCCAAAATGGATAAGTAAATGGCTTCCCTTTCTTGTAAATCTCTAAGTCTCAGAAAGTCCATACCCCTTGATATTCGTGATACTTGAGTTTGAAAATCATGATTTGGATTCATCATCGTGTAATGATGTTCTATTAGATATAAAAATATTTTCATACAAGAAGATTGAGAAGATTCAGTTTCTCTCTCTAATTTATACCCTTTTGAATTAGATATTTATTCAGAATATGTAAGGGAGAAAGCCCAGCTTAACTTGTAGGGAGCTTAAGCTGGGTTAATAAAATTTAAATCCCTAACCTTCTCGGGTTTAGATGGAGTCAACCTATATTGCTGAACTTTCAGAACCTTTTTTTTTAGGTTCAAGATGATTCAGAGGTTAATTTTCATTTCTAAAAATAGTCCTTTTACTCTTTGATGAAATTTTCACTCTTTAGAAAATGTGTGAATCAGACTTCTCTCAGATTGATTGGTAAGGGCTTAAACATCTCTTAGTGGTCCCACTATTGAGTTTGTTTAAATGCTTATCATATTCTTTTAAAAATTCGTGTACAAAAATATTTTGACCCCACCATCTGATTATAGACCATTCTTAAGGACTGATAAGAGTCTCACATTTATTGTACCTTCCTCTTCTGAGTTCTGGTAATTTAGGAGTTTCCCCCTCTCTGTCCCCCAGTTTCACTTGGTGCTCCCAAGTGTGGTCTGGAATATCAAAATCAATTCAGACTTCTTTTGTACTGGGTCCATACCAACCTATGCTAGCTAGGGAGGGTAATGTTGATCAACTATCCTAATCTAAATTTCATTCACATATCAATTGTGTTATGGTTGTGCCCCCCAGTTCTATTCGTGTGGCGAATATGGCCTGGGTTATTAAAGCCAATCTTACCTCCCTCTTTGTGTTCCAATCATTAGAGGATATCTCATACTAGGAGTAACGCACGGATATGGTAAACGCTCCCTCTGTCGGGTGTTGTCTTCGACAGTACGAGATATACTTAGTATGTTGTTGAGAACATATAAAAAAAATGCATCTATAAAATAAAAGAGGGAAGCTCTCAGCAGAGCAAAACCGGTTGCCCTTGTCACAGGTGGAACCCGGTAATACTCTCTAAGAGCTCAAATTCTCCAAAGTCTTTCTTTTCTTCTCCTACGAGGCATCTGAGTGATCGCTTCAAGGATGAGTTTACACTTGTGATTATTATGGACTTTTACGATCACGATAGTCCTTGTTAGTGGTGTGGTACATCTTGCTCAAGATGTTAACCTCCCACCTTCGTGAGCTCTGATTTCCTAGCAGAGAATCAGCTCTCTAGTTTCTTTCAGTGATCTACTTTTTCACCATTGCCCTGCTCCCAGCTACTAGAGCAGCCCTATGGGTCTGGTAGTGTTGCTCCCACCTCTCACAGGGTCCTACCAGACGGGGTGAGCGTTACCGCTGTGATGTTTGATACTTATTGATTTTACTCATAAATCATTTCCCTCAATGGCGAGTGTGTCTCCTAGCCATCTTGAGTTGTTTCCCCAGTAGTGTTGCAGTACGCCTGGTTACCGGTGTTAGCATCACTGACTTGAGAGCTCTGATTTTCTAGTAGAAAATTAACTCATTTTCTACTTTACTCTCTCTCTCTCATTCGTACTCTACTCTCAGCTGCTGGGGTAGCTCTACGGATGCACTGATATTATTCCACTTCCCACAGGGTCCCACCAGTTTGTGTGGGTGCCACCACTGTGAGCCTTTCATAAATATCATTCCTATGCAATGTTACTTCCCTTAGTGGCGAGTGTGTCCCCTCGCTACTCTTGTGTGCTTTCCTGGTTGTGATGCAGTACATCAAGTCTCAGATGTTAGCGTCGCTTCTTAGTGAACTTTGATTTTCTAGCAGAAAATCATTTCACTTGTCTTAGAGTGACATACTTTCCCACCGTGACCCGACTCTTGGCTGTGGAGCGGTCCCTTGGATGTGTTTATGTTGCTTTCCACCCCTACAGGGTCCCACTAGCTTATGTGGATGTACCACTGTAGTCTTTTATAATTGTTTCTCATTGATATAGTTCTTTTCTTTGTAGTAAGTGTGTCTTCCTTAGCTACTCATTGGGAATGAGATTACCCCTCTCACACTTTGTTGAGGGCGTACCTTTCCCTATGGTCTCTCGAGTAGGGGTGTCAAGTTTTGACACGACACGAAAACCCGACTCGAACCCGACCCGGAATTTTCGGGTTTGACCCGACCCGTTTCTCAAACGGGTCGGGTTCGGGTTGCGAAAATTGACCCGTTTGAAAAACGGGTCGGGTTCGGGTTGACCCGGCGGGTTGCCGGGTCAACCCGATAACCCGTTTAATTTAAAAAAAAAATTTTCCCGCTTCCCGCCCGCTGCCCGCTGCCCGCGCGCCCGCTGCCCCGCTGCCCCGCCCGATGCCCGCTGCCCCGCGCCGACGCACGCGCCGCGTGTCCGCTGCGCCGCTGCCCCGCACCCGCTGCCCCGCGCCCACGCCTGCTGCCCCGCTGCCCGCAGCCCGCGCCCCCGCGCTGCCCCGCTGCCGCGTGTCCGCCCCGCGCTGCCCCGCTGCCGCGTGTCCGCTCCGCGCTGCCCCGCCGGCGACCGCCTCCGCCTCGCGCTGCCCCGCCGGCGACCGCCTCCGCCCCGCCTTCCCGTGTCGGGTCGGGTCAACCCGGCAACCCGCCGGGTCGGGTTCGGGTTCGGATTTCCGACCCGTTTTTCTACCCGGGTCGGGTTAGGGTCGACCCGTTTGTAACGCGGGTCATTCCGGGTTCGACCCGAACCCGACCCGTGACCCGAAATTGACACCCCTACTCTCGAGGCATCATTCTGGTGCTTCCAGGTTTGTATGATTTTGGTTTCGCCTAGGCAGTTTCACTAGCATTTGAATACGCGTGGCCACGATGACTTATCCTCTACCACGTGGCACCCAAAACACTAATTTGAAACTCCTTAGACGACCTTTCTCTCTTTGAAATTTTCCATTTTCTACTCCTCTTCCCATCCCTACACATATGCGTGTTAGGGTATGGTTGAGATGACTTTCTCCTGATCGCTCTGCTATAGGCATATGCGCCGAGTAGACATCAGACTTTACTTGGTTGGGAGCACCCCGCAGAGCCCCTGTGAGGCATAGCTCACCACACCTTTACCCTGACTGTCCTGCTGCTCTGGTAGACATCAGACCTTTACCCTGATCATCTTCCTCTGATCAAGCAGACATCAGACTTTACCCGGTTGAGTGGGAGCCCGACAGAGTCCCTGGGAGGCATTCCCCACCACCACTTTTACTCCGGATGTTCTGTAAAAGACTACGCAGACTCCAATTTTGTGGCTTATTTACTTTTGTTGAGGTCAGGCAGAAGTATTGAGTCACCCCTATCCGCTGTTCCGAAAGGAGCAGGAGGAGATGGGATCCTTTCACCTTTTATTCTGCTGTTTGAAATGATCAGTCAGGTAGTTGGTTTTACTTACCGGTCGAGAGAGCCCGACAGAGTCCCTGGGAGGCATTCCTCACCACCCCTTTACTCTGGATGTTCTGTAAAAGACTACACAGACTCCAATTTCGTGGCTTATTTACTTTTGTTGAGGTCAGGCAGAAGTATTGAGTCACCCCTATCCGCTGTTCCGAAAGGAGCAGGAGGAGACGGGATCCTTTCACCTTCTATTCTGCTGTTTGAAATGAACAGTCAGGTAGTTGGTTTTACTTACCGGTTAAGAGAGCCCGACAGAGTCCCTGTGAGGCATTCCTCACCACCCCTTTACTCTGGATGTTCTTTAAAAGACTACGCAGACTCCAATTTCGTGGCTTATTTACTTTTGTTGAGGTCAGACAGAAGTATTGAGTCACCCCTATCCGTTGTTCCGAAAGGAGCAGGAGGAGACGGGATCCTTTCACCTTCTATCCTACTGTTTGAAATGAACAGTCAGGTAGTTGGTTTTACTTACCTGGTTGAGTGAGCCCGACAGTGTCCCTGGGAGGCATTCCTCACCACTACTTCCTCCCTGATTGTTTTGCTCTGATCAAGCAGACATCAGACTTTACTCGGTCGAGTGAGCCTGACAGTGTCCCTGGAAGGCATACCTCACCGCTCTTTCACCTTCTACCCTGTTGTTTCGACACGGTCAAGCAGGTAGTTGGTTTACTCTACCATTTTGTTCTTTGCTCTCTCCTTGGTTCTGCCCTTGCTACAGGGTAAGGTCAGGAGATGATCACCTTTTCACCGTCTATCCTACTATTTCGATACGGTTAGACAGATAGTCGGTTTGCTTTACTACCTTACTTTTTTCTAGGGCTTTCTCTCTTCAGCTCTGCCCTCACTATAGGGTAAGGCAAAGAGAAGATCTCCCCCACTCTCTCGCCTTTTGGTGGCCTGTTACTATTTTACCCTTTGTTCTCTCCTCGGCTCTGCCCTTGCTATAAGGCAAGGCCAGGAGAAGATCCCCCTTCGCTCTCTTTCACATCTTTTGGCGCTACTTTACTTAAGTCTTTACTTCACTCATTTTGTTACATCCGGTCAATGCCAACACGAGCGGTTCACTAGTTTGTTCGCCGCACCTATTGGGGGTCCGTTTGTTGACCTTTATTTTCATTCGAGTGCCCTTGAGGGCCTTTAATTAATTTAATCAACCCCCGTCGAGTCCAATTCGAGCTCGAATTAGCTTGAATTGAGTCAAAGTAGACTCGACCGTATCCGATTGAGCCCGATTAGTTTGCCTTAGGCCCGTCGAGGTTAATTTGATTCGAGTGTTCATTTTATTTAAATTTAACTGGGTTAATTTGAGTAAATCAAATTGAATCCCAAATTGACCCAAATCGGATCTGACTGTAGGCTTGATTTTAATCTAATATGCTTAATTTAATTTACTTATTTATTTATTTATTTATTTTTTTATTCTCATGAGCTTAAATTTATTTCTAAATCAAGCAATCAAACGGATGGCTAATTAAATCACCTTAATTCCCTCCTAATTAATCTTAGGATGAATCTTAGCCGTAGATCTAGGGTCTTAATCATTTAAATACTCTTTTAGGGCTTCATGAAAGGGGCTTGCTTCTTTTTCTTTTTCCTAGCCGCTCTCAACCCTAATTTTCTTAGTGTGAGAGCTCTTCCAACATCTCCACATCTTCCCCCACTCAAATTCGTTGGTAAAATCTTGCCGGCCGCGAGATCTCCGGCGACCCGAGTCATTCCCCTTCCAAAGCTTCTACCGTCCGATCCAAGGTGAATTGGAGTTCAACTTCAACTAGAGGAATATACGAGGAGAATCTACAAGCTCAGATATTTCAAAATCTAGAAGATCTAACGGTAAGATTTTATCAAAACTTTAGATCTAGGTCACCACACTTAGATCCGTATATCTTTCTAATAAGTGCTTTTTAGAGCTTTCAAATACCTCCCCATGACTTTTATTCATGTTCTTAATCTACATTTAAAATTTTATCAAAATCAATAAAGCCATTCTTGAGAACGAAATCTTTTTTTAATTTTAGGGTTATAGAATTCGGCGTACATGAATAACATGAGTCGTTGATTTTCTCTTTCTTTTTTTTTATAAATATTTTATTAAGATTAAATACAATTTTTTTTATAAAATATGTTTAAATAATTTAATAATTATTTTAAATACATTAATTTAAAATTAAATCTATTTTATGACGTATTTATTATTATTTAAAATAATTTTAATTACTTAAAATCTAAACACTTAGTTAATACTAATAATTATTAAATACTTTTAAAATGATACTATTAAATATTTTTTTATATATTTTATTTTAAAATAAATAAATAAAAATAAGAAAAATTTTATTATTACTTTTCAATGATTTAATTATTAAAATTGTGTTAAAATATATTATTTTAAGTAATTCTTAATTAGTTAATTGTTTAAATATCTTAATATTTAATCAAAAATTAATTAATTAATTTCTAAAATAAAAAATATATATATATTTTTTATTAATTATTTTGAAATATCATAAAAATTATTATTATTTTTATTATTTAATTCGAATTAATAAATACTTTCCTTTTTTAAATTATTCTAATTGATTAATTACCTAAATTACTTAATTAGGTATTAATTAATTTAAACTTTAAATACTTTCTAAATTTATAAAAATTATTTTCTTATTGAATTATTTTGAAATCAGAAAAATTATTATTATTTTTATTATTTAATTCGAATTAATAATTACTTTTCTTTTTTAAATTATTCTAATTGATTAATTACCTATATTACGTAATTAGTCATTAATTAATTTAAAATTTAAATACTTTCTAAATTTATAAAAATTATTTTCTTATTATATTATTTTAAAATCAGAAAAATTATTATTTTTTTATTATTTAATTTGAATTAATAATTACTTTTCTTTTTGAAATTATTCTAATTGATTAATTACATATATTACTTAATTAGTCATTAATTAATTCAAAATTTAAATACTTTCTAAATTTATAAAAATTATTTTCTTATTAAATTATTTTAAAATCAGAAAAATTATTATTATTTTTATTATTTAATTCGAATGAATAATTACTTTCTTTTTTTAAATTATTCTAATTGATTAATTACCTATATTACTTAATTAGTCATTAATTAATTTAAACTTTAAATACTTTCTAAATTTATAAAAATTATTTTTTTTATTGAATAATTCTAAAATAAGAATATTATTATTATTATTTTTATTATTTTTATTATTTAATTTCAAATTATTAATGATTTTTTCTTTCTTTTTTTTAAATTATTTTAGTTTATTAATTACTTAAATTACTTAGTTAATAATTAATTGATTTAAAATTTAATTATTCCTAAATTTATAAATAATAATTTTACTAAATTATTTTCAAAATCAGATTAATTTTTTTTTTATAAATTTATTTACGTTTTTTATTTTTAATAAATATTTTCTATTTTAAATACTTTCCTTAATTATTAATTACTTAATTTACTTAATTAATAATTAATTGATTTAAAATTTAATTATTTTCCAAATTTGTAAAGAATCTCTTATTCCAATTATGTTAACATATCAGAGATTTTATTTATTTATTTGTTTATTTACTCTTTTAGATTTAATAAATATACCTTATTTAAAATACTTTCCTTAATTACTTAAATTATTTAATTAATAATTAATTAATTTAAAATTTAAATATTTTTCAAATTTATAATAAATAATTTTATTAAATTATTTTCAAAATTAGATAATTATTTTTGTTATTTATTTTTTTTATTAATAAATATTTTTTCCATTTTAGATTATTATAATTAATTAAATACTTAGATTATTTAATTAATAATTAATTAATTTAAAATTCATTTATTTTTCAAAACTTATGAAAATTATTTTTATTAAATTACTTTAAATTCCAGAAACTTTAATACTTAATTTAATTTAATTTGATAATTATTTTTAAATATTAATTATTTTGAAATTATTTAAAAATCCTTTTTAATACATTAAACTTCAAAAATTCATAACTAATTCATTTTAAATCGGATTTTTGTGTATAATACCTTAAATTTTTCAGAAAAATTTGAAATTTTATTTAAAATTATTTTCTGGATTCAATTCTGTATTGTTTGGATTATTTTCTGTGCTATCTAATTACTTAATTATTTGATTATTATTTAATTACTTTAAAATTAAAAATTAATTTTAAATATGAAAATATTTTGAAACCCCTTGGTGGTGGCCAGTGGATCTCCTAGGGATATAACATGAAATCATTTTCAAACTATCTTATTTTAAAAATTATATATTTGTGTACTTAATACGTATATGTATTTTAAACATTTTTAAAACTACATATATTATTAAATCCTTAATCTTGGGAGATCCACTTGGTGAAATCTTAAACCTAGGTTATGTATGTGAAGAGCAATTCATGTGGGAGAAGGATTAGTGGGTGATTATGTCCCAATCATTCACTAATCACTTCATTAGGTTTCTTTACTTAGTGTTTTCGTAGTCCTTGCATGTGTAGGTTGCACAAGCACATAGCCTAGGCTCTCTTAGATCTAAGGACTTGATTGGTGTGTTTATATTTGCTGCATTTACCCTCTTTATGTTATGCCTAAGGGTTAGCTAACTCACTTTATTCCTGCTTAGTGTAGTGACACACTAAGGACAATAATTAAGGATTGTCTAGCGAACTTAGAATATTTCTAGGAGCTAGGATAGATCCCGGATTGCTATGAAACTTTAAACACTAGTGCTTAGTGACATCTGAAACCCCCTAGAATTTTCTAAGAATTTTCTGGACTCTTTAAAACACTTAATTGGCAAACCCTAATTTACCCGTTAATTAAGCCTTAGAAACTTCAGAAAAATATAATAAATCTATTTTAAATCAGAAAAATACCCAGAATACCTCAAACTCTCCAGAATTCAGTTCCCAACCTTAGATAATTAGGGCCCCCCTTAATTGGACCTTAATCTGGACTTTAATTCAACCTTAATCAAAAATCACCTTTTTGTCTTAATTAAATCATTAAAAATTATTAAAAATCCCAAATTTTCCCCAAACACTCGGGAACACCTTCTTAGGTCATTTCTGACCTTTGGGGGTGATTCCAATATGTTTGGAGCTGATTTGGGCCAAAACCCCCAAAGTACCCCTAATTAGGCAATTCCGATAATTCATTTAATTGCCCCAACTTCTAAAAATCATAACTAATTACAGAAAACTCCAAAATGGGCAAACTAAAAGGCACCTAACTATAATTAAGGTCTAGTTTTTTTTAAAAATATTAGGTGTCCAGAAATCAGCCTAAAATAAAAAGTCAACTCTTTGGTCAACCGTAGCCTATGGTCTAGGGCCCGAAACTTCTAAAATTCATAACTTTGCGTAGGAAACTCCAAATCCAGCAAACTCAAAGGCATTCAACTCACATTAGGGTCTAGTATTTATTAAAAATATTAAAATTTCAGAAATCAACTAAAACCAAAAAGTCAACAGTCCAGTCAAACTTAGTTCAAAACGAGACTAAAACTTCGAAAATTCATAACTTTGGGTAGAAGAATCCAAATCAGACATACTAACTGTCTAACTGATCAAGTTAAGGCCTAGTATTTTATAAAAATATTAGCTGGTCATAAATACCCTTTAATCAAAAAGTTAATTTTGGACCCCCTTTTGCTTAGTGTATAGGTGGACCCCGAACCCCCTAAAACTCACTAATGCAATTTAAACTTTAAATATTATTACCCTAAGCATTAAAACTGACATACATACCAAATTAAATAAAATGGATCTTAATTCGCTAATATTTATACTTTAATTAAAATTTCCTTTTAGACCTACAACCAACCTCGACAATAGGCAATTGTAACTAACTACCCAGCTTAGGATCTACCTTAGCTACACAGCTTTTCACACACATCTAGATGGTTTGTTAGGGCACTACTTCTAGACCTAGGCTAGGCTGGTGTTTACCTTTCTGTTGTGTGCCGAGATTTCTGAGATTTCACTGTATGTTGTGATTGAGATGATGCTGGTGTGTTTGTTTACTTTTACTGCACTCTGGGAATTGATGTGATTGCACGATAGACTACCCATAGGTTAGGATCGATCTTGATACTAATGATACTTTCTGCAGGTGGCCATGCTCATGCCATGCTAAAATAAAGGGGGGCAAAATTCATGATTTAAATACTAACATTGTTTCATGCAGATGCTCCAAAAATTGCTCAGCCCCCCTAAATAAATGAGGGCTAATTAAAATCATCATTATAAATTGCTACAGGTGCTCCAGAGCTTGCTTAGCCCTCAAATAATTAAGAGCATGGCCAAGTGTGGCTGTGATGAGTACTTTTATTTTTATATAAATTACTTGGGATAATATAAACTGCTTGGGATGATTTTCATTAGGATAACCTTGCAGGAGAGTCTAGATTTACTGCTTTCATTTAATGTAACTATTTGTAATATTGGTTGAGAGTTGTGAAAGTCTATTTTGAGTGAGGATGTTGAGACCCAAATGTTGGATGTCCAAAGAGAAAAGGACACCCAATATGAGGATAGTCCTTTTCTATTTGGGAATCCAAATTTGGATTATTCTACTACCCGAGGAGTCCAAGGAAGCTGAGGTCCAAGGAGTCCAAGGAAGCTCAGATCCAAGGAGTCTAAGAAAGAGAAGATCAAGAAGATGAAGACCAAGTGTATCCCACTCAAAATAACTTGCGTCAGTCTTAGGATTAGAAATCCGGGTTGTTGGCAGTGGTGCCCGGCCACTTTAATTTTCTGCAGACCCTGGGTTGTAATTAAGGGCAGTTGGCCTATGGACATTTAATTGATTTGTTTAATTATGTATTATGCTTGATTTGATGATGATTGCGTATAGGTTGTACGCTTTTCATAGTTTATTGGCGATCTGCATGCCGCTTTTGTTTTAGCCTGGATTTCGTTAGGATCTCTAAGGACCAAAACCTTTTCTACTCGCAACTAATATTTAAAATTATAAGTTTTAAGCAATTTAGAAACTTAACGACCTAGGGAATTACCGGAATCGTCCGGGGTCGCATGCATATTAATGCATTTCTCTTTCCTTCTATAAGACACTTCCCCGCCTGCGGGTAGAGTCCGAATAATCTGACCTATGAGGATGAGGTGCCGGACATGGGGAAGCCCAGTCTAATTCTAAAAATTATTTTATAAGCCTTTTTAAAGTTCTGTGCATACCTGATTTGGATATTTTAACCAGCATGCATTGCATTAGAAATCAACTAAATCAAAATTTTAATTGTATTAGTCATAGGAGCATTCACCCGACATCAGTCTGGGGCCAATTAGGAAATCCTCTAGATGTCGGCTTTATTTTCGAGAACTATAACCCACCTACCCATCTTTCATAAATGACTGGACAGCATGGTTTTAAAGCGATTAGGTGGTTAGCTGACTCCCCCTTCCAGGCTGAGGTAAGTCCAGGTTTTGCATTGCATTAGTTAGGACATGGGTGTTTGTGTTGCGTAGAACACTAAACCCATTAGATTTAGGATTCAAGGCTACTATTGTTTCGTAGTACGCCTCATCAGTAGGTAGGTCTTCTGTCTTCCAGAGACCCTAAACCCTACATATCCGCGTCACACGGATGACGCCACCTCCATCCTTCCCTCCTGCATGCTTCGAGTGCATGATTTATTTATTTTCTCCAGTTTCTTCTCACTACCTTAGTCCCTCCGGATGCTGATGTGAGCCGTGCATGTTGACTAAGCCTAGTTGAACCTCTCTTTCCCTTCGAGTAGGACTTCCTAGTCTTCGCCCTATGTGCCAATCCCAATTCAGAAAGTATAATATAGAATCCTTAATCGAGAGTATTCTCAGGCTCCGGCTTGAGATGTAATTAACCACGGGGGCTTGCGCCCGTGGGAAACCGAATCCCACTCTCAAATAAACCCCATTCGAGCTAATGTATCGGGTGGGGGAAACCCGTTGTGATTAGATCGTATATATTGTTATCCATCGGGGTGTGCTGGTGAGAGCCACTATCCTCAATGGTTAATCGTATGCATGATCGAATCTGCCCTTCCATTGGCCAGATACTGTCTCCCCTCGCGGGGCGATGGTGTTTGTGTCCTTTCGGAGGTCCACAACCATATTATTAGGATGGGTGGCTAGGTAAGAGGGGTGATAAGTATTCATCATTAGTAGTTCGTAAACATCGATTATAAATCATTAGTAGATAATACATGAAGGTTGACAAATAATGTTGAAAGTTAAGTGACAGTCAATGGGGAATGTTAAAAATAAATAAATAGTAAGTGGTTGGCTTTGTTATCCGTTTGATAAGGAGAGATTTGGCGATTAGGAAGATGTATGTTGGAAATCAAATTTAGGTTGTTGATAAGCGTTGGATGACAAGTAATGAGAAATATGGTAAGCCAACTAGTAATTAATGGTCGACTAAATTATTCTTTTAGTCTAAGTGAAAATTAAGTGATAAGGATGATGGTTATTAAATGTTGTTATGTGGTGAATACATTATATCAATTATTATCAGTTGTTGGGTTATGTTTGATAAGAAATGTAAGATGTCTAATGATGGGGTGATTGAATTGTTTATTAACTTCTTAAAGGATAAGATAGAGTGATTGAGAATTTGAGATGGTATAAGTCATATGTTAGATGTTAGTCATTAACAATCTGTCACACCCTAACCCGATCAAGATAAATCCCCTTGTGTTGAGCTGTGACAGGCAATTCCCAAGATCTAATTTTGGAATGTTCATAGTCTATTCCAATATTCACTTTAAATAAAACTACAAACAACAGTGCTACTAAAAATCCAAATACTAAAAATAATCTCATCCACAATGGTTCTTTCATTATATATATATATATATATATATATATATATATATATATATATATATACACACACACACACACACATACTACAATACATAACTACAGGTAGAAGCTACAAAATTAAAAAGTAACTAGTCATGAATGTACAAAAATTAAAATAACAAAATATCAAAATATCTATGAACCCAAATCTGATCCTGAACTGCTAATCAATAGCCTCTTTGCCTTTCCCATACCTTGAAAATCATATGCAACAAACAGATATCAACAACAGCTCAGCAAATCACACAAGCCAATCTAAAATTTTTAATTATTTTCTTTTATTAATTAAATGTTTTGCTGAATATTTAAAAACAGCTAAATGTAATCATATAATTCACTCCGTGTACTGGGAAAAGTAAATATAACAGAGCAATTATTCGTAATTAAAAATACTGAATAAGTGAACATACCAAGTAGATAAAACATAGAACAATTTATATCATATAGTATTTCATATTTCATATCCCAATTCCGGACATAATCTCAAAGGATTCTAGCCCCTTATATATTTCTTTTTGTGCTCATAACATATAAAAGTATTCACCATGATTTTCCCTTGTATAATCAAGAAGAAATTTCGTGGCAAAAGTTTTACTGTTGTAAAGTTATATGCGTTTTTCACTAATGGAAATACAATTTAATAAAAAAATTCAAAAAATTTTCATATTTTTAAAAACTGAGATAGGAATAATGTGACCTACTTCGATCCGGATAACTTTCCCATCTAGCTCGACGGCAAAAAATGGTTCGAAGTGACTTAAAACACGATTTTTCTCTCTCCAAATCTCTCTCTTCTCTCGTCTGCTCGGTCGACTGCTCAGTTAAAATGATCAGATTAATGGAATTAAAATATATTTAAAGATCTCATAATGGCCTAGCATTGCAACGCTAAATTCGAAGTGTTGTGGCATTAAAAAAATCTGCAACATCCTGAGAGTTGGCGCCTTGGCTGAGTGCAGCGCTGCGATGCTCGAACATGCGACATTGGGGCCCTCCAAAAATGATATTCTCCGATTTTATTAAAATTCACATGTAACACTCGGGACACATTCTAGAGCACATTGAATCAATTTCAGGCATTAAAACACTCCCGAAGACATGCAAATAGTTAAAAAACTCAAAAGTTGAAAACCTTGCCTTTTTGCAATCTAGTTAGAACTAATAGAACTAAATGTTGAACCTATAGGTTTCACATAATCATCAATTGATAATCGATAAGGAGTGTAAAAATTTAGGTTAAAATGGGCAATTAACTTGGTTATTCGCTTGATAAGTGAAAATTGATGGTTGAAAAGCTATGTTGGACATCAATAGCTTGGGAATGTCAAAATTCAATCATTTACAAGCATAAGACGACGCTCGATGGAGAATATCATAAGTCCCGTAACTAAGGAAAGATTGCTTGATTATTTTCCTAATATATATGAGTGGATACTAGATAATTAAGAAGGTGAGCATGAGACATATGTCATTAACATGTGTGTGAATATAGTCATCATGAAATACTAGAAGCCATGTGGCAGTGGTGGATTTCTTAGTTTTTCACTCAATAAGTTGAACATTTAGAAACCAAGAAGAGCAGTGAGGGATTTTATTAGCTGATGGATTTAGATTCCAATTTGTTGATTTTGAGTAATGGTCAAAGGGAAACATTAACGTAAGGTGATAATGTGTGGTCATAATAGTCATTCATCTAATAGGAGAATAAATCTAGCAATCAAGATTATAAGAATTGAATATTGATCATTGATAGCCCTATGATATTTGTTGGATCTAAATTTGTTTGTAGGGGACACGCTAACTGTACTCGCAAGACTAGCTAGACTATTTTAGAGCAATAAATGGAAGAGGGAGAGATGTGAGAATGAAAAGCTCTAAAATTCTATATATTCTTTGTGAATTGTAATTGACATAAAGTTATCAAAAAATGTGTCTAACCCATATTTATGAGGTTAGTAAAGCTACAAGAGAGGCCCCACCCAAGAAGATAATAAAATAATGCATGAACTGACTATTATAAACATATAAAAAGAATTTAATGACACGCACAGATTGTCATGTCTAAGGTATCTCTAGGGAGCCTCTAGCGAGTACCTTTAGCTAATTATTGTAATCGGTGCTTGCAACGACTATTTATGACGAGTGCTTTCGGTGAGTGCATGTCATGAGTGCCTATAGTGAATAATCCCTTAAGCTAATGTGCTGGTAAGGCAGGTGTAATCAATATCATTTAATTGAAAAGGTGAGCATCTCTTGTTAATTGGGCGAATAGCCCTCTGATATAGGCAAGCTCCCTCACAAAGGTGAGTTCTTTCAGGGTTCACCCATCCAAAGGCGAGTGAACTATCAAGGAAAAATGCTTCTTAGGCAAGTTCTTTTGAGGCAGTTGCTTCAATAGGGTGAATTCCTTTGAGGCAAGTGCCTTAATCTACTGAGTTCTTCAAAGATGGATTCCCCTAGCTTGGGCAATTGTGCTATGGGTGAATCCCACATAATCGGGGCGAATGCCCTTTTTGGTCAAGCTCCTCTAGGCCTCTAGGGTGAGTTTGTTTGATCTCTTTTGATTCCCCATTGAGCATGTTTGATCTCTGTAACTCGCTCAAATACAAGCATTAGGGTATATAACAATAGCTGATAAATACAATAAGCAATAAGGTAATGTCTAGGAGGTCAACTTGCTCACTCTTTTTGATAGGGGAGATTGTGAGCTCATGAATACAAGGATCATATATTGGATTCTAGTCATTATCTGGCATTGGGCAATGATCATCAAAGAAAATAAGGAGATAAAAGGCTATCATTGTATTCTTAAGGTGTTGGTGTTGATCAAAGATAGGGGACATGAAATTTATGGTGGCAACATTTATCGATCATCGTATTCTTTGTGCTTTTGAGTTTTCTGCGTCAAGATGAGCTATCACAAATTTAAATTTCTTGAAGATACATGTAAGATTATATAATTATTTTTTCTTATTGTTGCATTCTGGAGTATTCACGGAGGTAGATAGATATAAAGTTTAACGTCTCAGCTTTGTACAAAGATCCAGCACGCAATCCGATAAAAGAGAGGATACGTTATTAATAAGGGACACCAAGATTTTTATGTGGAAAACCCTTGAAAAAAGGGAAAAACCATGGGGCCTAGCCCAGTTTGAATGAATCCACTAGTGTTTATAGTTGATTACAAATGAGGCCCTTCCTTGCAGGGAAGGCCTTGACTTGATGTACATCATTTGAAGTACAATATATGGTGGGAATATAGAGAATCATTGTTGAGGTGTTTGCTTGGTCGGAAGGACCATAGTCGGCGGGCAATGGAGGTCGAAAAGATCGTTGTCTAACGACGAAGGTCGGAAGGACCGTAATCGGTGGATGATAGTGGTCAAAAAGATCGATGTCGAAGGGCGATGAAAGTCCAAAATCAATTGAAGGCCATGCAAAAGTCCGATGTTAGTTAGTGTCTGGATAGAAGTCCGTCGATGAGCATAAGTTTGATATATGATAGGAATCTGAAGAAAGTCTGGCATCGGGCAGAAATCATGTGTCAGGTAGCACTCCGGCGATGAGTAGAGGTCCGACGTCGGATAAAAATATGGCGATGAACGGAGGTCCGACATCAGGTAGAAGTCTGATGAATGTTCGGCTACGGGCAAAAGTTCGACATCGAATAGAATTCTGATGTCGTGTGGAAGTCAGGCAAAAATCTATTGTCACTTGGAGGCCGGGCGAAATTTTGTAGTTCTTCGGTGGTCGGACAGGAGTCCGACATTACTTGGTGGTTGGGCGAAAGTCCGGCGTCACTTGGTAGCCGGGCGGAAGTCTGGCGGTGATCGAGTAGGAGTCTGGTGGCAAGAGAGCTCTTCCTTCTCTTCTCTTCTTCTCCTTTCTTCTTGCTTGGTCCCCCTTCAAGAGAAATGAGGGGTATATTTATAGTTTTCTGAGAGTGGCATGACCAGTAAATAAGGGGAAGATCAAGGGTAAATTGGGAGTGGTTTGAATGGACGGTCGACGTTGAATCCTTTGATCATGGACTGTTTATTAAGCATTTGAAGGCCTTAATGGTATCAGAATTTGACGATCTTGGGCTCGTTGGATTTGTCTCGTCGAGCCGCTTGATTCAATTATAAGCATGTCAGGTTTGGAGACTGTTTGGTAATCTGAATTATGGATTGAACCTTCTAAATATGCTTTGGGTCTTTGATTTAGACTAATTTAGGATCGGATTGAATTAAATTTGATGTCGTTGGGTTTGTATTTTTGAGACGTTCAATTCGACTATAAGTTTGCTGAAATCGGAGTTCAGATGATCTTAAAATTAATTTTTGAAGTTTCCAACATGATTTTTGCCTCGAGATTCGTGCCTGAACAAGATAATTTTTTGATGATATATCAGTTGCCCCCCTATTTTCGGACGAAGAAACTTAGAGTCCGAAAATATATGCCACAATACTTCAAATTGATTGAAACGCAAAAAATGTCAAAAATTTTCATTCCAAAAAATGCAACTTTTCTCAAATTTCATCATAGAAGCCTTGTTAAGCTCTGAAAGTGCTGAAATTGAATCCGGAACGTCGTAAAAGGGTTCCGGGGACCCCAAAAATGTCAGATTTGGACTGTTCATGTTAAAAATCGGATCTTGAACATCTGCTACAAATACTCTGCTACAGTAAATTCTACAAATAACTTTTTTCGTTTCTCACGGTTGCTACAGTAACCCGTGAAGCTACAGTAATCCGCTGCAGTAACTGCTACAATAATTTCTGCAAAATGAGTTTTTTATGTTTTTCTTTTTCACATCCACGTTGACCATCCCGGGCCGCTACAGTACCACGGTTTGCTACAGTACCCACTTTTTTTTTCCGAGTGGGCCCCGCACCACCTTCTTCCCCTTTTTTTAAATAAGAAATAAAAATAAATGAATGTCTAAAATTCCAAATATTGGCCCAATAAATTTGAAAAAGCTTCTAAAAACTTTTTTAATGAATTTAAATAATTTGGAGGTAAATTTTTCCCCAAATTTTGAGTCATTTCCCTCTCTTTTCAGCCTATAAATAGGCCTTTAAGGCAAGGGAAAAATTTGCTCTTCTCCTCTTTCTCTCTTCTCCTTCTGACTTTCTTACAGTTGAGGCATTCCCCTATTTTTTGTAGGTGACTTTTCCTACATAAAACCAGGGCCCCTCTCCTTGTGTAGAAGTTGAAAATTATCCCTTTCTTCCTCCCCCATTTTTTCTTACTATAGAGGCATTCCACTATTTTTTGTAGGTGATTTTTCCTACACAAAATTAGTGCCCCTCTTTAGTGTAGAAATTGAAATTTTTGGAATCGTTTCTTTTCCTTCTCCTCCCTCGTTCTATCTTTCTTACAGTTGAGGCATTTCACTATTTTTTGTAGGTGACTTTCCCTACACAAAATCAATGTCCCTCTCCTTGTGTAGAAGTTAGAATTTTTGCCTTCCTCTCCTTTTTATTCTATAGTCTTCTTTTTACATATGAGGCATTCCACTGTCAGAGATAGGTGGCATTCTCCTATCAAGCTTCAGTGCCCCTCTCTTGTGTAGAAGAAGTTATGATGAGAGCTTACTCTCCCACTAAACTATCTCTGACAAAAGAAGATCAAATGCTTCTTGCATGCGATGGTGATTTGAGAAGATCTGGCAGTAATATTATCTAGGAGGAGAACCAGAAGTGATTTGTAGACAGGGAGAATTTTGACGTTGTTTGAGTGGGAGTCCTTCGGCGATGGACGATCGAGTGGAAGTCCTTCGGCGATGGACGATCGAGTGGAAGTCCGTTGGCAGTCAACGACCAAGTAGAGAGTTAAAGGAGAGAGTTGGAGGGTGTATCACTATCAATAGTCGAGCGAGAAGCCGATGATAGCTGATATGAAGGGCCAATGATGCTGAGTGTCAAGTGGCATTTTGCTAAAGCAATATGCATCCATACTGAAGTGTGCCGACATTAGATATCCTTGAGTCAAGGGGCCAAAGCAGTGTGTTATGCCAGCATTCTGGCAACACACTAACACTGTTAACTAAGTTAAGGCCTGAGGATGATCAGGTTATGTCCTTTTTTTGAAGAAGTTGTAGGAGATATTTGTGTGCAATAGAGGAGAAGTCACTTAAATCTACCAAGGATATTTGATTATTTTAAAGTTGCTTATTGCTACTTGATGATAGTAGCTTGTACGAATGACGCCAATATACTTTTCAATTTCAACTTCTAGTGAGAATAAATATACACCTGAATCTGAATTTATGTAACTCCATTGATATTGTATATGAAGTTGAGAACTTATCCCGTGGAGGAAGTTGAATTGTTATTGCATCTTTGAGATATGCTTTGATATATTGCCCCCCGTGCTCTTTGAGGCATATAATATGAGAGAATGTGAGAGACATTCTCCTAGGATGTTTAACATATCAGAGGTTAATAGTCAAAGCTTTTGTTTGATGACGTTAACCTGTATAGAAGAGGTCGAGAGAATCCACCAAGGATGTCAGACCTATCCGAGGTTGTATGTCAGAGCATTTGCTCAATGACGTTAACCTATATGGAAGAGGTCGAGAGAATCCACCGAGGATGTAAGACCTATCCGAGGTTGTATGTTAGAGCTTTTGCTCAATGACGTTAACCTATATAGAGAAGGTAGAGAGAATCCACCAAGGATGTATGACCTATCCGAGGTTATATATCAGAGCCTTTGCTTGATGACGTTAACCTATATGGAGAAGGTCGAGAGAATCCACCAAGGATGTATGACATATCCGAGGTTGTATGTTAGAGCGTTACTCGATGACGTTAACCTATATAGAAGAGGTCGAGAGAATCCACCGAGGATATAAGACCTATCCAAGGTTGATGTCAGAGCGTTACTCGATGACGTTAACCTATATGAAAGAGGTTGAGAGAATCCATCGAGGATGTAATACCTATTCGAGGTTGTATATCAGAGCCTTTGCTCGATGACGTTAACCTATATGGAGAAGGTTGAGAGAATCCACTAAGGATGTAGGACCTATCCAAGGTTGTATGTCAGAGCTTTTGCTCGATGACGTTAACCTATGTGGAAGAGGTCGAGAGAATCCACCAAGGATGTAGGATCTATCCGAGGTTATATGTCAGAGCTTTTGCTCGATGATGTTAACCTATGTGGAAGAGGTCGAATCAAATCCCCCTGGGACCGATTATGTCTTGATTGGGAGGGGGCGAATGCCGCGTATATCCCGAATCAAAAAATGGTCTATCTTTAGACCGTTACTGTCTTTTTGAGGTCGAGATTAAGACCTTGCCTAAGGAGTAGAAGTCCAGCTAGGGACTGTATGAAGTTTGAAATTTATTGAAAGCATCATTGCATTTGCTAGAAGCTTTTATTATCTCAAGATATCATCTTAGATATCGAAAACATTGGAGGAACTTTATTGAATGCTGCTGCAGTCAAGGTTGCCCCCCAGTTCATATCTAAATTCTTTGAGATGTCAATATATTAACATAAACCATTTTTGATATTAGAGTAATGGTTGCCGCCCAGTCAGGAACGATTTTCATACAGACGGTGCCAAACTGTTGTGTTATGGAGTATTCGCAGCGATAGAGAGATATAAAGTTTAACGTCTTAGCTTTGTATAAAGATCCAGCACGCAATCAGATAAAAGAGAGGATGCAGTATTAATAAGGGACACCAAGATTTTTACGTGAAAAACCCTTGAAAAAGGGGAAAAACCACGGGGCCTAGCCCAATTTGAATGAAACCCACTAGTGTTTACAGTTGATTACAAATGAGGCCCTTCCTTGGGGGGAAGGCCTTGACTTGATGTACATCATTTGAAGTATAATATATGGTGGAAATACAGAGAATCATTGTTGATGTGTTTGCTTGGTCGGAAGGACCATAGTCGGCGGGCGATGGAGGACGAAAAGACTGTTGTTTGACGACAAAGGTCGGAAGGACCGTAGTCGGCGGACGGCAGTGGTCAGAAAGACCGTTGTCGGAGGGTGATGAAAGTCTGGAATCAATTGGAGGCCATGTAAAAGTCCGATGTTAGTTGGTGGCCGAAATAGAAGTCCAGCGATGAGCAGAAGTTCGATATCTGGAAGGAATCTGAAGAAAATCTGCATCGGGCAGAAATCCTGTGTCAGGTAGCACTCCGGCGACGGGCAGAGGTCCGGCGTGGGATAGAAATATGGCGACGAGTGGAGGCCCGACGTCAGGTAGAAGTTCGGTGTCGGGTAGAAGTCTGACGAATGTCCAACAACGGGCAGAAGTTCGACATCGAATAGAATTCTGATGTCGTGTGGAAGTCGGGAAGAAATCCGGCGTCACTTGGAGGATGTGTGAAATTCTGAAGTTCGTTGGTGATCGAACAGGAGTCCGACGTTACTTGGTGGCCAGGCGGAAGTCCGGCGTCACTTGGTAGCCGGGCGGAAGTCCAATGGTGGTCGAGGAGGAGTCTGGTGGCAAGAGAGCTCTTCATTCTCTTCTCTTCTTATCCTTTCTTCTTCTTCTTCTTCTTCTTGCTTGGTCCCCCTTCAAGAGAAATGAAAAGTCTATTTATAGTTTTCTGAGAGTGGCATGACCAGTAAATAAGGGGAAGATCAAAGGTAAATTGGGAGTGGTTTGAATGGACGGCCGACTTTGAATCCTTTGATCATGGACCGTTTATTGAGCATTTGAAGGCCTTAATGATATCAGAATTTGACGATCTTGGGCTCGCTGGATTCGTCTCGTTGAGCCGCTCGATTCGACTATAAGCATGTCAAGTTTGGAGACTGTTTGGTAATCTGAATTATGGATTGAACCTTCCAAACGTACTTTGGGTCTTTGATTTGGACTCATTTGGGCTCGGATTGAGTTGAATTTGGTGTCGTTGGGTTCGTATTTCCGAGACGTTCAGTTCGACTATAAATTTGCTGAAATCGAAGTTCAGGTGGTCTCCAAATTAATTTTTGAAGTTCCCAATATAATTTTTGCCTCGAGATTCGTGCCCGAACACGATAATTTTTCGATGATATACCACTTATAATTTTTACACAAATACCTGAAAGTTCTAAGAACTAAAATTTACTGCCAAACATATTCTTAAATTTCTTATTTCTCTATAAATTATTTTTTTTCAATTTGATTTTTAGAGATCGATTAATTGTATTATGACATACTCACAATTGAAAGATTAACAATCAAAGAAAAATACTATTTCTCAATAAATCACATATATTCAAATCATAATTTTCAATTTATCACCATTTAATAAGAGGAAAAAAAAACCAATATCAAAAAATCATCCTAACAAACACCACAGACGTACGCAAAGATCTGTCCCATGTACGGTCACTTGCCAGTACCTCATTGGCTGAATATAAAAAATTAATAATTTAATTTAAAAAATTTGAGCTTATCCAATCCGCTTTCCTCCTCTATTAGACATATCTGCAGCCTCCATTGTCCATATCTGCATTGAATTAATTGTATTTTATATATCAATAATAGAGGATTAAAAAATGTAATTCAATCTGCTCCTCTAATAACGCAGCTCTCCTTCCCCGCATCTACATTTTACCCAATTTTATATAGCAATAATGGAGGGATCTGTATTGGGCTAATTTTATATAGCAATAATGGACGGATTCATACGTAATTTATCTAATACAATATGATCCTCTCTGATATCCACACCTCCTTGTCTGCATCTTCATTTGACTAATTTTATATAGCAATAATGGAGGGATCTCTATTGAAGTAATTTTATAGGGTAATAATGGAGGGTTTATGCATAACTAATTTATCTAATCCAATTTGCTCCTCTAATGCGCATTTAATAATTTTTTAAAAGTTGTAATGAAAGGGTTTATAAGTACGATGTCGTGATACTCATTTGATTAGGTCTGAATTTTATCGTAGATTTTTTAAGCAAGTGAGAATTTGGATGAGAACTGATTATGATATCAGATGAATTTTATTTTTAGTAAACTTATATTGGAGGCTGTGTGGGAATCTATAATAATACCCTAAAAATGATTAGATTTGGTTCAATTGATCCTGTATAGCAGTGATTTATGCGAACAACTGCTACTATTATCAATTAACACCAACAACTATCACCCATCATCTAATGACCAACATAGCCCATTTGTTGTTTCCCATCCTTCGATGATCGTCCACTAACCCTGACTAAAATTGCCACCCATTTTCCTACAATCAATGCCATCCATCAGCCACTGCATGCCATTTTTGATATTGTCTATTATTTTCACCCTTCTAACAACGAATTTTGTCATTCATATTAACAATTATCATCATCTAATCTCTAATACCCATCGTTGCTCATACTCTAACACTGGTGCTTATTATAAGACAATGATGATATACACAGCAAAGCAACATTTGCTTATCAACACTATCGCCCTTAAACATTATCAGCCACATCAAATAAAATAATCTTTATGGTTCATACATTATAATCACTCCTCCTTCGAAAAAAGAGAAGGTGGATCATTGTAATATTAAATTAACACAATGAAATTATTTTATCTGTGCTAAGCCCCATAATTTTTCTCTCATACAAATTTTCACAAAAAAAATCATGTGCCTATTGTGTATTATAAACTACTCATATGCATGTAACACCATAATTATAAATATCAACTCTAATATGGTGAATATTATAACAATGAACAACATTTAACCAAATAGCCTCTTGTCAAGTATAAACAATGCATATCAACTACAAATTAATATTGTTTACTTTATCAAGACAACTAAATTATTTTATGCCACACATAAAATTAATGATGAATTTATAATTTTAGATGAGGGGATGAACATGCTTACTCCAAATTTAGGAGCGAGCAGCTTATTTAACGGGTATAATAATATGAGAATTTAAAGAAATTTATTTCAAATTATACATACATAATTAAGGAGCTATAGCAAGACATAATCCCTCCCTATCTCATCACTAAACTCCCTATCTTATCACTAAATCTATCAAAATCTCTCTCTCTCTCTCTCTCTCTCTCTCTCTCTCTTCATATATACATATATATATACTTGAATATAGATATATGTTTACTATTTAGATTTATATGCATAAATCTATCAAAATCTCTCTCTCTCTCTTCTTTCTATACATACATACATACACACACATATATAACCATTAAAAGATATAACACAAATTTTTTTCATCAATTGTAAAATTTTAAATAGTTTGAAGTAAAAAAAAAAAAGATATCTTTTGTGGAAAATTTTATAATAGGAGATAAAATTGATAAAAAATACAACATTTTTTTATTATAATCCAGTTTTTATGAACATTTGGAGTCATACCTAACTTGAATAAAGATTGGATCAAGCCAATCTATAAGCTATATCCATTGAAGGATTAACTTTTTTATCCACAAATATCTTTTATCATCACTTTTGAATTTCAATTAGTTAAATTTTAGTGGAAGAAGTATAGAACAGGCTATATTTTAGAACTGATCAGATCTCTAGATTGGAACATCAACGGCGAAGAAGTCATCAACTGATATTTGCATTCGGAATTCATGAATAGTTACAGTACAAACTACCTAATTAAAGGCACGAAAGATGTTCGATCAAATGCCCACTAGAGGATTCACACCATATACTAGTAGAAAAAGGAGTAAAATCCCACAACCATTTACAAAACATGAGGCAGTGGCTTTAACGATCTCCGGCGGCGAGTTTCTTCGCCGGAGAGGAGCCGGCTGGGTGGATCTTGGTCGTCGATCCCTTGCCGATCTTCTCTACAGTGCTTCCCTGCTTCCTAATCTTATTCTTCAGGTTCTCCTGCTGCACTCGTACATGTCCGTAGCTCGCTCCAATCGAAAGCATCTCTCGCCGGAAAAAATGTAGGCGATGACGGATTGACGGATTCCTGTGTAAGTTCACGGAGCTTAGGCATGGGGGTTTGGGGATTTATATAGTGAGGAAGATGAGAAAATCGGCTACAGGGATGGCTACAGGGTTTGTTGAAAGTTGTGACATGCGTGGCCCATAATGATCATATCTAGAAGAATTTTTTGCAAATCATGGTTTCACGTTGCCCCCTGTTTTTGTTCCATTTTGGTGGGCTTAGGTAAAAATTGGTTCATTATTTAGTAATATATATTTTTTATTTGGGTTGATTTGAAAAATTTGACCGAAATTAAAAAGTTTCATGTGGGTTGTCTGCCGAAACTCAAGGTTTTGTCTTAAATTTACATATTTTAAATACAATTTTATATAAAATATTGTCAAAATGTAATTAAAATTTTATCTCTAAGATATAATTAAATTTTATGGGTATTATAATTAAATTTAAATAAGATATTTATTTTTATTTCTTTTAAAAATATATTTTATTATATATATATATATATATATATATATATATATATATATATATATATATATATATATATATATATATATATATATATATATATAAAATTAAAATTAAAATTGAATCTATAAACTGATGAAGCTATTGAAACCATCAAATAGGAAATTTTATGATTGATGAAAACCGAAATTGAAATTGAATTTTAAAACCGTGATTCAAAGACATATTTTAAAATAAAATATTTAAAATTTATTAATGAAATATTATTATAAATATTTATATTTGTTGAAATATAACATAATTTATAAATATTAAGAATATATCATTATTTTCTTTTAATTAATATTAATATATTACTATTATTTGTTGATGATAACTGAAAAATAACTTTCTTTTATATTCCAAACTAATTTTTACTTTTGAATATCCACCCAAATTTCAAAAGCATATTTTTAACATTTTAAATAGTCATAGTGTCTTTTTATATTATCATAAAAATAAAATAATTAGATATCTTCTTAGCATAACATAGAAATGGTTATTTTATGATGAAAAAAGCAATAATTATTCTATATAATATTACATAAAAATTATCATCTTTACGAGGTTCTAAAAATTATAAGGTTAGGAAAATTAAATAATTTTGGCTCAAATTAGACTGAAAATTGACTCAAAGTAGATATTTTATCATTTGATTCAAATCAAACTTAAAATTTAGCCTACGTTAAAGTTAAATATTTTTTATTATTTTTAATTAAAATAAGCTATTCAAATTCAACTGCTTCTTGCCGTCATCTTTTTTGAGGGTGAACAAAATATGATTGTGAAATACATAATCTTATATATAAAATAGAAAAGAACCACTTCTTAGAATTCAGGCATCTTTATTTATTGAAGATGTACAAAATAGCTAATAAGAAAAAAATGTTTTAGGGTGGGTAATTATCTACCTTGAGTTCATTCTTATTCCACCCCTGAAAAGATTTAAAATTGTTTTTTTATATTCTTTGAACATCGGCTTAGAATGATAATTAGAGGTTTTTATGTAAATGAGAGGCAATAAATATTTAGAATTTATTATTAAATTTTTGACATCAAAATTTATTTATATTAAAATTGTAATTTACATTTGAACTTATTATTATTATTATTATTATTATTATTATTATTATTATTATTATTATTATTATTATTTGCTATTTGTCAATACAAAAGAATAACTTATGTCCACTTTAGATAGTTTAGAAGCAGTTAAATATTGTATTATATTATAATAAATAGAGAAATATATATGAGGCTTGAGCTTCTAAAGTATTATGTTTTTATCTTTGTCACTCTTTACATATAACTAATTTCATATATAATAATTTGGTACATATAACTAATTTTATATAATAATAATTGAGAGATTAATAGTTCTTATCATATGCATTTATTTCCAAAGAATATTAGATTAAAATATTCTAATCAAAATGAAAAAAAAAACTATATTATATGAATAAATTTAAAAAATATATTTTTAATTGATTGTAATGTATAAATAATTAATTAAATTTTGTGAGGCTCTAATACTATAATAAATTTAATGATTTATAAATATATTTTAATTAAAATTTAGTAAAAACATTCACATTAATTTTTTATTTCTCTTAATCATGCAGGCATGCATTTAATTAATAGCAATAATGGAGGGGTTTATGCATAATAATACAATAAGATTGAATCAAATGGCCTCCAATAGACAATATTAATTGGTCCCCTAACACTAACATGCTCCTTGTCTGTATCCGCGTGTAACTAATTTAATTTATGTACTAATAATAGAGAGGGATTTATAAATAATTTATCTAAACCCATCTGCCCGCGTGATGTACATTTGTCCTTGCCCGTACATTCATTTTGCTAATTTATTTATTATATTGGTGGTATTTAAAAACTAATTATATATTCAAATGGATTTCATGATCACAAATAATTATCAATAATCGATTAAAACTGATTAATTTTTACTCAAATTGAATTCATATGAAAATTAATACGTCATATCTAATTTAAATGAGCTATGTCAAATTTAGGTTAGGTTTTATTTGCGACAACTCTCTTGCTATTTTTTAAAGTAATTTTTTAATACAAAAATATTGAGTTCAAAAAATTATTATACTAAAAAATTATTTTAAAAAACAGGAAGAAAGTTTGCTCAAACGAAATCTCAATTGAATATACATCACATTAAGGCTTGGTTTGGGGTAGCTTTCTTATTGCTTTCTAGGACGATTTTTTAGTAAAAAAATTTTTAATTCAAAAATTTTTGTACTAAAAAGTTGTTTTAAAAAACAACAAAAAAGTTGTCCCAAATGAAGCCTAAGTCATTACAAGGACTTGTAAAGACCTATAAAGAAGCGGATAATTTCACATTTAGGAATTATAATCCAATTTGAGAATTTTTTATTTATTTATATTTTCTGATCGATATTGCATATTCTTTTGTTCCTTTATTTTTATTATTTAAAAATTATAGTAAATAACTTTTTTTATATAAAAGCAAAATTATAGTAAACAACAATTTTTATATAACTACAGTAAGAAAAATTATTCCGAATAAAATTTAATTATAATTATGATAAAATATGAATATTTCATCGATATATTCTCTTAATATAAAAAAAATTAAAGCATGAAAAGATGAGGTGGAGGCTATCATTGGAGAGATTATTACATGCAGAATTCAGATTTAGAGAATCATTCGATTTTGTGACTGTGAACAGTAAAAACATAATTACTGTTCATGACTATATTTTATTATATTTTTATTGTTCACAATCATAAAATTGAATGATTCTCTGTATTCAAACTCAACATGTAATAATCTCTTTTTTTTTTTGGATATAATCCCTCCTGTCATTTAGCATTAATTTCAACCTATGCATGAATCTGCCACATGGTGGCTTACAAAGGGCTAGGTGTGGTTTTTAATGGCTATGTTGAGGACAGGTGGATATCCTACACCTCATACAGATCAATAAAGATCCAGTTCTGAATAGTCTTTGTTACGAAGACAAGTCTTAAAGGGGCGATTGTGACAAGAAAATATAAAATGCTATGCAAGTGTTTATAACTGTATCAATATCAATTTTTTTATTAAAGTTTTATTTGGAACTACTTTCTAAATGCTTTTTAAATTAATTTTTTAGTAAAAATTTTAATTTTTGTATTTGAATATCATCAAAAAAATTATCTTGATTGGGCAGGAATGTTAAGGTAAAATCAAGTTGAAAATTTCAAAAATTAAATCGGAGACTATCTGAACTCTAATTTCCGTAAACTTATAGTCAAACTGAACCTCTCGGAAATATGAACCCAACGACACCAAATTCGACTCAATCCGAGCCCAAATGAGTCCAAATGAAAGACCCGAAGCACATTTGAAAGGTTCAAACCATAATTTGGATTACCAAACGTGATATGCTTACAGTCGAATCAAGCGGCTCGAATCCAACGAGCCTAAGATCACTGAATTTTGATATCATTAAGACATTCAAATGTCCGATAAACAGTCCACGATCGACGGATTCTACATTGGCCGTCCATTCAAACAACTCCCAATTTACCCTTGATTTTCCTCCTATTTACTGGTCATGCTACTATCAGAAAACTATAAATAAATCCCTCATTCCTCATTGAAGGGGGAGGAAAAAGGGGGACAAGAAAGAAGAAAAGGAAGGGAAGGAGGAGTTCTCTTGCAACCAGACTCCTCCTCGAACACAACCGGACTTCCGCCCGGCCACCGACCGTCGTCGGACTTACGCCCGTCGCCGGACTTCTGTCCATCGCCAGACTTCTGCCCGTCACTGGACTTTCGTCGGACTTCTACCCGACATTGTACTTCCGCCCGTCGCCGGACTTCTGTGATCCATCACCAGACTTCCACTAGTCGCTGGAATACCGCCCATCTCTGGACTTCCGTCGGAGTTCTACCCGACGCCGAACTTCCATCCATCTCCGGACTTCCGCCCATCACAAGACTTCTACTCATCGCCGGACTTTCGTCGGACTTCTACCCGACACCAGACTTCCGTCCATCACCGGACTTCCACCCGGCAACCAACTAACGCCGGACTGCTGCTCGGGATGCAGGACTTCTGCCCGGCCACCAACTGACGCCGAACTTCCACCCGGCCACCGACTATGGTCCTTCCGACCTCCGTTGCCAGACAACCGTGATTGTTCCTATTTCCACCATGTAACACACTTTATATGATGTATATTTGTTACATCAAGCTAAGGTCTTTCTTCCAACGAAGGGCCTCATTTGTAATCAACTACAAATACTAGTGGATTCATTCAAACTGGGACAGCCCCCGTGATTTTTCTTCTTTTCAGGGTTTTCCATATAAAAATCTGGGTGTCTCTTAAGAATGCCGCACCCTCTCTTGTTATCTGTATGCATGTGTGTTGGATCTTCGTACAAAGCTAAGACATAAACTTTATATTTCTCTACCACCGCAAATATTCTAGGATGCAACAATATTAAAAACCATTTTAGAAAGAAATAAAAAAATTATCTACTAAAAAATTTAGTTTTTATGTTAAAAATTATTTTAGAAAGCAATAAAAAAACTATCTCAAATGAAGCCTAAATAATACCAGCTCAACTATGGATTCATCAAATAGAATAAATAACTTTAACAGCACAAGTTCTCCCACAACACTTCCAGGATTTTTAACAAAGCAACAATCATGCCAACAAAGGCCTAAATAAGGTGATCGTGATCTTCAGGCCATGGTTCACAGGACTGTTCAGCACATGGTGGGCGGCTTCTTTTGAGCATCAGGTCTCGAGAAAGAGACAAGGCACCATTGCAGCATTGCTATCTCTAAAATATCTAACGTGCGGGCCTCCGGATTATGTCCTGTAGCAATAATATTGCTTTTACGATTGGAAAGCAGAAAAGATGAAATAGGAATTAAATTAAAAAATTATGCTCATTCATGAATTATGGCGTTGATTTCAGATCTTAAAATATCTAAAAATTTAGCCTACAAATTTCGGAAATTCTTTCAGAGATTATTTGAACCCATTTTTAATATAATTATAATTCAGATAGGGAAGGAATTGAAGCAAAGCAAATAATACAAACTATTCTTAGAACAAAATTTAAATGAGTTTAAATAAAACATTTAGAAGTATAATTGAAATTTTTTCGAAGACAATTTCAGAGATTAGATATCATACAAAATTTTTGCTTTCTTATAGTCAAAATAAATGCTTGTTGATACAAATCTACGATTGTTCAATTCTAAATTCATTAAGGTACTCAAATGTCTAAATAAATATAACATTATCAAAGACGGCCTATTAGAACCATCCATTTGAATGTCCAAGTTTTTGATAGAATTATTGGACTATTCTCTTTCAAAATCTATAAATATATTATATTTCTATCTATTCAATGAGGGCTTTTGGTATGGAAGATTCTCTAATTTAAGAAATTCCTTATCTTTAATCATCGTTTGGAAGTTCAATTGGTCATCTTTAGGATTTGCCTCTTAAGACTTCTTTTCTACTATTCTCGATCACTGAACCTTCCTTTCAACTATGAAGATATTTGTTGGTGTCTACTTGTAAAAACCTAACATTCAATATTACTGTACATCACATACATCGAACAACGGCCATCGTCGTCTGTCCTCCATTCAAATGCTATAAATACCATAAGAGGTTTAGAGGAGTTTGGCTGAATGACATTTTATCACTTTGATGAAGTGCAAAATGGACCAATATAAACTTTATTTATGCATATGAAATAACTCAGACTATATAGAACCATAAAGATAATTGTGAGTTTAGCTTAAAATTGCATATATCTAAATCAATCAATGTCCATCCGAATGAATCTATTTAATTTTTAGTGGATTTTAATTCTTAAAAGATTGAGTTTGGTAGGTCTTGTCCTATGCTCTAGCTTCATGCTTAACCTAGTAGATCTTCATGTATAAATTAGTCATTTGTTGGCAAATAATCATGTCCAAGCACCATTTCTCAAATGGCATCATAGTGATCCACTCAAAAGGAGAGTGATTTCTGTATGGCTTTAGAATGGGCTCCACTAAGTATAATAATACTCTGCTTAACTGGAGTAACATGGAGGTCTAGTAGCATATTGAAAAAGGAAAAAAAATGGCAGGGATGCTGACAGCTTTTGACTACTATTTTTTCACTTCTTTCAATAAACTTTTTGTACTATAAATTTGCTTTGAAAAATAATAAAAACACTGTTCCAAATGAAGGTTGGAAGTGAAACCAACTGAGGCTTGTCATATATTGCTTAATCAATGAAATAGTATTTAGAAAAAAAAAAAACATTGAAATGTTTCTAGGAGTATCAAAATTGTGTCAGCTTAATTGCAGGATAAATTTAGGGATTGAATTAAAGATGCTAATTTAACTTCATTTTGGATGTATGATTTTGTTTTAAAGGCAATTTGATGTAGTGAAATATTTTAGGTGTAATGTTTCAATTTGTTCACATTTTAGAGAGTAGTTAGTTTAACCTCATTATGGATAAATAGTTCAATTTCCTCTCGGATGATAGGGGATAGAGAACTTAAGAGTATTTAATATAATGGGTCATTAAGATAGTCAATTATGTCAACCTCGTTATACGAGATAGAAGACAACCAATTAGGAGTGTTAATGTAGCCTTGTATTAGATGTGCAGTTTAGATAAAAGAGATTCAGATTTATTATGAGACATTTTGTTTACTATTTTATAAAGTAATTTTTTAATATAAAATTTTTTAATTCAACAAATTTTTATATTAAAAATTACTTTAAAAAACAGCAAGAAAGATATCCCCAAATGAAGTCTCAATTAGAGAGTAATGTTTAGAGTTTCTGGGGTGCTTGCATGCGACGGCCGTTGCTCGGTATTTTTCCTTCCCTAAACCTTTGATTTCTTGCGATTTTCTTCCATATGGCTGCAAATCGATTAAGCAATCCTGGGTTTTGGATGGTAAGCCTAAATCTAAGTCGTTTCGTGATGCTCCTTCTGGCGATTCTACGTCGCCTGGTTTTCCGTCACTCAAAGTTTCCTCTCATCGTGGTCTGCCGGCGTTAATCATTTCGGATGAAGAGTTTCTTTCTCTGGCAGCGCCTTTCGAGTTTGCGTTGGTGGGAAAATTTCCGGGCCGGCGCCCGCCTCTAGACTTGATTCAAAATTTTTTCTTTAACCTCAAGCTCTGTGGCGGCTTTTCAATTACTGTCTTGAATCCTAAAAATGTTTTGATCAAGCTTGTTAACGACCTTGATTACTGTAGGATTTTTTCTCATCGTTCTTACTTCATTGCCAATTGTTTCATGAAGCTGTTTAAATGGACTCCACAATTTGATGTAAAATGTGGAGTCGCCAATCGATTGTGCCCATTTGGGTTTCTTTTCTCAATTTGCGACCTCACCTCTTCTCCCCTCGCATTCTTTATGGATTGGGGTCTATGTTTGGTAGAACTCTGTGAATCGATAAAGCCACTATGAACGGCACTAGACCATCTGTTGCCCGCATTCTTCTGGAACTAGATATTACGAAATGGTATACCTCTCAAGTTTGGCTTGGTTCCGAGTCTATGGGATACATCCAATTGATTGAAATGGAAGAGTTTCCATTGTATTGCTTTCATTGTAAAACATTGGGTCATTCTAAGAATGTATGTCCTATCTTATTTCCTAAGGTGGATGTTGGTCCCCCTGATGATGAGGAGGTGGTTAATAATGATGTCATTTATGCTAATAGTAATATTGAAGTTGTGTCTCCCTTGCTTAATGAGGTGGGGCATGAGAATACAAATGCTTTAGATCTTGGTGATGTTGTTTTTCAGCGTGATGGTGGTTTTAACTCCTTTGCTGGTCCCTAAGCGGATTGAGTGTGCAAATTTGAATGTTTCTGCTGAAGTTGGGGTTTGTGGCATGGCTTTGTCTCATGTTGAGGAGGTGGAGGCTGAGGAGTTTGCTGAGACTTCGACTCAACCGGTTGTGTGTAGTGCTGAACCTGGGGTTGTGGTTTCTCTTGAACAATTTGATGAAGCAGTTTCTCTAGGAACTACGGCTGGCGCGCCTGGCTCGCCTGTTGTTGTGGGCTCTTTACATTATGAGAACCTTGTTGAGGTGATGATTGTTCTTATGTCTCCTAACGGATTAAATACTTGTGTTGCTTCTAATGTGGGGGCTACTTGTATTGGTCCATTAGCTTGGCGTGATGGGTCCCCATCTCCAGCTGATGAGATGGTTCATGACATTGATGACCTTGGTGATGAGCAGGTGGAACCATTAAGGGAGTTGTATGGTATTGATGTTTGCAAAGTTGTTGAGAAAACTTTGTCTCGTGGCAGTAAACACCGTAAAAAGAAATATATAAAGTAGTCTCGTGGTGATTTGTTGGTGACTGTTTCTTTAGCTAGATATTTTTTGTTTGTTGTTTTCTTCATCTGATTGCTTTGGTTGTGACATTGGTGGATGTTGTTTTATTTCCTGTGGGTGGTGGGGGTTTTACTCCAACATTTCCTGTTTTTTTTTTTTTTTGTTTGGTGCTGGGTGCAGGTTCGTGCTTCTTTCATTGAACTGATTCGGATTGCTGGGGTTGCCTTTGGTGACTTAACTGTTGGGTGGCTTCAATCACTAGGGTTGCCTTTACTGGCTTGATCGTGCTGTCGGTTGCTTCCATGGAGGCTGATCTTAGTATCTTTGGGTGGCAGTTTTTGTTATTCTGCTTTTCTTTGCTTTGCTTTGCTTGTTTATCTTCTTGTATTAGGTAGGATCGAAAGCTCTTAGGTTTGTTTCAAATGCTATATTTTTAGCTAGTTACGGATCCTTTAAGGACTTGTATTTTTTACCTGTATCAACACGTAGGCCCCTTCGAGGGTTTTTTAACTAAAAAAAAATGAAGTCTCAATTGGGGCTGTTAATGTAGCTAAAAATTTAGTGGGAAATTCACTTAAGGGAACATTTTGGATATTCAATTTTGCTGAGAGGAGATAAAAGTTCTAATTAAACGTGATTACTTAAATCTCATCTTAGAGGAATAATTTAGTAAAGTCTCTAAGGATTTAGGGTTTAGGATTTTGATAGAGTGAGTAATAGTTATGCATAATTTGCGCTTCATAAGATGACTTAAGAAATTTAATGCACAATATTTGTTTATTTATTTTATTTCTATAATTTTTGGGCGAACAAATAGTGATAAACGTATTTATGCAATTTTGGAAAATTTTGACTTTTAATATTTTGAAATTTGGGCTTCAATTTTTTAAAACAAGGATCTGCTACTTGCTGCAATTATATGTAAAATTAGGCTTCGTTTGGAATAACTTTTGTACTATTTTTTAAAATAACTTTTTAGTATAAAAAATTTTTGTACTAAAAAGCTGTTTTAGAAAACAAGAAAAAAGTCATCCCAAATGAAGCCTTAATTATGAAATTATTGCCATATTATAAACTTTATTTCTTATTAGAAAAATCAAAAATTAAATTTCTTATGGCAAAATACACCCTTATTTACATAGATTTTTGTTAGTTTTATAAATATCTCAGTGAGAATACGAAAAATGAAAAATGGAGCAGAATGTCAATCACATTATTCACTTATTTATTTATTATTTTCTACATAACCATTTTTCAAAACATGACTTGTCATAAATAACTATAATATAAATATTGTGAAACCATGACTTGTCGACTAAACAGAAATTAAGAACCATGCATGACATTGATATAATGAAAATATTTATTTATTTTGCACGAGTTTTACAGCCAATTACACAACATAATAATTTTTTTTTGGGGGGCATATTAGTGGATTCTAGCAAAGGCGAGATCGGGAGAAATTTTACTTCTGTCGACATACAACCCCGTCTCACAACATAATAATTTGAATGCTAATAGTCAATGTAATGAATTTTGAATTAATTTGATCGGAAAAAGGGTTAATTACGTGGAGTGGAGAAATAACATGAAGACTAAGGGTTTAATGGACGAGCTGAGTTCAAGTCATCCCTCACTTGAGATTAAGCTTAATCAATTAAAGAAATTTGAAATTTCACAAGCTCGAGTCAATTTACAAGCCAGTTGATTTATTATAAAAGAGGAAAAGTAATTATGATTTAAATAATTATTATAATAAAATTATTAAAAATTTAAAAAATTTTATAAAAATAATAAAAAATCAATTGAACTGAAGAAGTGATATAATTTCTAACTTTTTATAATAACTTCATACTTAAGTTCCTAAATGCCAATATATTTTAAATATGCTTTATATTAATATTTTTTAAACAAACCGACTACACAACTCATCTTGATCTATTAGTTGAGAGCTTTGGCTATCAACCAAAAGATCTTAGATTTGAGTCTGGCTAACAAGTCAACTCGAGGTAGGCTCAAGCTTGCCTCGTTAGCTTATCAAGCTTAGCTCACGAGTTATTTATCAAGCTGAAATTAAGCTTGACTCATGAGCTATTTATTGAGTCGAATTCGTGCCAGCTTGACTCATAGCTCTAGTGAAAACAATCAAGATTTTGTTTATGAAAAATAATGGATTATGCATTTAACATCAAAAGCCCCCAAATATTATATCTTCTGTTTGAATGCTATGAAGCATTCATTAACATTTTTTTTTTAAATTTTCGTACAACTAAATTTTAAAAGTTTGACTTATTACACTTCGGTCAAATGAAATGCACTCAAAAAGCATGGAATAAGTCTGCAAAGATCAGCGAAGATATTGAAATGCTATGAGCCTAAAACCTCTGCATTCAACGGCTACATATAACTCAACGATTTTCATCACCTCTTAAAAATCTTAGAAAAAAACAAAGTAAATCATGAGTTTTATCAGAAATATCATACAGATTATGCTATTTGCAGCAGTCAGCAACAACATCTGAGATATATTTGGTAAAGATATTCTATGTTAATATAGCTCATTTGAATCTTACCAATTGTTGAATTCAGGAATGCTTATATAAAATTTAATCATGAATTCATGATCATGCTCTAAAGAGTAGTGATAACAAAATTTATTACCTGGAGAAAACTGGTGCTCCGAACAGGCTGATAGTATGAGAGGATTTGCAAAATGACCATGGGAAGGCAAACATACTGTTGCTTTCAGGAGGGCTGATTTCAGGAATTTTATCATCAGGCTATAGAGTTCCACAAGGGAAACCTGTTGTTTAAAACGGTGGAGAACATGAGAGCATAAAAAAGAACAATGCAGAAAAAAACTTAGTGTAAACAACATGAAATATATTATTAAATAAAGCTGTAACAAGTTGTTAATGGTGTATGGCATCAATAAAGAGATCATTATAGCACATGGATTGTACTAAATCTCCAGGTTTGATGCCTGCACTAATTTGCAGCCACAGATATTGAAGGAATGAAAATGCAAAAAAATAAAAAACTACAAGCTCAACATTCTGTTACAGCTTCCACACCGCTGAGAGCTATTCTTTCCAGCATTCAATCACAAGAATCATGCGAAAAACCAGAGCTCACAAACATTGAGAACATAGAAACATGGAGACGAGTATAATATTCACAAGTAACTAATATAAGATTACATCTAACACGCCATAAGAAAAAACCAACACCGCTTTCAAAGTCTCACAGCATTTTCTATTTCTATACAAGTGAAACCACTATCATCCTGACTAAGTCAACACTCTGGATAGAACCGTACAATTTCCTCTAAGAGAACCAACATGCGCATCCCTTAGATATTTATGGCAAGATGAACGCAAATGATGATATATATCATAAACATATTTCCATCTGTGAATGCCAAACTTGATAGATAACTTGGAGCATAAAAAATATATCCTTCCAGCGAACACCTTAATTCTTACTTCAAAGGTATTTCTGCACTCTATAAACTCTACTAAAGAGATGTTGCCGAAATTTCTTCAGAATACCACCTGTAATGCTTTTTCTATAACCAGATGCAAAAAAAGAACAAGGGAATCTTTAGCTAGTAAAGTTACACTCGTAGCATCATTATCGCATAAGCTAAATATCAAGAACCAGGCAGCTGGCTAATTCTGCTACACCGAAATTCTTCGCAGCAATGACCTTCCAAACTTCAGCTTCTGCCTCAGAAGAACTGTGATTTTCAGCAGAGATGCTAGCTCCAGCAGAAGATTCATTTTTTTGCATACACATTTGCTTTTTCAAATCAGCTTGCAATACTGCAGTCCCGTTATCAACATCTTTCGTGATTAAATGAAGCTTCCCAAAAAGGCCAGCAAGTAAATAAGGAGATTCTGCATCAGTAAAATCATGAACTGGAACCTTGCCAATAACAACTTTCCAGGCATCCTCCTGGTGATCATATATCTTTATCTTACCACTATCCAAGGAGCTAGAAGGTTCCAAAGCATATAACTCACCATTTACAACCACACTCAATTTTGTCCCTGCCTGCCTTGCAGGCCAACCTTCACCCATACCAGCAGGCATGTCCGCCCACGAATCAGTCTCTGGATCATAGATCTCACCACCAACATCAACAAAAAAGGGCCAAGAGTACAAACTTTGAGGGACACACAACTTTCCTCTGTATGAAGTCATTCCAGTTGCAATGGGCTTCAGCAGTTCAGCTAGGAAAGCAGTAGGCAGAGTCTGAGCTTTCGAGAATGGCATGTTTTTAACTTCTGTCCAGAAACCAGTTTTAGGATCATAGACTTCAGCAGATTGCAGAGGAGTCAAACCCCCACGGCCTTTACTGACTCCACCGACAACATAAAGTTTGTTGTTCAGGAGACTGGCCTTACAGAAAGCCCTCCCAGTGGTCATGGAATTCACTTCCTGCCACATATTGACAACAGGATCATATCGCCAAACACATTTCATGGCAAATGCTCTAGAAAAACCACCTAACACATAGAGGCAACCATCGACAGTTCCGATGGCACAGCCACAAAATGGAAGACGTTCCAGGGTATCCCTCCGGCCAAGCCAGCCTCTGATAACATCAGCAATTCTAATGCTGGAGCCCATCACATTCCACATAAGAAATCCAGAAAGCCCCCTCTTAGATTTCTCCTCATATACAAGATTAGGCATGGGTGGCAACTTCTGCCATTTTCCAGCTAAGGGGTCCAAAGCATGCCAACGGAGCTTATCATCTTCAACCTTTGTCAGAATATAGAGCCACTCTTCTGTTGTTCCGAGCTCTTTTCTGAGCTGATAGATTTCAGCACTAGTTATAGCAGCTTTCCAGCTCCGTGATACCAGCTTCAATCCCAAGTAATAAATCCTAGGTATTCTTGCAAGAATTTGCTGGGAAATTTCATCAGGTAAGCTTGAGATAAGTCTTGTATTATCATTGCTAAAACTTGCTGACAACTTCAGCCTCTTGCTAGAGACCTCAGCCTGAGAAACCTCACAACAAAACTTTTCTTGAGATTTGTTAACTGGGAAGCTCAAAAAAGACCCCATCAAAATCCTGAATGACTTGAAAAATAAAATGATAGTTATGCGAGCAATTCAAAACTTTTATTGCAATCTTCTCCTTCTCACAAGCAAGTACTTTTTTACATCACATGGACCAGCAAAAGATCTGAATCTGGCAAGAGGAAGCAGCGAAAGGTGAAGGCGAAGAACACATTCCAATCAATAGATTAGGCCTAAGAATTTTGCAAAAAATTAAAATGATAAAAACTAGAATTCGGAGAATCAGCAGATATCCCACCAATCAAACACATCCCCAGGTACCCCTGCAGGCCACATATAATATATAAATGCAATAAGAAAGTCGTACCAAATGAAGAACATTCAAGTAAACGATTAAAAACTTTCCACTATCTGTTAAAATAAATATTAACGGATCAATAAAAAGCTTTAATTTTCAAAAAACAGATCTCCTAACTTGAAACTTATAACATTCAGCCTCCAAAATAAGACGCAACCAAAGAAAGAAGAAGAGAATCATAAGTACCCTTCTTTATATCAAGCACATCCGCCATCAAACCACTTGGGATCTACAAAGAAAAGATCCAATTTTAACAAAATCCCAGGCAAACTCGATCCCGTTAAAAATACCAAAGAACAGAAAACGATTCTTTAAGCAAGACATCGAAACGCAATTGATTCTGAAAAAGGCTATAGTAATACCCGAAAACAAACCCCTAAGTGAAAACAAGATCCAAACCGGAAGAAAAAAATGAAGCCCGATCAAATTCCCCAATTTGAGGCCAAAAAATAAGAGACTGAAAGTGTAAAAGAAGATCAAAGGCGTTACCTTTAATAGAGAAGAAGCACGCCATGAAATCCAGATTCAGAATCCAGAATAATATTTTAGGGTTTCGTCGCTCACTCTCTTAAACTCAACTCCAAGCTGCTCCCTTTTTCTACACGACGCTCTCTTTATTTCTGCAATTTTCGCTCACAATCAGAAAATGTAAAAATTTATTTTTTTTTTAATTTTTTTAACTGTTGATAAGGCCGATGATGATGGTGAAGGCAAGTTGACAACGACCTCATTGGCAACGACTGCGTTTGAAATTGGTAACTCGGCGTATACTTCTCATGGCTTCGGTCCTCTCATTAAGTCTTCTAAACCCTAAATTATTATAAAAATTGAGACAATTAAATTAAAAATATTCTCATATTGAGATTCATTCCCAAGTTATAAATTTTAAAGTTTTTAAAGCTTACTATTCATTTCAAAAATTTAAAATTTATATTGAGATTAATATAATTTTTATGAAAAAAAATTTATAAAAAATATTCTATCAAATTTTTAATCAAAATAAACATTTAAATTATTATATCTATTTTAAAATAAATATAATAATATACAACAACAACAACAACATCAAACCTTTATCCTACTACGTGGGATCAGCTACATGAATCCTTTTTTCCATTGTGTCCTGTTAAAAGTCAAATTCTCGTTTAAATCTAATAAAGAAAGATCATTTCTAATATTTCTAACCAAATCTTTTTAGGTCTACCTCTACCTTTCTTAACATAAGTCAAATCTAAGACCTCTACTTTTCTAACCGGATCATCGGGAGGCCGCCGTTTTATGTGACCAAATCATCTAAGACGACTCTCTCTAATCTTATCTTCCACTGGAGCTACTCCAACCTTTTCACGAATATACTCATTTCGTATCCTATCTCTAAGGGTGAAGCCACTCATCCACCTGAGCATCCTCATCTCTACAACACTTAACTTAGAATTACGCTTCTCTTTTAATGGACAACATTCCGTACCATAAAGCATTCCAGGTCTCACCACCATCTTATAGAATTATAGATAATAATATATTATCTATAAATTATACTAATTTTAAAATTTAAAATATAGAATAAGCAGACTATGAATTATTCAGATTTAAGCGAAGCAAACAATTCATGAATTCTGATTCACGAAATATTTTAGAATGTCAATTAGTCTGTTAGTTGAGAATGTTGACTATCAGTTAAGAGATTTTAAATTTAATTATTGTATATATGATATGTGTATGAATTTAATTTAAATATTTTAAATAAAATAAAGAATGATAATTTTATGATATTCTTAAAGTCGCCATCAATAAATAAACTAATAGTTTTATTAATTAGGATGCAGCCGCATTAGGAGAATGGCATCGGTTGCTTTGATTGATGTTGGAGCAATGGGACGCCTCTCAAAGTCTTTGTTATGGAAAGTCGGTCTGCTTTTTTAATTGGCCGTGTCAATCCCTTACGAGGAGTTTTTTTAATATATATTAATAGATCCAATGCTAATTGTTCACGAAAGATGCTTCCAGCCTAAGACAAATATCTAGCATAGGAACTATTATTAGGTCTGGACTCCGGACGTAGCTCTACGTCCAGAGTCGAATAAAATTAATACACATAAATTTGGCGATGTGACCCAGCTCACTTATGAAAATTTTTAATTCGCGGCAGCTCACTCATTTTTTATATTTTTAAAAAATTGTATTTATTCATTTTAAAATTATTTGTGCTTTTACATAACTATATCTTAGAAAACTTTTAAAATGAATAAATAGTAGCGGTACCTAGTAGTACCGAGTGGTACCTAGCAGTACCTAGCAACGATACATAGCGGTACCTAGCAGCGGTACCTAGTGATACTTAGCAGTGATACACAACAGTACCTAGCAATATATAGCACATTTTAACGAAAAAATTATATTTTTCAATATAATTTTTCTAAGATATAATTGTGTAAAAGCACAAATAATTTTAAAATGAATAAATATAATTTTTTAAAAATATAAAAATTCAGTGAGCCAACGCAAATTTAAAATTTTCATAAGTGGACTGAGTCGCGTCGCCAGATCCACGTGTATTAATTTTATTCGACTCCGGACGTAGAGCTACGTCCGGAGTCCGGACCTACTAATAGTTCCTAGCATAGATAGCGAAGTTACATCATGGTTAAGAGTTTTTTATGGGACAGTTTTTTATTATTTTATTTTTAAATAATAATTATAATTTTATTTATTTATTATTTAAACATAAAGAATATATAATTATATTATTTTTAGGATTGTAATTAATTACCTTCTTAAATCTCTCAATCAACATCTTATATGATACATTTTATTCTCTCTCTCACGTTTTAAGATTTAAATTGGAAGAATTATATTTTTATTTTTTAATTATAACAATTAGAGCTATCTATATTTTTTTTCAGTAATAGAATATCAACAAAAAATAAATCTATTGATCAAAATATCAATATACATCTAAGTTCATCACCCAAAAATCATATATATCAGCTAGGAGTTATATAAATACAACATACTGTCAATCCACTCATGAGCTCAAAAGAATAATCAAAAGACAAAATGATAGTAAAACTTGAAGAATCATATATATAATCAGCCTCCTATCTCGAACCTCTTCCTTGACCTGAAATCATTAAACCACATGTATTGAGCTTATAAAGCCCAGCAGATCACTAAATTTTACTACTAAACTCAAAGCATAAAAAACAACAGTATGCATGAAATTATTCAATTTATAACAATATCAATCAATATGGCCATGATTATGTGCAGGCGCAGAAAAAGTAAAATTAGGGGTGCCAATTAATGACACGACCCGATAAGTTTTAATTGAGAAGTTTAATACCATCAACCTAATTGCATATAGATTAAAGAATTCTATACTCTTTTGTATTAGGAGTGATTAGAAGATTAATGAAAATTGTGAGATATTGGTTTAATTAGATTTTTTAAGATCACTAAATCATTTAGATTAAGGATGTTTGTTGCACATTGTTAGTGATGTACTTTTATATGATAATGTCGAGTTTCATATCTAAATTTTTAATTAGATACATGAATTGATTATACCGTACATTGAGAAGGAAGTATTTGACTTGGTTCCTAATGCATTCATAATACAATATTATCAGAAAATATAAAATAGAATGCAAATCCTATAATTATTCTTCAATTCATTAATTATAATGAAATACAATAGTTGGATTTGAATTTTGTCTTATATATTTTTTAATTTTTTATATTTAACTATTCGTATAATGAGTTTGCCCACCATCAAAAGTAAAGTTGATTCAGCCCCTGATGGCGATTGCCAGTGGCGGTTATCGGTGGCGATTATTGGAAAATATAAGAGTTCTATAGTTCTCTCCATTTTTCTCTTTCCTCATGTGAAGAATGAAGCGTTATTTATAGGTTTTTTGAGATAGAGATTTTGATAGTTTTAACCAGAATCTAAAACACTTTATCGTACTGTTCATATCGATTCACTTGATCATGAAACTCTCGTTTAACATTTAAGTGACTTAATCATGTTAGAATTGAGTTATCTTAGGTTCGTTGGATTCGTCTTTTCAAGCCACTCAATTCAATTATAAACATGTTGAATTTGAAGATCATTTGGTCAGCAGATTAATGTTTGAAGTTTTTAATCATGCTTCAAATATTTGATTTGATCTTATTATGTTCGGGTTGGATCATTTTTGGTATCATCATATTCTTTTTATCGAGACATTCAATCCGACTATAAATTTATAGAAATTAGAGTTCAAATTATTTTAAATTTAATTTAAAAATAATTTAAATTTTATCACAAAATTTATGCCAATCATATCAATTTTTTTTAAAGATATATCAAATCTTCCTTCTTTTTTTTCGTGTATTTGCTCCACCTTTGCTGCAACAAGTTTGTGCGACCCAAACCTACACCTATTTAATCCTTTAATTAAATCTTCTCTTCACTCCCATGGCTGCTAAAATGAGCCGTCCTCATTCGACGATACCCTCTCTACGGCGCCTATTCGCTTCCGCATCTTACCGTCAAGTCCCCTTCTCCTCTGCCGCCGAATCCCGCACCCAGAAGCTGGAGCGCATCGCCGACGAACTCCTCAGCCTCAACAAAATTGAGCGCCACGACTACAGCATCCTCTACCGTCTCAAGCTCGGCCTCGACAGATGGGGTTCCGGCGCTGGAATCGTTGCCCCCGGTCTATCGGCGGCTGGTGCAGCTGCCGATGGAGGCGCGGCCGCAGTGGCTGAGGCGAAGGAGAAGACTGCGTTCGATGTGAAGCTTGAGAAGTTTGACGCGGCGGCCAAAATCAAGGTGATCAAGGAGGTGAGGACGTTCACGGATCTAGGGCTGAAGGAAGCGAAGGAGATAGTGGAGAAGGCACCGGTGGTTCTCAAGAAGGGGGTCACGAAGGAGGAGGCCGAGCAGATTGTCGCCAAGCTTAAGGAGGCTGGCGCTACTGCGATTTTGGAGTGAATGCTGGAGAAGAAGGTTAAATCTTTCTTGTTTTTTTTTTTTTTTTTTGGGTTCTTTTTGTCTAGGTGTTTGGTTGCAGTAATTTATTGAGACGGTGGAAATTTTTAAAATTTATGGAATCTTCAATTCTGAAATTGAGGATACTGAAACGTAGTGTAGCTATATGAAATGGGAATTAATGCGGCATTTGACCAGAAAGCATTGGGATTTTGTACAATAATGGTTAGCTGGGGCCTGGACGTTATGCAGATTTACCGAGTTTTTTGAGCAACATGTTCTGACTTGCAAATGCTATTTTGCACACTTTTTGATGATATGCAACAAAGTAAAAAATAAAAAATAATAAAAAAAAGAGAAGAAAAATCCCTTGATCATCAAACGATTATCATCAATCAGCTATGCTAATCTTTTTCCTCCTCCCTTATCATTACAGTCTCTTAGATTACCTAAGTGATGCAACACATATATGAACTTGCAATCCTAATAAGTTTTTGTCTGGTTAGTGATTATATTATGCTAATCATTTTCAAATTTTTTTGCAATTATGATGTAACGCTTCTCACAAATAATCATGAAAGACAAACTTTTCTATTTCACTTCACCAAAGGTCAGGTCCTGTGCACCATACTTCAGCTCCAAAACAACATTTACTTTTAGAATTCAACACAGAGAGTAGAATGGACAAAATTTGATTTTTTTTTTTTTTTTTTGATTTGTTTAGCATCAACAGAGTTCCAATGCATGACTGGACTAACCTAAATTCCAGCATATGCTTGCCACTTTTCCACAGGTTTGCACTTATTAACTTCCACACAAGTTTGAGCAGAATTAGTAAAGTTGACCATACCTGTGCATGTGATAATCTGCCATTGGATCGGTCCATCTACTCAAGCAGATCTAGTATTGCCTGCTACATTTGCATAAGCAGGCACGAGTTCAACTAGCACTATTTCAATAGTTGATCAATTAACTAAACTTATACTCACACATGCATGGCATTCATCCACTTGCATGTAAGTAACAAATAACCATTGGAGGAGTAGAGCCCACCTAGTCTCACCCATTCAAACACTTCCATTGGCCGCTGGCAAGCTCGTGCTTATGCTGGTTGAAAATAAGCTATATGCCAAATGAATTTTGAGAATGTCCTTGTCGCACGTTTTCCTAAGCAAATGTTTCAAGTTAAGAAGTTCTCAGCCCAATAATCTAAGTTTTGAGAAAGGTCAACGGCACGAAAGGCAAAGGGATGTTTGTCCTGAATTTGTTAGGCTATTTCATTATTGAAGCAACATGAGGATTGAGCTCTTACAAGTTTTAAGACAATTATGATTGTCAGCAGCTTAGAACCTAGAATCCAATTAACTTGAAGCTCTATTACGCCTAGATGAGAAACTCCTTACATGAAATTTTTAGTTGTTTGTTTATAAATTCCAAGGTTTTCTTTAGAGTAAGAATAATTATCAATTAGGTGAAGAGCTTTCCAAGCTACTCCAGAAGCCCCCAATCCTAAAGCATCAGGTAGATTTACACGTAACATGCCCAAAAAGTTTATACCCTTTCATTTATTTTTACTATCATCAGTTTGATCAAATTAGTTCAATTAAAGGTCTCAAAAATGCATATGTATCTCTTTGATTTTACATGCCTTAGGGTGGCAAATTTATCTATTTTGATTGAACGAAAATTCTCTCCCCTCACACTGGACATCTTTGTCATGGTTATTCGAAAATATTTATGTTATGCATCTCTCCCTATCTCTGAGAAATCATCGTGTTGGTCATATGACTGATAAATATTCCCTCGCTACAACATTGAGGTGAAGCCTTGAGTAATCAGACGTGCAACCTTGCCTATCGAAATCACCAGCTCGATCATGATTTTAGTATTACGAGTTGAGGCATGCTAGTGTTCTCGAGAATGACCCCGTGATAGCAATCAAAATCAATAAGGCTTAGTCTTACTCTGTGACTCGACTTCTAGTATGACCATCTTTCAGGTTGAAGCCACCTTGGTCCATAGGATCCAATGGCCAAACCATGAAGATGACAAACCATGATGACTGCTATTTATTGATGGCATTGGGATTGATATGGCAATTCCATTAGGTTATTTGATGGAACAACACCTACCTAGTATGAAAAATACTAGCTAGATCCTTTCAATATGGAATCCTTCATCTCACTTATGAAGAATGTGAATGCAAACATAAAATGGCCAAGTGAAATAAACAAACAAACAAACTATTAAGCACAGTTAGTTATGCCTGTTAATGCATTATAGTGCTCGACATCTAGACAGAGAATGATCACTCTTCCTCAAGGAAGAAAAGAGAGATGCAAGTTTGGTATTAAAATCATCATGTCGTTGTGAGTTAAACTCATTTGTGAGGATTTCTCCGGGCATCTTATTTGTTGAGAGGGGTGTATTTGAGTTTGAGAAAGGCTAAAAGTGTTCTCATTTACACGCCATTTGCAATTTTTGATTAGTGGATTGGATTCTTTCCTCTCTATATCTCTCTCTTGTGGACATAAGTCATATTTAACTCAAATTTATGAAAATTTGTTGCTGAAGGACAAGAAAGAAAAATGGGTGTACCGAAAGATTTTGTAGATAAAGTTGAGCAAATTCTAAAGATTGGGCCGAACACCTTTTTGGAACTCAACCGGAATGAACAGAGAATGAGGATTCATAAACCTATCTGATTCCAGATAATTATTATAAGTCTAAATGATAGTTGCCATAGATAGTATTTTTCTTAAGCAATTTTTTGTTTGAGATTAGCACATATGTGTAGATCAATTTATATCTTTGTATCTAGTAATATTACCTGAAACTATTGTGTCCACCATGGGCTGATATTTGATTATTTTGCTGCTATTACATTGCTAACATCAAATTGGCTCAATGTGGAAATTGTGTTGCAATGCCTTTCCTGTCAAAGTTTTCCTCTCCATTACCCTTATAATCATCTTCCAGAGTCCGATATTTTCATGAACTGCTGCTGCTTTGCCTGCTAATTTATTTTATTTCCTAAAGAACTTGCGCTCAATTTCTTTCTTTCTTTTTTTGTTTCAGTATTATGATTATCGCAATCGGTGATACCTGTACAATATATATGGAAGAAATTAATAAATTTCTTCCTCGTTATGGAAACCAATGAGCTTCATTTAAGATTGTAGCTAATTCGTACACACATAACATACATAAGATTCAAACCCAAAATCTCTTGATTGATAATCAAAACTCCCAACCAAGAAATCAATGTGAGCTACTTTGAACACCCAATCTTATTTAGACAAATTTAAAATGTGAAATTATCATGCCAATCAAACACATGAAATTAAAGCTCCGTTTGAGACGGCTTTTTTATTGCTTTGTAAAGCTATTTTTTAGTTAAAAAATCTATTGAAAGTATTAAAAAAAATAGTGATCTAAAACTGTCCCAAACAAAGCCTAAGTGTGTTCAATCTATGCATTATTACTATGAATAGTTTGTGCACAGTAATACAAAGAAATGCATAAGCAACACATAATAAAATCCAGCTTTATGCATGATAAGCTACCTCGCATAACAATATCTCATATGACCATGACCAGGTTAAGAAGAAGAGAATACAGACGAGTAATGAGCTGAGAAGAAAAGCTAGCTTTAAGGATTAATTAGTACTTCAGGCCAGAACAAATCAGCAATTAGTTAATTTTATAAGCATTGAAATTTTACCCAAAGATCAAAGTTAGCTTTTACATCAGCTGATATTTGTATAAATTTAAGAGAAATCTGCAGAACTTGTCAAATAAATAACGAAAATAAACCATCCTTTTAGCTAGCAGAGGGCCATATCTCTCTACTTCAAGCGCCAGTATTTGTAATTCCATACTTAACTCACGGCCGATGTAGTAGGCGTGTTTAGATCTAGCATATTTGGAGAGCTACCCTCGGATTGTTCCTGTTCTTCTTCAATTTCTTCTTCCTTTTCTTCGCTATCTTCAGAATCTTCTAAAATCAAGTGGTTTAAGTTCTCTTCCAGAGGTGGAAGCCCGTCATCGGTATCAGAATCAGATCCCGTGTTTGTATTGATAGCTTTCTCATCAGCCCCTCCTGTTCCATGCAAGTTATATAAAAAAGAATTTAGGTCAATCAGCTTAAATATGATTTGACAAGGTATTATAGTTATTACCTCCACCTGTACTTGACTTGCGGGCTTTTGAGTTATTTAAGAGCCAGGTATTCTGAACTGATATAATCTCGGAACCGTTCTCACATTTGGAATATGCCTTTAGTAGCTCTCTGCAGATTGAATGAACAATGTAAAGCTCAAGCTACATAACTGGGGATAGCTTTAGGAATTAGTCAACTGTTTCATCATAACTTCTGCTGACAAGGATAACACATTCACAGGTGAAAAAAGCTTTGAATAGAGGTTCATAGGACTTCACTGCTGCAGATAAACCGTCAGTGAAAGCTATGCTCTGATCCTAGCGTGCTTGGATTTCAAAGCAGACCCAACAATAATTAACCACAACATTGATAGAAATTTCATACATGCCGGTGGGGGGTATTCTTTCGTAGAACACATCTATTCTTTGATTGGAACATCCTTTACAAAAAAGAATACTTTTCTCAGAGGCTGGAGAAGATATCTTCAGCATGCAAATAGAGAGCTCTCATAGAGATTTCTTCCAGATATTGGAGAAAAAAGTAAGATGCTGGCAATACATAGATAACTTAAAATCACTAATGCATTCTGATCAAGGGCCTCAGGAAAAAAAAAAGAGTTGACTTCCTAGATAATACCGTACTTCAAGAAAGGACTGGCCATGTACTCATTTTCTTCAGCGAGGTCTCCTAAGACATCTAACAGTTATAATGTAGATTCTAAATACTAACTTATTCATAGAAGTCAACCAGGAGCCAGTCAACGATATATGATCAGTTTACCAGAGGATGCAAACGAATATCCATTTTGTCAGCATGAAAGTAAATGGGAAAATTTATACAATCAAACCAAATCCATTTTTTGAAAGCGCATGCCTGTTTAGAGATAGGAATGAATGCCCCCATTTGAATTTGCCTAGAATCAAATTTGCTGTCTCTTCTTCGCCACTGTCAGGAAATCAACAACTATATCAGTTAGGAGAAATGCAGCGTTGTTGCCTAACTCGACTCTAAAAAATTCTTGATGCTCTGGCTCAAAGAGAGAGATAGAAAAGGAGAGAGAGAAAGCTCCAAAGCTCCATATAATTGTGTATTACACCAAATATCTTTATGACACCTTAATTGCCAACACATCAACACATTTTTTGGGTTGTGGATGGAGCTGTGTAGCATTACTCATAAGTTAGGAAGAATACAAATCAATATTTCTCGAGTGATAATAACATGTGCTTTTAGTCCCAAATGAATCCGTGATTCCCAGGTGCATATATGTTTTAATGGATGTAAAACTTGTTGGTCATAAGAACTTTTGAGTTGAATGTGAAATTTGACCTCATGAGAAAAAAATTAAAAAAAAAATCAATTACAAAAATGAAACTTGATGCTAAAAGGAGGTAATAGAAAAAGAGCATATTATGATTAGAAATAGTATTAGCCCAATAATGAATTAACCGCAAAATTTTAAATTTTGATTATCATCTTGCGGACAACCAATTTCAGATAGGTCAACAATTACATTCTAAAGTTTCCTTGCATCTTTCAATGAAAGGAATATCACAAGTTCCACAGGCATTTTATGCCAAACAACCAAAAGAAACATTTTCACTCATTTCAAGCACCTTTTGAAACCAAGGTCAGCAAGATGGCTATCAAACGAGCTAATGAATTTGAGTGCATGATACCAGAGCACAGATACTGTCTTGTTTGACAAATAGCGCAGTAATAAATTCATTATACGGACATTTTCTTGTATTGCCATCTACAATAAATATATCAAGCCATCACTTTCTCCAAGCGAATGGCTTCAAATTAAATTTTCCAAAACTTGCATAGCAACGACGGCAACTAATTCTCCTAAAATTTAAAAAAAAAAATCATCCAACACAGAAATATATCAGCACACAGGACATCAAGGAGCTGTTTGTGATTAAAAAAAGTCAATATGATCTACTCGAGAAATAACAAGGGAACAGGGACGGTACCAAATTATCAAAGCTGCTGCAAGAGCTTCCACGCAGGATAACTCACAGGGGCGGCCATAATTTATAGGGTTTGCTGCAACTAACCATGGCACTGCAGTGCAGAGGAATTAATAATTACTAATTGTCCTATGCTGGGAAATAACAGATATAATGAACCTAGCTTCCCCATAACACACTTATATGAGATTATAAAAAAATATGGAAATTAAACAATAATATGCAACTGGCTGTGGAATTCCATATCATAATTTGTCGTATATAAACCTTGCGACCACAAGCACTGTAAGAAAACAATGAGACCAAACATGATAGAAAACTAGCATTCAATAGAAGTTTAACAAACCAACTATTTGTTGCACATAACGCCTGCAGAAAGAAGCCACTGCTGTTCCTTGGTACATAGCTGGATCCTGAAGTTAGCATATTGATATGCATTCTTTCTGATTTTATTAAATTTATTGTTGTTGGCATTACGAAAAAACTAACAGGTAGGTCTTTCAATTGAAAATAGTATAAAATCAATCAAATTAAAGAACGGTAACTTAATAGGTTATTTTTCAAATGAATTGATAGAACAGGTCCAAACAGTATTAATAAAAATCATAAAAAAGTAGTTACATCTATTATGAGATAAATGTTTCTATATACCTATATTGTTGATGTGTACTTGCATCACAAACAAATTATTATGTTAACTACATTATTATGGTCAAGCCAAAGCCTGGCCCAATCAATTTAGCCTACACAATGATTATATCTATGCTCAAATAATTATCATTGGTCCATGTCAAATACCGTCCCAGCCACCCCGCCATTCCTTACCTCTTGATCCTAAGGCCAGCATGGGGATCTGTGGGAGGCTCACCTGGATCACGCCGATCTCCTTCCATATTCGGGTGGTTGATTTAGGAAGGATTATATTAGGGAAATTTCCATAATTATTTGTTTCTTTATTAAGATATATTGTATAGATTCATAAATAGGGATAGTTTGCATAATAAATTTAAGCATTTTTTCTCTCCCATTCTTTAAATTTAACATGGTATCAGAGCCTTTATTGCCTTTGCCAGAATTCTCAAATTTATCTACTGTCCGGCCTTCACTTCAGAAACGAAAGGGAGCGGATTCCGGCTTGTTTGTTCCTGCGTACATCCAATCGAGAGGAGGGAGAGTGCGGCATCCCGCGGTCTCCGTATTTGATTGAGAGAGACGAACGTCTTGTGAGTCTCGTGCATCTCATATGGAGGAGTCGAGGAAGACCCCTGCGATCTCTGCATTCAATCGAGAGAGATGAATGTCCCGTTAACCCCTTTCGTGTGCGATCAAACAGAATGAGAGAGGTGTGCGGCCAAAAAATTCTATGCTTGTGTCTAGGGCAGAACCGAACGGGATCGTGCATCCCTGAATCTGGCCACATGCGTTTAGGGCGGAACCGAGCAAAGCCAAGCAATAGTTTGTGTCTAGACAAGAGACCAAGCGTCTGGACTGAGCGGGTGCATGCTTCTGGACAGCTTTCATCTCGTTCCTCTGTCCCCCGAAATTTCTCACGTCCTCCAAATCTGCGTCAAATCCTATCGGTATGGATGCCACCACAGGCACCTACCCCGCCATTGATGCCATCGTTAGACCATTCTGGCGGGTCTTCCGCCGCCGCATCCAACCACAGATGGCAAAAGATAACTTACAGCAAGTGCCACCGTCATCAAAATGAACTAGCAATCCCTGACGTCGGGGATCAGCTGTCAAATGGCATCTCCACTGTCAAGCACCCCAACGTATTCGCATTGGTTGAGCAAAAAGCTCAAGAACGTCGCCGCCCCATTGAATTTGCTGTTGTTGTCGCCTTTGAGTTGAGGTCACCGGCCGCTGCAACTGCTTCCGATGAGGATGAGGAAGATAGCGAAGCCGAGGGAGCGGTATAGGAGAAGGGTGAAGAGATGGTTAAGAAGGTCAAGCAAAAGAAACCTAAGAAACCCAAGGTGACGGTGTAATAGCCTATATTTTGACCCAAACAAATAAATTTTTTAAGAGTCATTTTAAGTCAAATTTGAAAATCGTTTTCGCCATAAGATAGATATTATTGTGTTAATTATATAATTTTTCTGTATTTTTGGGCACTGGTGCAAAGCCTTAAAAAATTGACACCTGTCGGTACAAGTGAGAATTTTGGGGCTGTCAGGTGTCCATTTTGCAAACTGATTTCACCAATATTTTTTAAATAAAATAAACTAATTTATGAATATTTTTTTATAATTTTTAAAGCTCCAAAAAAAATTATATAAATTTTATATTAGCAATTGATTAAATTATATAATTAAATATTATATTATTATTTTAATCCTAAATATTAAAGCATTATATAACTTTATTCAATTCCTTTTCTCATTTCCTAATTTCAGCTAACAGAGAACTATAATGAGAAAATAAGATAGAAAGTGAGGAGAGAAAAGAAAAGGTTAGATTTAAAGGTCGTGGAACGATTTTTGTCAGTCGACCTTGCTACTAAATTTGCTCGTCTCGTTGTAAGGAATTAGCATCCTATTTTTTATTTCAATAATTTTATGTTTTTGATATTTTTTTATCAAATTTGTATTTCCGTTATCAAAAAATGAGAAAAATTAAGTATTGGTAAAATTTTCACCACATAACTTTTAGTATGTGATAAATCTCATTAATATGAGCATTTTGATAGGAATATATTGAATTTTCACCGATTAAACTGAAAGATGTTATTTTTTGAAGTAAATGCATAGTAAATAAATTTATTATTTTTTCCTGTATTTTATGAATTATTGCATTTCATACATGATAGAGATAAAAAAGATATCATTTGCATGTAAGCAAGAAATGCTGGTTGTTAACACTATAATGAATATGTGTTGACTCTTAAAATATAATACCCAGTACAGAAGGGTGGGCCGATGGGCTTTCTTTTAAATAAAAGGTTGGTGATGTAATCTTAGTTGTAGCCTATAATTGATTGACTGAATTACATCGACAAGTAGAGGATGACATGATTATTGAAAACCACCTGTTAAAATAAATAATTAATAAAAATAAATAAAAAATAAGATGAGATTGACAAATGAATAGTTATAACAGATAATGGAAGTACAGAAGAAAATATCACATTAAAGCTAGATTGTCTTGTCTTGCTTTTTATAATTATATTAATAATTGTATTTACATGATAGTACATTGAATTGACTGATAGATATAACTGAAATCATACTAATATAATATAACATAGCATACTAACATGATTCATTAGGTGATAGTACTCTTTATCGTATGTCTTATAGTTTGATAGATATCTTGATTTCACTAATCATATTCATTTTATTATTTATTTATTTTTTAGGTTCTTTATTGCTCATATGAATTGATAATTAATATCAATTAGAACTGATATACATATTGATTCTTTAGCCTTGTATTGAAAGCAGTGATAGAGTTTTAATTACTTGCTAGCCTTTTATGCTCATTAGGTGAATTTTAATGATTTTCAGGGAAGGGGTCAGGATCGTGAGCACTAATACTGATAAAGATCATCAGGTTCTTCTTTAGCTTTAGTTCTACATTTTCTTTTATTCTTCTGTAGTCATGAGCTTTTGATAGTGATTGTATTGATCTCCTAACTATTATATATTAATTTTGGGAGAATGAATATAGTGCAATATTTTGAGGTATGTAATTATTAATTGCTTTCATTGGTTATATAGATTTATTATTTTGATGATTTATAGAAGCTCTGATTGATTAATTAAAATAGATAATTCTTTCAATTTGATTCTAGGGCGTTACAGACAGTACAAGAGTCTGCCTCTAAGATTGACGCATCAGATCTCACTGCACACCTTGCATAGATGTCGGTTTCCTATGAGTTGCAGTATGATATCCAGCTGATGCAATTCGCGAACTACTTTGGGCGAGCATTTTCCGGAGTTAGTGCCTTGTAATTCCCTTGGACGAAGATGTTCAAGGAGTCACCTGTTGCTAAAATCATTGAAATCCCTATATGTCATATTTCAGAAGCAATTTACAAGACTTCAGTTGATTGGATTGCTGTGAAATCACCTGGGGCTCTTGCTGATTTTGTTTTTTGGTGCCTAGATTACATTCTTGTTGATCTTGTGATTCAACAGGTTGTCGCTAAAAGCTCTAGAAAAGTCACACAGAAACCTCCTTCAAAATCTCAGGTTGCAATATTCGTTATACTGGCAATGACTCTTCTATGAAAACCCAACCTTAATCTTCTACCAAAACTAAGAGACAATCCACAATATCTAGGACAATAGAAGGTTCCTGTGATTGTTTTGGACTATTTCTCAAGCTTCTTAGGGGGATAGGGTGGTTGGGATGCATGTTTGGGCTCATTACCTATTGCCTCTAATCAGTGAAAAAAGTGGTAATCCACAGATGAGGTGTTTGGTTTTACAAGGCATAAATCTCGTCCTATTCTAATAAATGTTGTTGTTAGAAAAGGAGAGTGCATTATCCCTCCTTTTGCACTTGATTTGTTGATGCGGGATATTTTTCCTGTCCCCTCTGCTCGAGTGAAGGCTACAGAGAGATTAGAAGCACTTTATCCTACCCTGAAGGAGCTGGCGTTTGCTGGTTCTCCAGGTTCCCACCACCAGCCTTCATTGCCGAAATTCTGAGGAATATCGATTCTCACCACCGGCCTCATTGCCAGAATTCTGGGGAATACTAGACCTTCCATAGGCCTTTATTGCCGAAATTATGAGGAATATTGATCCTTCCACCGACCTTCATTGTCGGAATTCTGAGGAAATTAGTCTTCGTTCCTGCGTGCGACGTCCAGAGTCAACTAAGCAAAAGCGAGAGAAGTCGAGAGCAGAGCCTCCTCCTCCGTGCATCTAAAAAGTGTCGAGAGTTCCCTCTCGTGCAGGTCTAGGGCTGGGACAAGCAAGAGTGCGATACCTGCACTCTTTCCTGCAATTAGACCAAAGGGGTCAAAGGCCTTGCTTACGTCTATACAAAGTCGATCGAACAAAAGTCTGTTCAAATGGAGTCGGACGACTAATTTGCATTGGGTCGAAGACTGGCTCGATCGGACGGGAGGAGATTTGCGTGTCGAGTGCTAAGTCGCTTGAGACGTGCTTTTTTCCTTTCTACTATCGTGCATTTATTGTCGGTCTTCCCTTATTGGAGTTATTCTATCTATAACCAACAAATCCTTCATTACTGCCCTGCTTAATATAGCTCTACCTTTCTAAGACTGGTTACCAAGCTGGGAATGATAGATTGACAGACCTGTGTTCCACATCTTGAGGGGGAGTTCAATACCGTCCTAGCCATCCCAGTCGTTCCTTACCTCTTGATCCTCTGGCCAACATGGGGATCTGTGGGAGGCTCACCTAGATCATGCCGATCTCCTTATATATTCGGGTGGCTGATTTAGGAAGGATTATATTAAGATAATTATGCATGATTCCATAATTATTTGTTTCTTTATTAAGATATCTTGTATAGATCTATAAACAGGGATAATTTTGCAGGATAATTTTAAGCATTTTCCCTCTCCTATTCTCTGAATTTAACAGTTCATAAATTTGTGAAATTCCTATTCTAATGGATTTAATGAATAGGGTCAAGTCCACTTAGAAAGATTTGGCTTCCTGATAAACAACTTCATATAAAATTCATAAAGAAAATAACCTAAAAAAACTAAAAGAGGTCAAATCATGTTTGTAATGACATGAAATCACTTTTATTGAGCATTATATTATTGGCAATGGCATAGTGAGACCTAGGTTCGATAGATACGTACCATAAAACCTAGAAAGAGTATACAGTTCAAATTGACAAGAAAAATTGTCATTAAAACCCGATATTCTAATGGACTCGCAAAAATGTAGATTTTCATCTTCAAAGAGGATACAAAGCGGAAGAAGAAAAGTTAACAAGAAGGATTAACATGATGATAGCCTTATTTTTCACATTAACTTAATTAGAAAGATACGAAGATAATATTGAAGAAATTTAAAAAGGTATGAAGGTTTCATTGAAAACAACAAAAATTGGTTGTAATAATTAAGCGTACTGCAAAGTTTTAAATTATAAACAGGGATGATTACAGAAACGTAGAGGAGAGAATGCACTTCAAAAGTTGGAGGGGTAATTATTTATTTTTCTAGAAGGTTATAAGCCTATAAGGTCATTGCTATAGTTCAAATTTTAAGAGAGCAAATCCTCCCATCCATACTAATCGCTGTCAATGCCTACTGGAAACTTCGCAGAAGGTGGGAACAACAAAGGTCTCTGCGCAATGTATGATTGCTACAATGGAGGATCTTTAAGTATTCATAAATGATGAAAATAATTACTTATCTGGATAATCTATTGACTGTTAACTGTCGCAATTGAGTGACTACACAACCATGATAGGCAAAATTTTGAATTGCCCAGAAGAAAGTTTATCATTCTTATGACATGTAATTCCAGGATACGATAAAGTATTTTGATAGGACTTGATGATCAAAACAGCACACAACAATATAAAAAAACAATTTCTTACTCCAAATAGATCCAGAAATAATACCAAGAGAGTTGTTTTTACTAATTTCCAAGCAAAGCAAGACAAGATATAAGTTGATTAACTATTTGAGAGGTGAATCATCTCTCCCACAATTCCTAGCAGCTACTATGAACCCAAACACCTCACAAAACTGCTGCAAAAATTTAAAACATAACATAAAAATTCTAATCCTTCATAATATCCCCCTTTAAACAGCCCAAATCCCCTAATAAATGCCTTGTACATCTTCCCAAAGAGTTCCCCCCTTTCCCAAAGCCTGTTCTCCTATACCAACTGCATGAATACTCCCCTCCCAAAAAGTCACATTGTCCTCAAGGTAGAAAAAGGAAAACTGCTTCTGAATAGTACTATAGAGCTCACATGTCGCCTCATACTCTAGTAAACCTTCCACTTGACCAGCACCTCCATGATTCCCTTGTCTCCTTAGCGCACCCTTTTCACCTCCAATGGTTCTAATATCACCTCCATATCCTTTGACGATGTGACCAGTAGTGCGGGCGAGGGTGTGTGGTTTCCAATGGCACATCTCAATTGCGATACATGAAATACGAGATGGATGGCGGAGGTCGGTGGCAATTGTAGGTGATATGCTACTGAACCAAAGCGCTCCACTACCTCGTTAGGCCCAAAGTAGTGGGGGGGAGAGCTTCTCATTCCTTCGTCGAGCCAAAGTCCTCTATCTGTAAGGTCGGATCTTCAAATAAATAATGTCCCTAACCTCAAATTGCACATCTCTCCTGTGTCCATCCGCCTGCTTCTTCATGATTTGTTGTGCTCTCTGTAGATGTTCCTTTAATTCTGCCAAAATCTGATCTCTTTCTCCTAAGTACTACTTCACTTATGACACTGGTGTGTTGCCATACCCATAATATATCAGATGAGATGGATCCCTCCCATATAGAATTTTAAATGGTGTTGTATGGGCCGTTGTATGATATAAAGTGTTATACCAATATTCTGCTCAAGCTAACCATTTGGCCCACATCTTTGGTGTATCTGATACAAAGCAACGAAGATAAGTCTCCACACTACGATTCAACACCTCCGTCTGGCCATCCGTCTAGGGGTGGTAAGCTGTACTCCACTTTAGGATAGTCCCCTGCATCTTAAATAACTCCCTTCAAAAGTGGCTCAGAAAAACCTTGTCCAGATCGGACACAATGGCTTCGGGTATGCCATGCAAACAAACCCTCTCTAGTGAATACGGCTGCCACCGACACCGCGGTGTAAGGGTGACGCAAGGGAACGAAATGAACATATTTGCTCAATCTGTTCACCACCACTAGAATCATAGTAAATCCGTCTCATCTAGGTAGTCCCTCAATGAAGTCCATAGTCACCTCTTCCCACACCTTCTCGAGAAATGCTAAAGGCTGTAGAAGATCACATGGAGCCATAGCTAGGTATGTGTCTCTAACACATCACAACTTGCCACCAACTCTTCCACATCCTTCCGCATGCCCATCCAGTATAGCTCCGTTGCCAGTCTATGATGTCTTTTGAACTCCTGAATGTCCCCCAATAATTGTGCCATGAAACTCATGTAACAAATGAGGGATGTATGATGATTTCCTTGAAAGCACAAACTATCCCTGGTATAGCAGCCTCTGACCTATCAAAGAATAACTAGAATGGCTATCTTTGTCCTGCAACAAATCTCCTCTGATCTTACTCAGCTCCTCATCCTGCTCGTTGTCATGTTTCAAGGCCTCCCAATCCAATACCATGGGAACAGATAGAGCCATAATATGAGAGTCTTCACTATACCTGGAGAGAGCATCTGCTGCTTTCTTGTCTAGCTTGGGCTTGTACTAGATCTCGAAGTCATAACCCAACAACTTGGAAAGACACCGCTAATGCTCGTCTATCACTATCCTCTGCTCTAATAGGAACTTCAAACTTCTCTGATCGATCCTGACTATGAAGTGTCGTCCCAACAGGTAAGATCACCACTTATGTATTGCCACTATCGCCATCAACTTCATTTCATACATTAATTTCAGCCTGGCCCTAACAGTCAATATTTGACTGAAATAAGCTATAGGTCTTTGACTCTGTATAAGAATTGCTCCTAACCCATAACCTAAAGTCTCCACTACAAAAGGCTAGCTAAAATCTGGTAGTGCTAACACAGGGCACTCGTCATGGATTTCTTCAACTGCTCAAACGCCTGGGTGGCTACCACTCCCCATTTGAAACTATCATTCTTCGATTGTGTTGTTAACAATCATGTTATAGAACTGTATCCCCTCACAAACTTCCTATAGTACCCTGTGAGTCTCAAGAACCCTCTCAACTCCTTCAGAGTTTTGGGTAAGGGACACTCCAACATAGCCTCTATCTTGGAAAAGATCTGCAGCTACTCCTGATTTGGACATTGTATGTCCCAAATACTCCACCATCTGATATGCAAAGGAATACTTCTTCAAATTGGCATACAGTTGATGCTCCTTCAATGTCACTAACACTACTCTCAAGTGCTCCACATGCTCTTCCTCAGACCGACTATACACCAAAATATCATCGAAGAAAACCAATACTAAGTTACAGAGATAGGGCTGAAATACCTTGTTCATAAGCGACTGAAAGGTAGCAGGGGCGTTGGTAAGCCCAAAAGGCATAACGAAGAACTCGTAGTGGCCTTCATGAGTCCTGAAAGCAGTTTTGGATGCCAATGGGCCACATTCTAATATGATGGTATCCCAATTTCAGATCAATCTTGGAGAATATCATCGCTCCATATAACTCATCCAATAATTAATCAATGATCAGTATAGAAATTTATCCAACACTGTTTTCTTATTCAGAGCCCAGTAATCTATACAAAATCTCCAACTACCATCATTCTTCTTCACCAATAACACAAGATTGGAGAAGGGACTAACACTAGAACGAATGATCTAGGCCTCCAACATCTCCTTGATCAGTCTCTCAATTTTATCTTTCTGAACCTGTGGGTATTGATAAGGGATACCCCCTCCTTCAGGATGATAGCATGCTCATGCTCCCTTGGGGGAGGTAGGCCTTGAGGCAGCTGGAACACCTCACTGAATTATTGTAGGAGTGGATGGACTATCTCTGGAACCTCGTCCTCTTTCCCATACTTTCTCCTCCCTCGAGGCTCTGAAGCTCCACCAAGAATTCCATCCCTTCTCCCTAGATTGTCATTACCATGGTTTTGAGAGAAACCTTGGTTTTGGATGGATTAGGATCCGCCCTAATCCTCACCTTCCTCCCTCTCACCATGAATTCCATAGTCAAAGCTTTCCAGTCCACATTGGTTTCCCCCAATGTCTGTAATAACTTCATGCCCAAAATTACATATGTGCTCTCTAACTCCATGAGAAGAAAATCCTCCTTAACCTGGATCTCTTGAAGTGTCACCATCAACCTTGGGTAGATGCCTCTACTCTTCTCCATCTTCCCCGTTCCCATCATCGCCCCAAAACAGCTCGTGTCGATTAGCTTCAGCCCCAATTGGTCCACCACTTAGTTGGAGATGAAGTTGTAGGTTGCCCCACTATCCACCAGAACTATCACTGATTCTCCTCCTATCTGCCCCCTCACCTTCATGGTATGATTTGAGGTAAACCCCACCACTGAGTTTAGGGAGAGCTCCGCCACATCTAGGTGCAAATGCTCCTCCTCAACCACTTCCTCCTCTAGAGTCTCCTCCTCATCACAGACTGTAAGTACCTGCAGCGATGGCCCGGCGCAAATTTCTCATCACAACGGAAACACAATCCCCTAGCCTGCTTCTCTTGAACTTCTGCCTCAGTTAGCCGCTTGAAATTTTCCCCTGGACGTGCTCCCAATCCCCTATCAAAATCACCAGCTCGATCATGATTTTAGTATGACGAGTTCTCTGAATGGGCACAGGTTGTACCTTTATTGCCAAAAAAGTTATCGTCGTCTGGTATGAAGCTCCCAAACTGTTGCCCTTGCTGCTTCTCTCAAGTGAGTTTTTGTCCTCCACTAACTGGGCTAGCTCCATAGCCTCCCTCAACCCTCGTGGCCTCAATAATCAGACAGTATCCTTGATCTCTAGCTTGAGTTTATTCATGAAATTCTCCTTCAACACTGTCTCAAAAAGCCTCCCAAATCGGCTAGAAAGATACTCAACCTCTCCCGATAATACATCACTGTCCCTTCCTGAACCAGAGCAAAGAACTACTCGTAGAAGTCTCCTTCCTAACTGGTTCGAAAACGTTCTAATAAGCTATCTTTGAACTTCCTTTACGATCAGATTGGTTCTCTCATGTCTCTCCACTGATACCAAAATAAGGCCTTCCCCTCCAAGCATAAAGCCGCCGCTGTGAGTCTCTCCTCCTCTGTCAGCCCATTTACTGCAAGGTATCTCTCTACCCTATAGATCCACCTATGAGCATCTTCTCCCTCAAAAACGGGCATCTTCAGCTTTCTCACTTTTGGATCCCCTCCACTCCAACTTCCTCTTCCACTTCCGGTTCCTCCCACATAGTGATTATTGTGATCTCTCCATTGTTCTCTCACACCCCTCCTTTCATAGATATCCTCTTCCTCAAAATCAACCTTTCTTATTTCTTCCTCCCAATTTCTCCTCATGCTATATCCTTCATCCACTTCCCACCTGGTTATCAGTTCAAGAGGTGACATATTGTCCTTGTTGTCCAAGATTTCTACCTCTCGATCATCCCTCATTGTATCGATATTGGGGTTTCCCCCACTTCCTTGGCCACCCGTCGATGCCCTTGCCTCCGATGTTACCGGTTGGGTGACAAGCTCCAATATTTTCTTCATCATGTCCTCTAGGTTAGAAAATCTTCCTTTCATGGATGAAGTCATTTCCTCAACTTCAGATTTGAATTGACCAACTTCTCCTACTAGTTTCTCTTCTAAAGCATCCACTTTCTTCGGCGCTATAAGTTCCGAATGTTGCTTTAATACCAATTTGATAGGAATGCACACAACAATATAAAAAAATAGCAACTTACTCCAAATAGATCCAGAAATAATACCAAGAGAGTTGTTTTTACTAATTTTCAAGCAAAGCAAGATAAGATACAAGTTGATTCACTGTTTAAGAGGTGAATCGTCTCTCCCACAATTCCTAGCAGCTATTAGGAACCCGAACACCTCACAAAAACAATTGCCAAAATTCAAAACATAACATAAAAATCCTAACCCTCCATAATCTCCCCCTTTAAACAGCCCAAATCCCCTAATAAATGCCCCTTACATCTTTCCCAAAGAGTTCCCCTCTTTCCCAAAGCCTCTTCTCCTATAGGTAATAAAGGTCCTGGGCCCCACCGGGGCAGCTAGATTGTTGCTGCTAGCTGCATCATATTTCTCCATAAATAGTAATATTATAGACATTAGTGCTTAAAATAGGTGTGGTAGGATATATTGGGTGAAATTGAGGAACAAGAATGCAGAACCTGGAAGCTAAAGAAGATAAATAGGATGGCTAGTGAATGAAACCATTGCATGATAGGAAGAAAGAACAAGTGTGAAAAGAGACTGAGGGGAGAGGGAGGGGTTGAGAGAGAAAGAGGAGTCAAAAACTTCTTGATTATGTAATATTCATATGATTGTAGACCCTTATAAATATCATTTATTTCGAGTGCAGATTTTATGTGTGTGGGAAATAATTATGTAATATATTCATAAGATTATAGAACCCTTACAAGTGCCATCTATTTCTAGAGAGGATTTTACATGTGATGACATTTAAAAAAAAAAGCCTAAAGAAAGTAATGTATGCATAATCAAAATATTAATCAAGGATATTTCATAAATGATAAATATTCTATGAAAAGGTACTCAAAATAAAGCAACACTTTATTAAAACATTATTAAATAAACAATACTAATAAGGTAGGTGTTAACATGTCCAAATACGAAAAGTTCAAATAAGGTAATGATGGTGGAACGCGCTGTTGTACTTCTTTAAGACCCCCAAAAGTAGACGAGCAATATCTTGTGTCTGTGAGTGTGTGTGGTTGGCCATTAGTCGTCATGAAAAACTAGTGGAGCTATCATTAAATGAACCCTCTGAAAGCTTCATAGTTGGACATCAACATGCAATATGAATCAAAATAGATAATAGTGGACTTGAGTTGCACCTTGTATAACAGCATTAACAGGTGGAGAATTTGGACTTCTCTATATATTAAGCCATTATTATCAATTGACATTGGAAACACTGCAAAGTCAAAGTTAACTTGTGATGGAGCAGGCATCAATATAGGAAATTAGGAAATAACTTATATCTCCACATGTAGAGGTTGGAGAGCAACGACAGTAACTAAAGGCTCCGCAAATTGAAGCACATCATCGCACATTGGAATAGTCTCAATCTCCTCAACATAAGGCGCAATCTAAATCACTTGATCAACTGAAGGACGATAATCATCATCATCACCGCTATCAATCGCAAGATGCTCATCTACATAATTAGGGTCATCTTCATATGCATCCTTGACTGGTCTTTATCCAGTTCTTCCAAAAATTCAAATCGTATTTTAGTTATGATGATCTTTGTACTTGTGCCTTTGGCAAAATTTATTGCTTTATAGTTTTAGTGCTGACATTGCTTTGTAAGTGCCAATTGATTCCTTTTAAATGAATGTTGAGACTAAATTATATATGATGCAGAAGTGCGAGGAAAAAGCTACTGATATTGGTGATGGTATGGAGGAGACTGATAGTCATTATATCCAATGCGTCAATCCTAGGATAATGGATGATATGTGGATTGTGCAAATCGGTTATAACATTTAAATCTAGCAGATCAAGTATGCATAATGATGATAAATATTTTATGAGGATTGTGATTGATCAGCATAATAAACAGGTCAAGGTAATTGATCATAATATTTATGAGTCCAAAGAATAATATGATGTCAACATGACCTTTATAATAATATAATGTAGGATGGTGATGCGTAGGGGTGTAAACGAGTTGATTTGAGCTCGTGTCATGCCTAACTCGAGCTCGACTGGTCAGCCAAATCTCGAGCTCGAACTCGAGTCGAGATCAAAAGGTGAGCTCGAGCTCGGCTCGTGGCACTGAAAATGAGCTCGCGAGCCGCTCGTGACACCACACCCTCGCGTGATACTGCTGGAGAGGAGAGGAAGAACACATGCCTCCGGAGAAGAAGGAAGTAGTTCCGTCGCAGTGTGTCATCGTGTCCCTAGCTCGTGATTTGGCAAAGTCTCGAACTCCCGCGTGAGAAGGTCAGAAGAGGTCTATTTTTTACCATTTTTTTAATTGCTTTGAAAATAGCAACAACCCTATTAATTGACGCTGCAATTCTATTAATGTAAAATAGCTTTTCTTCTTGGTAACATAAATTTGTTTCAAATCAACTTTTAGAGGAAAAAAATTATTTACTGATTTATCTAGGAAAAAATTGTAATTAGTTATAAAAAATTACGAGCCGGCTTGCGAGCAGAGCCTCATCAAGCTCGAACTCGAGCTCGTTTAATAGATGAGCTCAAGTTTCAGCTCGATCTTGAGCTAGCGGCTCGATAAGCTTGGCTCGCGAGCTCATTATCGAGTAAAGCTGAGCCAGCTCGGTTCACTTACACCCATAGTGATGTGTGATAAAAGCCCCTTTTAAGGCCTATTTGGTAGGCTGCATCAATAAGGTGTTGCCTTCCATTTTCCTACATTACAATGTTTTTGGTGTTTGGTTTAAAGAAAAAAAAATAGGGAAAATTTTTCAGGGATTTGAAATACCCAACAACCTATGTTTTTCCTTAATTTGAAATTTGTATAAATCGAATGATTTCTAAATCCAGCATTTGCACAACTCACAATTCCTGCCGGTTGTTGACACCCGCTCATGTCAGACGAGCCCACCCTATTCCGCTTTTCAAAGATTTTGAAATATATTATGAAAATTTTCAATGCATTTCTTTTGTATACAACCAAATTACTTTTGCATTTCTAAAATACATACATTCTAGTTAATTTGCATATCTAAAATGCATGTATTTAAAATTTATTCTACCAAACAACCCTGTAAGGAGATGATTTGTCTTCAAGACCGCTCTAGAGATCGTAACTTAAGTATTGAGGTCGATATAATGTCTTAGTGAAGTGGAAGAATGATAATATAATGAAAAATAAGCTCGATAATAATAATCATCATGAAGATCATCAACCAAATCAACATAATTAATTTTGAGGTAGTATTTATTTTTTTCATGTAAGAAATGATTGAGAGTTCTTTATTTGTTGTTGGTGACAAGAAGCAGGTGGATGGTTGTTGCAAGTTGGAGTGGAAAGACTGCTAGGAAAGTGTACGAAGGGTTTTATACTGTTGGGATAAGTAAGGATTTGAGAAGTTTTAGGATAGAAAGATAAGGTGAAAAGGTTTTGGAAAAAATTGAAAGAAATCTTAACAACAATCATTCTTAGTGGGGGCTGCATTTGGACATGAAATATTTTGGAAAGGAATATATGCAGAATCTTATAAGTAAATTATAATTTAAGACGTCCAAGATTGGAGGGGAGCAAACCTGGCCAGCGGGGAATTGAGGGGTCCGTTGGAGTGTAAGGAGTGCTAATTGGTAGTTTTGTGGGGTTGGTTCTAAAAACTTAAAACTTAGGAGCAAATTTTCAGCAAGTAAATTTTAGAGTTTTCAACAGAGAAAAGTTCTATTTTCAATAGGGAAATGGGATTTTGTAGGGATTGTATAGGTTCTGAAAGTGCTCATGAGCTCAAGTAATCCCTTCCTTCAATTCTCTTTGAGAGCTTGAGGATAGATACAAAGCAACATGGAGTTTTAAAGACAGATTGGGATATGTTTCCTAAAGATTTTCCTCAGCATAATTGATGAGGATAGCCAGGGTATTTTGGAATGTGGGGTACGAGATTTCTTGCGGGCGCAAGCCCTATAGTTAATTAAATCATGTACATGAACCAAAAATACTCCCAATTAACAACTGAATAAGCTCTAAATTGGTAGTTGGAAGTTAGGTTTATAATAGGGGAAATGGGTGGGCATCAAAATCTCATAGTTCCTTCATCATGTGTCGGTCTGACGGGGCCAATCTAACAATGATGAAATGTCTAGAGGCCACGTGTCTAGAAAAATCTGATTAGTGACAATAGCCTGCCTACTTTCAGGTTTTGAGTAGACCGGGGTGGTGGCATAGCAAAGGGTGTATCACTTCAAAGTGTTATTCAAATTTTGTATTGAATAGAAACGCTTGTCTAAGGGTGTACCGGTTCTCATTACAAATGCATATGTGCACTACAAGAAGTAGTTCATCCATAATTTACAAGTTTGGGACATAAAATTACAAAATGGAAGAAACACCATCCAGCAGACATGTTGTAATTCCAAAACTTTGCAAGCTGGTAATGCATAGCTTAAAAGGGATGTTTAATTTTTGAACTCTACATGCAACAAAATATGATCTTTTTTTAGCAACGTTTTGCTGAATTAACAATGCAGATATAAATAAAAAAGCAATTTTAAGAATCTTACAAAGACGTGGTGCGGGACAACGAAGTTTCACAAAAGGAACATCTTTCAGTCGTACCCATGAGCAGTCCACCACAGCCAATCCTTGTCTCTTAACCAACGGGTGGTCTTCCTTTGAAACACACTGCGTCCCTACAGGGCTGCAGAAGCAACAAAAAGCCAAAGAAAATCAACGCGAGTTTGTCTTTTTTTTTTTTATTCCAAACAATAACAATTATATTCTGAGAAAAGATATCACCATTATTTAAAACCTGTACAGGCCAAATCTCTATTATGACAAACAAAAGATTTTTTATTAATAGTTTTTAAAAAACAGACTTATGACTTCCGTCACAGTTCTGTGAAAAGCTCACACGTTAAACAATAATTAAAAATAATTTAAATTCACAAATATTGCATATGCGAGTGCTACAGTAATATACACTAGAAAAAGTGAGATGGAGCTTTGAAACTGTTTAATACCTCAATACAATGCCACGAAATGCATTATTCACCCGCAAATCCTGTAAGATTTTCTAGACGAGTGTCAATCATTAAGCTCATATTTGAAACAAATAATCGTACTTGCTATTTTATGTAATTTGTTAAAAAAACATACACTTTCCCTGATATGTTGTGACTTTAGACTGCAAACACGACTCATCGGTTTAGGACACCTTAATGGATTAAAATAACAAATATATCCCATGCTGGGTTTCACAGAAGACACTCATTGATATAACATTTCAAATTATCAGACTTGTGATCTTTTCCCTGGCCTTAACAATAAGCATGAAGAATGGGGATTGCTTCTAGATTGAAATATTGGTTAGGTTGCGGGATATTATGAAATAGAGTAAGACAAGTGATTTGACAAAGAAAATGGGCGATTGAAGTACGTTTCATATTATTTCCATGTTAAACCAGAGTGCATCCACTTTGCTCAAGTCTTTTTACTTGGCTCACTAGTTGAACCCAAACTAACACTAAAAACTAGCTCAGCAATCTACAACTGTATTCTGCAGCAAATTGTTCCAGCCAACTTCATGTCAGGCTATTTCCTCCCACAAAATTTAAAAAGTAAAAACTATAACTTATATGGATTGATTTCCGTTGTTTCACTTCCTTCCCACACCATGTACAAAATCTGAATGTGTGGATCTCCGAATCTCATATTTATACATAAACTTCATCGAAGAAAGAATTTTAGTATGCATAAGCAAATAAAGAGACCAAGTTTAATACTTGCTTCTACTAAGTTGCTCGGGATATAAGCTACATCTTACAGCTATGTTGATTATGCAAATAATTCTGTTAAAATGATTAATTTATGACTCTAATAAGGAAAAATGCAAAATATCAGGGGAAGATATTAAAAGTTTTGAAAAAAGATACTGCGCCAAAGTAAAAAAAATTGCACTCTATCAAGGACTGAATACTATCCTTCAAGAGGCCAAATCTAGCCAGCTTCCGCCCTGTACATTTTCTTATGTCACAATGGCCAAAATCCTGAAATATCAAAAATAATCCATATATAAGTAAACATGCCATATATACAAAAAGCACTGTTTTGCATAATGCTTACCCACATGGCAAGCTGAATTCTTGGAGCCAGCGTTGCATCATTATTGTCCTCTGAGAAGGGGGGAAAGGCCACGCATATTATAAAGCTAATAACTTGTAAATAAAAGAACAATAAGAACACTACGCTTGTGATAATATTCTTTAACTACATAGAAATATCTCTAACATTTAACACCATCACCATCTTGTACAAGTTGTCTGCTTATTTTTTATTTGCCATTCAATCCTTGGGTGTTGTCTTTGCTATTAATTAGAATAGTCAAAGGTTTTCCAAAAAACTTAAAGCTAAATTAGGTTGCCACTTCTCACTAACCTTTACAACTCAGTAGTCAATTACCTAAATTTATAATGCTTCTTTCAATCAGCATTTACTTGCCCATATAATTTTGCTCCTGTTTGAAGATCTTACAGGAACGCCTTCTACGTGATGCTTGTTTATAACCTCATCGTTTCTAATTCATCATTAACCTGAAATTCACTTACATACCATATCTAATTTGTTTCTTAATCTTCCATATTGCACAACACTTTTGGCACATATCAGATAAAACATAAAGACTGCTTTGACATTTTGTAAAATCTTCCTTTAGAATGTGAAACGTATACCTAACCAAAAAAAACGCACTCTATTAGAGTTATGAATTGTTGCACCCTCTAACATTATAAGATCATTTCTATTTAAAAAGATATTATTTTGCCTAATGATGTAATAGGGTAATGCATGGCCTTGTGCAATTCTGGACATTTGGGTACACAGTTGCTACGAATTGTATCTACTCCCATGAGAATATGATACAGTAAGTTTATAGGCCTTGAAACCCAAGCTAGAAAAATATGGCAGACTACATAAATAGGAGGCCAAAACATCCATTGCCAGTGAGTTAAGCTTTTTGTTGTGTGTTAAGCTTCTTGTTGAATCAAGAAGCGGTGTGGACAACATAAAAGTAGGTGCTAGCTCCTAGAAGAGAAATGGAGAAGAGAAGAAAACATATGTTCATTTCTTAACTCAATCCTTACAGCAGGTTTTGTATTTAAAGACTTCCGGTTCACTAAGGCTGAACGGGTTTGGGCAACATGTCAAAACGTTCAGGCTTACTTAATAAAATAACTAAGTAAATACAGAAAAAGATTTACAAACAAAGACTAATTCCTGCTGTTTACATCTTGCGGCGGCTGCAACTGATTAAATATGATTCGGTTGGCTTGGTTCATGGCTGCTGCTGGTGCTAGGGACATCGTTGGTCTGCTGGTGAGGCCGGTGGCTTGCGTTGGAAGCTTTTTGATGTAGAACCAAGCTAGCCATGATTGGAGTGGGATTATTGATTAACTAGAGTTGCCAATTATGATCTCTCAATTAAGGAAATAGGAATTAAATCAAATCTCAAATCTGAAGTTAATTTGGAGTAATTGATTGAGAAACTTAATTGGGAGGAGCAAAAGGGGAAAGGGAGAGAGGGAGGGGCCGGCCCCTTTTTATGGGGACTTGATTGGAGTGTTTTATGACTTGTCAATCCTAGGCTATCAATTATGAGAGGGGAAATAAAGGTCAATCTCCCATTAAATTCAAATTGGCATAACTGGGGGAGGTTTCCTAATATAGCTCATGTTATTTTAGGAAAGGGATTTCAGATTTTAAATAAACTAAAATCTGATTTGAAAACCTTCTTAATTTAAAATGCGCTAATTATGGAAAGTAGTGAGTATGCGTTTGAAATTTAAAATTTGAAATCAAAAGGGAGAGGTGGAGTGTTTAATGACTTGCCAATCTTGGAATATTAATTAGAGAAAGAAATCATGATAATTATCTATTTGAATTTAAAATAGCATGATTGGAGGAGCTTTCCTAACATAACTCTATGCTTTTAGGAAAGAGATTTCAAATTCAAAATTATTTAAATTTGAAATCTTTTGACATTCTAAATTTACAAGAATTTAAATTAGGAAAATAATGAATACTTGGTTTTGAAATTTTGAAGCCAAGGGGAGGGGGGATGGTGGCCGGCGGCTATGAAGGTAGTGGGGCCGGTGGTTGGGTGGGGGAAGGGTTCAGCCAAAGGTTGGGGAAAGTGGAGGCCAGCGGCTTGGTGGAGGTGGTTGGGCCGAGAGGTGGAGAAGGACTGAGGGAAGAGGAATTGTATCAAAGCGAGATGAAGGTGGCAGCTAGGGGAGAAGGAGGAGAGGGAGTCGGTGGAAAAGATAAACCACTAGCCCAGACGCTTCCTGCGGCTAATAGGTAATACTTTGCCCTCACTTAGAGACTTCAAACCACGAGCCCGGACGCTTCCTGCGGCTTATGGGTAGTACGTTGCCCTCACCTAGGGACTTCAACTCTCATAAGAACTCTCAAAGCTCTTAAGAGCAAAAGTGCAAAATTTTCTCTTAATAATCACCCATCCCCTCAAAAAGAAGAAGAGGGGACTATAAATAGCCAAAATACAATAATAAGACAAATGACAAAAGTGCCCCCTACGGTCACATACGCCTACTCCCTCAAGTGAAGGTAAAAATAGAAAAATACATAAATAAATAAAAATACAAATAATAACTCAAAATAAAGTCATACAATCATGGCCGTCGATCTTCGGCTCCTCCTCTGATAAACCTTCACGGTCGGATGTCCTCATCATTCTCCCGAGGTAAAAAAAGAGCTTGACTCTATCGAGTATGCATCCCGGGAATGCAACCACGCTCTGATATCAAAATGATGTAGAATCAAGCTAGCCATGATTGGAGTGGGATTATTGATTTACTAGAGTTCTCAATTAAAGAAATAGGAATTAAATCAAATCTCAAATTTGAAGTTAATTTGAAGTAATTGATTGAGAGACTTAATTGAAATGAGCAAAAGAGGAAAGGGGGCGAGGGAGGGACCGGTCACTTTTTATGGGGATTTGATTGGAGTGTTTTATGACTTGCCAATCCTAGGCTATCAATTATGGGAAGGGAAATTAAGGTCAATCTCCGATTAAATTCAAATTGGCATGACTGGGAGAGGTTTCCTAATATAGCTCATATTATTTTAGGAAAGGAATTTCAGATTTTAAATAAATTAAAATCTGATTTGACAACCTTCCTAATTTAAAATGCGCTAATTATGAAAAGTAGTGACTATGTGTTTGAAATTTAAAATTTGAAATCAAAGGGGAGAGGTGAGGTATTTAATGACTTATCAATCTTGGAATATTAATTAGGGAAAGAAATCATGATAATTATCTATTTGAATTTAAAATAGCATGATTGGTGGAGCTTTCCTAACATAACTCTTTTCTTTTAGGAAAGAGATTTCAAATTCAAAATTATTTAAATTTGAAATCTTTTGACTTTCCAAATTTATAAGAATTTAAATTAGGAAAGTAATGAATGCTTGGTTTTGAAATTTTGGAGCCAAGGGGAGGGGTGGTGGTGGCCGGCGGCTAGGAAGGTAGTGGGGCCGGTGGTTAGGTGGGGGAAGGGTTCGGCCAAAGGTTGGGGAAAGTGGAGGCCGGCGGCTTGGTGGAGGTGGTTGGGCTGAGAGGTGGAGAAGGACTGAGGGAAGAGGAATGGTATCATAGCGAGATGAAGGTGGCAGTTTGGGGAGAAGGAGGAGAGGGAGTCGGTGGAGAAGATAAACCACGAGCCCGGACGCTTCTTGCGACTGATGGATAATACTTTGCCCTCACCTAGGGATTTCAAACCACGAGCCCGAACGCTTCCTGCGACTGGTGGGCAGTACGTTGCTCTCACCTAGGGACTTCAACTCTCATAAGAACTCTCAAAGCTCTTAAGAGCAAAAGTGTAGAATTTTCTCTTAATAGTCATCCATCCCCTCAAAAAGAAGAGGAGGGGGCAATAAATAGCCAAAATACAATAATAAGACAAATGACAAAAGTGCCCCCTGAGGTCACATATGCTTACTCTCTCAAGTGATAGTAAAAATAGAAAAATACATAAATAAATCAAAATACAAATAATAACTAAAAATAAAGTGATAAAATCATGGTCGTCGATCTTCGGCTCCTCTGATAAACTTTCACGGTCGGATGTCCTCATCACTTTTCCTCTTTGCCGAAATACTTGAATGTTTGTATTGTTATCTATGTGATGTTCCTCAATATTTCTGACCCAATCTTCCCACTTATTTTGAATTGCGGTGGGGTCTAAGGGAATAAATTATTGCCTAACAAAGTGATAAGCTTAGAAGGTTAAGTCGCCAACCAACTGTAAACTTGTACAAAAACTAATGAAATAAATTCAAATTTAAATGTTGCTAATGTCAATGTGTTTCTCAAAAGTGACACGCTGTCACGCTACAACTGAACAAAATTTGGGGTAGAACATATAATGATTTGTTAGGATATCACCTATATATGACTCCATAACTTAACCTGATTATCGTGAAAAGTAGGAAATGGCTAATGAAGGTGTCACTCGTAAGTGATGCATCACAACTTAAACTGATCGTGATGAGCAGCAGACAAGGTTGGCTAGATCTTCACCAGCAAGTGACGTGGCACAACCTAACCAAATTGTAGAGAAGATTAAATGTTTAATTAGGTTAAAAATTAAGGTCAGATTATCAACATAAAATGAGTTTGAATGGAATGATACAAATTGGAGGACAAATAATTAGAAAGAACAGTAAATATTGCTTGTTTGAAAGAATTTTTAAGGTCTGACTCAATAATTTTAAGCAAAAATAAATAAATAAATAACAAGTTTTAAAATAAATACAAATTATCTTTTTGGCTTTTCATAAAATAAAATTTACAATTTTGTTACAAATTTTATTATTTTGGATGCTCCACATCAAAATTCAAACTTGATTTAGATATGAAATCACATCCTTGAAGAGTAAATAAAAAAAAATGTGAGAGCGAGATTGGGGAGTCTGTAAATGAAAGTGCGAAGAGGAGCCAATGTGAATTTTCGTATTTAAGTGCTTGTGGCTAGGTTAAAAAAGAAATGTTGTTTTTTTGGTATTTTGGTTTTGAGAAAAGAAACAGAGGAGCGGAGAGAGAATATAAAGAAAGAGAAGAGGACCAGAAAGAGAAATAGAAAGAGAAATTAATCAGCTTGTTTGTTCATAACCGTGGAGAACTATCTAGATGTGTGGTTCCAACTAAAGTGGTGGTTCAAAACAAATGCATGATGATATGATTTAAGGATCATTCAAGTGAAGAACTTTCTATGCTTATTATTCTCCAATCTTTCTTGTGCGATTCTCTTTTGTCTTTTATCTTGAGAGATTGGATGTTTCTTTATTGTGGTGATATTGGGGTATCTTGGTTGAGGAAAAGTGTTTTCTTGTGAACCCTTTATTTATGCACTATATGGTTTTTTTATAGAGGGTTGGATCCACTCTCTATTCTTGAGGATGTAGTCTATTATTTTGGACAAATCAGATAAATTTTAGCAACTTATTGTGTTTGGTGTCTTCGTTATTATGGTGTGTGTTCATTGTGCTAACTCCTAGTAAGCGCTTCGGCATAAAATGTAGATTTGTTCTAACACAAAACTTAATGAAAATGGTAAAATCTAAAGACATTGTGGATGTAGAAGGTTATAATTATATGTTGGAGAGGTTGAGAATAAAAATATAGATGACATAATGATAAATAGAGAGTTGAAGAATTGAATTATTGAGGTGAATAGGGTTAACAATAGGATTATTATTATTAAGTTAATTCTTGAAGAGGATATCTGATTTACAGCTATGATTAGGCCACTTTATTTTTTAGCATCTATTTGTATTTGATTTTATTATGTATTTTTTTCATTTTTACCCTCACTTGAGGGAGTAGGCTTATGTGACCCCAGGGGGCACTTTTGTCATTGGACTTGTTATTGTATTTTGTTTATTTATAGACCCCTCTCCCTCTTTGGAGAGGATGATGATTATGATGATAAAAAAATTTCTGCACTTTGTTTCTTGGAGAGTTGTGAGAGCTTGAAGTCCCTTGGTGAGGGCAAAGCACTACCCATCAGACGCAGGAAGCATTCGGGCTCGTGGTTTATCTCCACCTCAATGTCGTCTTGCTATTTTCCCCTAGCAGCCGGCCCACGCCTTCCCCTAGCCATCGGCCATTCAACAACCCATCCCTTGGCCGACTCCCACCCCAAACCGCCGGCCCCCTCTTCCCTTCCTAAACCGCCGGCCACCTTTCCCTTCCCCTTTGGCCGATCCCCCACCCTAACCACCGGCCCCGTCCCCTCCTAACCGCCGGCCATCCCCCTCTTTACCATTGCCTCCCAAATTTCAAATCAAGTAACCAATACTTTTCATATTTGACGCATCTTAAATTAGGAAAGTCTTGAATTCAGATTTTAATTCATTTGAATTTGAATTTCTTTCTTAAAATAAGATGAGTTATATTAAGAAAGTCCCCCAATCATGCCAATTTGATTTTAAGTAGAAGATTTGCCATAATTCCTCCTTCCTTAATTAATATTCTATGTTTGGCAAGTCTCTTAACTCCACAAATCAACTCCCCCCACTCAAGCTAGCCACCAGCCCTCTCTCTCCCATCTTGTCACTTTTGAGCCTTCCAATTAATTCTCCTCAATCAATTACTCCAAATTAATTTCAGATTTGGAGATTTGTTATAAATCCTATTTCCTTAATTAGGAAGCTATGATTGGCAACTATATTAAATCACCAATCCAACTCCCCAATCATTGCTACCCCCCCCCCCCCCCTCTCCTCTCGCCTCTTTCATCATTTCCTTAAGTGCTCCTTCCAATTAATTCTCCTCAATCAATTGCTCCCAAATTAATTTCAAATTTTAGTAATTGCTGGAATTATTTCCAGATTTCCTAATTGTTGTCCCTGCTATAATATATCCTCTAAATCTGAATTTAAAACTGATGCTTCCTCCGTCCCTTTGATGGCCGGCCACAACCCCACCCCCTCCTCCTAAAATATTCATCCTAACTTGATCTTTCTCTTGAGGAAGGAAGACGTGAACCCTCCTCCCCTGGCCAGCTACACTCCATCCCTTACCTCCATCCCGAAGGCTTAACTTATTATCGATTACAAGACTTGTTTGGTTCAAGGAGCAATCCCAACAACCCGACGACCGGTTTGGGAAATGGTGGAACAAGCACCAAGAACACGAGAACGGTAAACTCTCTCCCTAACCCTACATCTTCGACTCTTCCTCAATCAAGGCATCGTTTAATTATGAAGACTTATTGATGCAGGACTGAGATGCTTTGAGTAAAGATTAGGATTTGCACTATTTATTAAAAGAGCAATACATGATTAGATCTACTAGCAATAGAAACGAAGAAATAAAACGAAGGAGGGATGCTTGCGTTTAGGCCAAACCACATATAAAAGACTTGTACAAACAAAATAGATTAGATAATAAACTTAAGGCTAACATGGTAAACGTTCATTCATGATCCCTTACTTAACAACGAGATTAATAGCAAAGAAAGTACACTCAATAAAACCCTACGTTTACTAAGCTTTAGCAAGATTAAGCAGAGTGATCCCTTGCGTTTCTGTCACCACTAACAAAGTTAGAGAACAAAGAAGTAATTGAAAAATGGAAGAAAAGTCAACCCTTATGTGGTGGGGAATCGTCGCCGGAGGAAGTCCTTTGATTTGCTAATGGTGCCGGTGATGAGTAGTAGAAGACAATGGATGCAGTCTTTGATGGGAGGCGGTGAAGTAGTCGGAAAGATGGCAGGTGTGAAGTGACCGACGATAGTCCACCTTCCTTTGAATCTTTGGTCGTCGATTGTATCAACCAGGGGAATGTGGATCCGCCCAAAGTATTCTTCAACGGTGGCTTCGTAATCAAATCCTACGTCGAAGAAGGGGGAGCGGAGTATGTCAATATTATCTTGATCGTCAAGCACCAAGCCCGAATCCCAAGGGCGGACTTCCATTCATAGCGATTGGGCCAGAGGATTGTTGAAGTAAATTGGTCTTTGCTGTCCTTGAAGTATTGTTGCGAGGGAGGAAGAGTTTTCCCTAGAAATCCAAGGAAAAGTGAGAGGAGAAGGTGGCCGGCCAATAGGGGGCGGGTTGGGAGTTAGGGCTAGGGTTTAGGAGAGAGTCAAGTTTCCAAAATCTAAAGTTATTCTCAGATTTTGAAAGTGGGAGGGAACTAGGATAGGAAATTACAATTAATGAGAGGGGGGGGGAAGATTGGAGAGAGAGAGGGGATTGGGAAGAGAGGGGCGGAAAAGGGAAGGGGGGCCGGCGGGTGTGGGAGAGTGGGGAGGGGAATTGGGGATTGATTAGGGGTTTCTAAAAATAGATTTAGGGATTAGGAAAGATTTATTCCCATCCACTTAATTTGAAATTTTAAATAGGGATTAATTAGGAAAGTTTCCTAAAATAGGTTTGAATGAATTAGGAAAGCCTTAATTCATATTCAATTTTGAATTTGAATTTAGAATTCTTTCTAAACAGCTCTCATCTTAATTTAGGAAACTAAATTAATGGGAAAGGAAGTGGGAAGGTGGCCGGCGGGTAGGGGCTTGGGGATGGGGCGGCTGTGAGGTGGTGGAGGGTTTGGGGGAGGCTGTTTAGGGGGAAGGGGGTTTGGGGAAGCCGTCGGGTAGGGGAGAAAGGGAGGGGGAGAGGGAGTTGGGAAAGAGAAAGAAGAAAGCCACGAACTCGGACTTTTCCTAGGTTGGTGGGTGATCCGCCATCCCTCGCCTAGGGATTTCTCTCCAACGATCTCAAGCTCACAAAGAACTCAATATGCAGAAATTTTATTATTGATCATTCATTAACATCAAAAGACAACAATGAGGCTATATATAAAGCCACGTAAAAAGACTCAAGAAATAAAAGACGACAACGCCCCTTAGGGCTTACAAACGATCTCCCTTAAGTAAGGGTAAAATGGGAAATACTGAAAGTAAATAAAACATGACATCAATAAAGAAAATACATAATACAACTCAGAAATAAATCGAATCAATCATGGCCGTAGGTCGACGGCCACATCTCTGATAGACCTTCCATGCTCTGATGTCCCCATCATTCTCCCGGGGTGGGAGAAAGCTCGACTCCGTCGAGTAAGCGTCTCTGATGCTCTCGTAGATCTCTAATGCATCAGGGTCAATCTGCTGCAGCTCCTCGCGATCCAGCCATGTATCCTCTGACTCGGGTTTACCTTTCCACCTAATCAAGTACCTTCGTCGTCCACGCTCCTTTGTAGAGATGATTTCATCGCTCAAGATCATGTCCACTTTATCTGCTATAGGTGATTTAGGAATATCTGGGAGTGGAGGTAGGTTAGGGATCTCACAAGGTGGGGTCACACAAGGCTATTGTATAAGTGGGTTTGGCGGATTAAAATCCGGGCCTTCATATGCCACTAGATCTTCTATGTTAAAAGAGGGATTGATGTTGAACTCCGCAGGAAGATCTACTACGTAAGCATTACCATTGATTTTCTTAAGTATTTTGAATGGACCAGCACTTTTGGCATGCAGTTTCTTAACTGTTCCCTGAGGGAACCGTTCTGGACGAATCCGCACCATCACAGAATCACCAACCTCAAAAGTTTTAAATTTTCGTTTCAAATCAGCACGTAATTTATAATCAGTATTGTTTTTTTCAATTTGTCGTGCAATTTCCTTATGAAGTTCATGCAAATGTGATGCAAATGATGATGCAGACTCAGAAATTCTATACCTAGGACACATAGGAATGAGATCTAAAGGTTGCCTAGGTTTGTACCCGTACACAATCTCGGAAGGACTTAGGCCAGTGGTTCGGTTAATAGAATTGTTATAAGCAAACTCAGCAGTGGATAAAATGGAATCTCAATCCTTGACATGCTCGCCAACCAGAGACCTTAACAGATTACCTACGCTCCTATTAACTACCTCGGTCTGACCATCGGTTTGTGGATGAAAGGCAGTAGAGAATTGTAACTTCGTACCTAATTTCATCCAAAGGGTTTTCCAAAAGTAGCTAGTGAACTTAACGTCCCTATCAGACACAATGATTTTAGGTAGGCCGTGCAGACGGACAACTTCATTGAAGTAAAGTTTGGCAATATGGGAGGCGTCGGAAGTTTTGGAACACGGTATAAAATGAGCCATCTTGGAAAACCTATCAACTACGACACAGATGGCATCATTTTTGCAAAGAGACTTAGGCAGGCCTAAAATGAAATCCATGCTAACGTCCTGCTAAGGACAATTAGGGACAGGCAACGGAGTGTACAGGCTAGTGTTCTGCTTCCGCTGTTTGGCTAGCTGACACGTGTGACAACGGCTAACCAATCTACCAACATCTCTCTTCAGGCTGGGCCAAAAGAAACGGTACTCCACGGATTCTATCGTTTTGTCCCGTCCGAAGTGCCCAGCGAGGCCTCCAGCGTGGAGTTCCCAGACCAGAAAATCCCTTAGGGAGGTGCTCGGGATGCAAAGCTTTTGAGCTTTGAAAAGATAACCATCCTCCAGAAAGAAATCGTCCACAAGGCGCGTGCTGCCCGTGGACAGGAGAGAGTATGTTTCCTTGAAGTCGGGGCAGTCCAAATAATCTTTCCTAATTTGGTCAAAACCCACGACTTCGGCCCTCAACTCAGTGGTAGTCATCATGCGACGACTGAGGGCATCGGCAGCTTTATTCTCAACTCCCGCCTTATGTCTAAGGGTATAAGTGTACTCTTGAAGGAATTCTACCCAACGACCGTGGCGTGCATTCAACTTCTTCTGGGAGTTGATATAACGTAAAGCTTCGTGATCCGAGAAGATGACGAACTCTTGCGGGAGCAAGTAGTGTCGCCAATAACAGAGGGATTGAATCACGGCATAGAATTCCTTATCGTAAGTGGAATATCGCTGCCGAATATCATTCAGTTTCTCACTGAAATACGCTACAGGATGACCTTCCTGGGAGAGGACTCCTCCAATTCCGACCCCCGAAGCGTCGCAGGTCACTTCAAAGACTTTGGAGAAGTCAGGAAGTCTCATTACTGGGGCCTCCACCATTCTTTTCTTAATGTCCTCAAAAGCTCTGGTGGTGGCCGGGGTCCAGTGGAAATCACCCTTTTTAAGACAATCAGTGATAGGAGATACGATCGTACTGAAGTTTCGTATGAATCTCCTACAGAAGGTGGCCAATCCGTGGAAGCTGCGGACTTCCCGGATGTTTTGAGGAAGGGGCCACTCAACTATGGCTTTCACCTTCTCAGGGTCAGCAGAAACCCCGCGAGCCGATACGATAAACCCTAGAAAGATGACTCGATCTACGAGAAAAGTACACTTCTTGGGATTAGCGTATAACTGTTCCTTCCTTAAAACAGAACAAACTTGCTTAAGGTGGTCAAGATGTTGCTCAACAGAATGACTATAAATAAGAATGTTGTCAAAGTAGACAACGACAAACTTACCCATAAAAGGACGCAACACTTGGGTCATAATTCTCATAAACGTGCTCGGGGCGTTACTCAACCCGAAAGGCATAACCATCCACTCATAAAGACCGTCCTTGGTCTTGAAAGCAGTCTTCCACTCATCACCGGGTCGGATCCGGATCTGGTGGTATCCACTCTTAAGATCGATCTTGGAAAAAAGAGTGGCACCCGTCATCATATCCAGCATATCGTCTAATCTAGGAATAGGAAATCGATATTTGACGGTGATTTTGTTGATAGCACGGCTATCAACACACATTCTCCAAGATCCGTCCTTCTTAGGAGTGAGAAGGGCGGCACCGCGCAGGGACTAAGACTTTCCTTAATGAAACCTCACTGCAGTAGCTCGTCTACCTGCTTTTTAAGTTCGGCATACTCCGTGGGGTTCATGCGATAGTGTGGCAGGTTTGGGAGGGAGGCTCCAGGAACTAAGTCTATAGCATGCTGAATGTCTCGGAGGGCGGGTAACTGATTAGGGAGATCATCCGGGAAGACATCAGCAAATTGCCCTAAGATAGGTTGGACTTCCTGAGGAATGGGGTCATCAGATTCGGTGGGAATCACACGACCCACTAAAGCGTATAGAGGTGCACCACGAGTGACCTCAGAGTCCAGAACCTTGGCGGTGACTAAGTTTAGTCCTTTCTTGGACTTAAGGGGGTGGGGTTTAGGTTCTTCCTTGACCTGGGGCTGCGATGGTAAAAGCTTAATCTTTTTACCCGCATGTTCAAACACGCAGGTGTTTGAACGCCCATAGATGTGGACATCATTATCAAAAATCCAAGGTCGCCCTAATAGAATTTGTCCAACATCCATAATCAGAATATCGCACCATACGTTCTCCTTGTAAGTGGCAAAGGAGAGAGGTACGAGACTTCATTCTCTCACTTCCAAGACAGTGGAGTTGACCCAAGCTACCTTATATGGACTGGGGTGAGGAACGGCAGAAAGGCCTAGTTTGGACACCATGCTGGAGGATACAGCATTGATGCAACTGCCACTATCTACGATGACTTTACAGTTTTTATCTTTGATTTTGGTATAGGTGTGAAAGATAGAAGTCCTACGCCAGTCATCAGAGGGAACAGGGTGTGACAGCGCACATCTCACCACGTAGATGGGAGATGTGTCCAACTTCTGAAGGTAATGGAGGACGGCGGTGTCCTCGTCCTCTTCAAAGAAATCACCCTCTTCTTCCACTTGGTGAACCTGATCAACCTCGGGCTCAAGATCCTCCTCAGTAAACTCCTCAATAATGGAAACTTTGTAGGGACTGGAGCACTGGGAAGCGATATGCCCATACCCCTGGCATCGAAAGCACTTGGTCCCGGGACTGGACCGAGGGGTATCCGGGGTGGGAGGTTTACTTCTAAAATCAGGTCGAGGTGCAGGGGAACCCGTGGGAGGTCGGGTGCTACTACCCGGAGTAGGTCGGGTAGTAGAGGAGTGCGGGGTGGAACTACCAGACGGTCTGTAGGAGGGTCTCAGGTCGTGGTGACGGCTAGAATGCTGGGAACGACTCTCCTCTAGGCCAAGTACTAAACTATACGCATTCTCTAGGGTTGTGACATTCCGGGCGAACAGCTCGTTGCGAAGGTCCTCTCGCAACTCGGTACGAAACATGGATAGAATCTGCGCATGGGGTAGTGGAGGTCTCCCCTTTACAACGAATCAGGAAATCATCGAAGGAGGCGATGTAATCCTTGACGGATTTGCTACCCTAAGTCAGTCTATGCCACCTATCTAAGAGTCTAGGGAAATACGAGGGAGGAAGGTACTTCTGCTTAAGCTCACGCTTCATCGACAGCCAATCAGTAATGGGGTACTCATTGCGAGACTCCCTAAGGCTTTCTAAGTTAGACCAGAACTGGCTAGCCCTACCAATGAGTTTTATACTGGCAAAACTGGCCTTCCTAGCCTCGGAGATGTCATACCACCTAAAGAAACTATCCATACCTTTGATCCAGTCCAGAAAGAGCTGGGGATCGAGGGTACCATCGAAAGTAGGTGCGTCGACCTTGATATTCTTCATCAGGGGAAGATCAGGGTCGTGGTGGTGCTCTTGCCTATGGTGGGGAAGTCGATGAGGAGCTCGAGTGTGCCCCTCATCCATAAAAGGATCGTCCCCGTACATAGAGGGTGGCCTAGAAGGGGTATACGGAATCGGGTGGCTCCTACTATGCTCTATGGTATCAAGACGGTCAGTGGTGGTTCTACGAAATTCCGTAAGGTCGGCTTGGTTTTCCTTTAATTGTTGGCTAATAGCATTCATTTGACCCACCAGTAGGTCTAGAGTCCTTCCAAGTTGTTCGAAATCCATTGCTAAGTACTAGGGAGGGTTTAGGGGTGACAACTAGGAGTGGACAGCAAGTGTAAGTGTAGGAAATACACCCTAAAATGTTACTAATTGCTGCAGGAAACTTAGGGACAGCACTCTATACTAGGGTGTTAAGGTTCCTAAACAAGTAGCAAGGTTGTAGGGTTAAGACCAACACTTAGACACTAAAGAAAAGACCTTAAAGTTCACTAAATGCGTGCAGGAAATTAAAGGGCAGCAAACAAAAATTAAAATTTTAAATGATTTTAAAGATGCAATGCATGCAAAATTAAATAGACTAGCAAGGTAACAACCTAGGGTGATTTTCTAGCATGCAATCCTAGGTTAACCATGCTCTGATACCAGATGATGCAGGACTGAGATGCTTTGAGTAAAGATTAGGATTTGCACTACTTATTAAAAGAGCAATACATGATTAGATCTACTAGCAATAGAAACGAAGAAATAAAACAAAGGAGGGATGCTTGCGTTTAGGCCAAACCACATATAAAAGACTTGTACAAACAAAATAGATTAGATAATCAACTTAAGGCTAACATGGTAAACGTTCATTCATGATCCCTTATTTAACAACGAGATTAATAGCAAAGAAAGTACACTCAATAAAACCCTACGTTTACTAAGCTTTAGCAAGATTAAGCAGAGCAATCCCTTGCGTTTCTGTCACCACTAACAAAGTTAGAGAACAAAGAAGTAATTGAAAAAGGGAAGAAAAGTCAACCCTTATGTAGTGGGGAATCGTCGCCGGAGGAAGTCCTTTGATTTGCTAATGGTGCCGATGATGAGTAGTAGAAGACGATGAATGCAGTCTTTGATGGGAGGCGGTGAAGTAGTCGGAAAGATGGCGGGTGTGAAGTGACCGACGATAGTCCACCTTCCTTTGAATCTTTGGTTGTCGATTGTATCAACCAGGGGAATGTGGATCCGCCCAAAGTATTCTTCAACGGTGGCTTCGTAATCAAATCCTACGTCGAAGAAGGGGGAGCGGAGTATGTCAATATTATCTTGATCGTCAAGCACCAAGCCCGAATCCCAAGGGCGGACTTCCATTCATAGCGATTGGGCCGGAGGATTGTTGAAGTAAATTGGTCTTTGTTGTCCTTGAAGTATTGTTGCGAGGGAGGAAGAGTTTTCCCTAGAAATCCAAGGAAAAGTGGGAGGAGAAGGTGGCCGGCCAATAGGGGGCGGGTTGGGAGTTAGGGCTAGGGTTTAGGAGAGAGTCAAGTTTCCAAAATCTGAAGTTATTCTCAGATTTTGAAAGTGGGAGGGAACTAGGATAGGAAATTACAATTAATGAGAGGGGGGGGAAGATTGGAGAGAGAGAGGGGATTGGGAAGAGAGAGGGGCGGAAAAGGGAAGGGGGGCTGGCGGGTGTGGGAGAGTGGGGAGGGGAATTGGGGATTGATTAGGGGTTTCTAAAAATAGATTTAGGGATTAGGAAAGATTTATTCCCATCCACTTAATTTGAAAATTTAAATAGGGATTAATTAGGAAAGTTTCCTAAAATAGGTTTGAATGAATTAGGAAAGCCTTAATTCATATTCAATTTTGAATTTGAATTTAGAATTCTTTCTAAACAGCCCTTATCTTAATTTAGGAAACTAAATTAATGGAAAAGGAGGTGGGAAGGTGGCCGGCGGGTAGGGGCTTGGGGATGGGGCGGCCGTGAGGTGGTGGAGGGTTTGGGGGAGGCGGTTTAGGGGGAAGGGGGTTTGGGGAAGCCGTCGGGTAGGGGAGAAAGGGAGGGGGAGAGGGAGTTGGGAAAGAGAAAGAAGAAAGCCACGAACCCGGACTTTTCCTAGGTTGGTGGGTGATCCGCCATCCCTCGCCTAGAGATTTCTCTCCAACGATCTCAAGCTCACAAAGAACTCAATATGCATAAATTTTATTATTGATCATTCATTAACATCAAAAGACAACAATGAGGCTATATATAAAGCCACGTAAAAAGACTCAAGAAATAAAAGACGACAACGCCCCTTAGGGCTTACAAACGATCTCCCTTAAGTAAGGGTAAAATGAGAAATACTGAAAGTAAATAAAACATGACATCAATAAAGAAAATACATAATACAACTCAGAAATAAATCGAATCAATCATGGTCGTAGGTCGACGGCCACGTCTCTGATAGACCTTCCATGCTCTGATGTCCCCATCACTTATCCACTTAACCCATATTGAGAGTATGTGTGAGTTGATCTTTTATAGTGACTATTCTAATTGTTAATTTAGGGATTTTCTTTGGAAGCCTCACATTAGCTTGGTATGATTTGATTTGATTATTTTGTGATCCTAATATTATTATGTAATTGATTACCTGATCTTAATCACTATCTTGTTGGCTTAAATCTTTGCTAAGAATGAGAGAAGTTGATAAATTTCAAAGCTCTGTTATGTATGTGAAATTTTCAAATCAATCGTATTTGCTTGTACATGTAGTCCTACATCAATATTATAAATGTGATTAGTGCATGCTCATCAAGTTTAATTAGAAGGTTGTTTAAAATCAATTCTTGGAGGAAATTGACAAAGCGTTATAAGAAAGGATATTTATTCCATATGACATAAAAGGATATATAGGTTCTACATTTTAGTATAATAGATTATGAGAGGACTCAATACATATGAAATAAGATATACAAATACAATGGGGTAAACTATAGTTGCTTTTGTAGTAGGATAGACCTTATAATAGCAAATGTATACTTAGAAAAATGATAAGATAACTAAATTATTTTCAAAAGTTTAGTCACCAAATCAGGAATAGATTTCTTTTTACTTGCAAAATAAGATATATCTTTGGCAAATATTGCAAAGTAATTATAGGAGAAATGTTGAGCACATAACATAGAATAGTAATAAGAATGTCCACCTCAGAATGAAGAAAAAAATAATAAAATAAAATAAATACTAATAATTGCCCTAAGATAAGATTATGAAATTCAAAAGGTGAGAAATTATTCATCTTCAAAGAGAGATTGCAAGAGATGTTTAAATTTTCATTTGAGACAAACTTGATATGGTATAAGATGGCTATTTACATAAAAGTTCTAGGAGAATCTAAAAACACATCATACATTAGTAAGGATACTTGGACATGGAGTGAGATTTTATGAATGTCAAGGAAAAGAAACATGTTTTTAAAAAGTAGCAAAGGATAGATACCACGGGGGCTTCTAATTGAATATAAACTAGCTAAAAATCTTGCAAAGAGCATAGATAGATTTGGTATTAAGAAAGATAAATGGAGGTTTATAAAATAACTAATGCAAGAGATAAAGGATCTAACCTTTTATCAGATTCGATGCATTAGAAGTGATCATAGGAGCTTAATTAAAGATGAAGGCATAAAGAAAGTTCAAAGTATTTACCAAAAAAAAAAAAAGTTTAACATCTCCCGTAACATCCAATGAGCACAAATAAAAAATGAAATTTCACATAGTCAATCCCAAATAATTTGGATGATGATGCATAGAGAGGAGCCTGAAGTAAAAGAATGCATAATTGGTTTCTAGCTATTTCTTTCCTATTGTTGTACATCCTTGATCAAGTTTTGTATATGATTCAATTCCTTTCTTGCACATTTGAACTATATATGGACAATGTGAAAAATATTCCAAGAGAATGCTTATTTTTTGAAACATTGCTTTAACTCTAATCCAAATTTGATGGAAAGCTTAAAATCACCATCATGATTAACCAAATCATAGGGAAACTTCCAAATCATGCCTTGTCATTCATTCCTAATGAATATTGCATTTCATGTACAATCTAATTAATAAAAAAAAATTGCGCAACTTCTAGCTATATTATAATTGGCTTGTCACTTGACTTTCCCGACTTCTTTCAAGCAAATCTTGCAACCGACTTTATCAGTCCATCTTATATTCTTTAGTGGACATGAGTGGGGAACGTAAAGCTCCATTTGCTAATATATTGCTTAAGAGCAACATTTCCAAAAGCTTTCATTAAATAATTTCAATGTGCATAAATGCACAAAAAATACCAAGCTGTGTGTGAACCTATGCGTGGCTTCTCAATCATGTAGAACACATTTAGAAATTAACTTGTCTATCTTTGCAAATGTTGGGATACTATAATTCCTACAGTAAATAAATATCAAGCAAAGCCTAAATTTATTTGCCACACCCATGTTTTCAACTATAATCTAACCATTTTACCTTACTTCATCCTAGCCCTCCCAGATGTAGGCTCGTTAAAGCCAACAATGAAAAACTTCGATAAACTCAAAAAATTTGCCTTCGTTGGGAAAGGGTCCTCATTATCTCTCCTCGCTGCATCTAACGAATAATGTCCGACTCCTTTTTTACAAACTACCTGTCCGAAAGTCCATAATCGGCTCAAGTTGTGAAATATACTTTCATTAACTCAAAATACCAGAATTTAATTAAAATAAATCACAGCTGCATCTAACTTGCCTGACATTCAATAATACTGAAAATTTACCAGTATAGGCACAACATAGCATCTTCAGAATAAAAAATCAACTCAAAATTGGAAATTTCCACCAATTTAAAGGTATAGTCAGTAAGCAGAACCCAAGACATCTGAATAAACACGCGCACCTTCCTGGATTGGTAGTGAGGTATCGCGACTGTCATCCCTAAATCATTACAAGAGAGTAATAATTAAATCTTCAAGCAGAAATGAGAAATTAAGATCACATAAAACAAAGATAAGACTGGTTCTGAATAGAGCCGGAGATTACAACTGGTTTTCGAGCTTGCGGCTGGACAGCGTTCGGCGGGAAGGGCCGTCCTGCTTCGACCGCCGCGCTCGGTTGTAGCCCATCGGAGTTCAAGAAAAGAAGCGTACATGCAAAGAGCGATTTCAAGGTTCACCGACAGTGCACTTCCAATAAACCCTCAATACACAAAATCAACCAAGCTTGTTACTAATTTGCCCATTATTATTAATTTAGTATATTTTATAACTATTTTTATTTTAAAATAAATCAAATTACTTTTTAAAATCACTAAAAAAATTTAAATATTTTAATATTTTAAAATTAACTTTATGATTTTATTTTTGAATTAATTTTAATTTTGAGAGTCTAAAATTATGTTGTGAACTTGTGATATCAAACCGAAGTCTATGGAGAAATAATTTATTCGACCCTCAATATGATTTAATTAATTTTTATAGACTCATATTTTTATGCAATTTATTTAAATTTGAAAAAATAAATTATAATAAAATGATGCCTAATATACAAGCTTTTAAGGCCTTCTCCAGTCCAACGTCAAATATGCATATGGCGTCGTTCGGTCGTTCCAGCCGAACGTCAAACCTTTCTCTATTTGTTTGCGGGTGAACAGTGGCGTCACACTGTTTACAGTGGCGTCGCACTGTTCACCCGCTATAATTTTTTTTTTAATTCAAAAAATTGGTTATTAATTTTAAAATTTTAAGTGTAGAATTTTGGCATTAATAATTAAGAAATAATAATTTAAAACCACATTACTTTTTAGAAATTAAAATAATTTTTACATAAATAATTTATTTAAGAAACAATATTAATATAAAAATTAAGATAAAATTATCATACATATTTAAACGATATCGAGTAATACAATATCTAAACAAAATAAAAAATAAAAATAAAAATAAATTACAAGTTCGGATGACAAAAAATTAACTAGTAATGATAATCTAATAATCTGGAAGTGTGGTATCGGCTCCTCCAATGGCGGAGCCAGAAACTTTTTATAGGGGGGGGGGGGCTTTTTTTTTAAATCCCCTCAACTTTTTTCATTCGAGCTTGAAACTAGCATTGGCAGTTTTAAAATTTTTTATTTAAAAAACAAACAACTAAATATAAAATGAAGTACACTTATAATTTATACCTTTTGTTCTTCATATTTTGAAAAAACTGAATAATAACATCATTGTCAATACAATCTAAAATTTCTTTTTCAATATAAGTGATTAAAGTATCGTTCATCCATTGATCTCCAATTCGATTACGTAGTCGATTTTTTATGATGACCATTGTAGAAAATGCTCTTTCAACTCCTGTTGTTGTAACGGGTAGAACTAATGTCAGCTTAAATAGCCTAAAAATAAGGGGGTATACTATTTCCTTTCTGGTCTGAACCTTTTTTTTACCAAGACTTCATATATCTTTTAACAATGAAAATTGTATATCAAACTGTATATCCATAATATAAGTTTCTAACTAATTTTCAAGAATCATCAAATCGAAAGAAGTGAAATTGCTTGGATATAAGTTTGTCATTTTAATTAACTTCTTTTTGTTGAATGCATAGAACGAATTTGATGGATTCAAACAAGCAATACACAAAGTAATTTAATATTAGCTTTTGTGAAACGATTATTCAACTCTTATAATTGCATATCAAGTACTGTGTAGAATATATCAACTCGATAATGATGTAAATTAGTCATTTCTTGAAGTCCACGTCGTGATCATCCACGGGCAACCCATTTATCATTTAAATTTGGAGTGATAATTTTGTGTTTAACACAAAATGAAGACACTTTTTTAATGAACTCATCCCACTTGTTATCTCTCATATCTTATAATTTAATTTTTGATATTTGAACTAAAGACATGGCATTCACGATGTCCTAATATTTTCTTTGTAAAGTATCTGATAGTTCAACAGTGATTCCAAGCATGACTTTCATTAAGTGCAGACAAAAATAGAAGTCAAAAGATTGCATTGAATCTAATAATACAAATGCTTCTCCTCTCTGTTCAGAGTTTATGCCATCCTCTAAAATTATTTCAAGCATATTAACAACTGAGGAGAGCATTGTAATCAATCTAATCAGTGACTCATAATAAGAACTCCATCTTGTTTCACCATGATGACATAAAGATATTTCTTAATTTAATCCCCGTCCAGTGAACACCTCACCATTTTGTAATGCACTTAATGTCATATCACATTGTTTATCTCTTAGTTGATCACGACGTTTACATGAAACACCAATAATATTCATCACATTTAAAATTATAGTTACAATAGTGCAATCTGAACATGATTTTTTGCAACTGCTATTAAAGCTAACTGAAGCTGGTGTGAGAAGCAATGAATATAATGTGCAGAACTATTGTCATTTAGAAAAAGTGCTTTGAGGCCATTAAATTCTCTACTCGTATTGCTTGTGCCATTATAAACTTGATCATGAATTTTAGAGTGAGACAAACAATAATTTGAGAGGACTTTTTCAACTCCTTTTTTGAGACATCGAGCTGACGTTTCAGGAACATGTATAATACCCAAAAAATGTTCAATAATTGGACCTTTCTCAGTCATATATTGCATAACGACAACCATTTATTCTTTTTCTGATACATCATGAGATTCATCAACGAGAATAGAGAAGAATCTATCACTAACCTCTTTTTTTATGTAGGCAGTAATTGCAATGGAAATGGCTCTACAAATATCTTTCTGAATATCATGAGCAGTCAATTTCAAATTCTCAGGAGCATTCCTTAATACAATATTACTTATATATTCATTATACTTAGCTAAAAATTGGAGTAGCTCAAGAAAATTTTCTTAGTTTTTTGAGTTGAAACTCTCGTTATGCCCTCGAAAAGCTAATCCTTGTATTAGAAGGAATTTTATACAATCAAAAGAAGAATTCAAGCAGACACGATATACAGTTATAGCTTAATCAGACTGCACCTGGAAGGTAAAGTTAATATATTGATCTTGTTTCATTAAGTCATTGTAATTTTGCCTTGCATTATTATGAGCATTATTAGGTCCTTCAATATGAAGATCAAACCTATCAGGTTTTTTCCTATTTGAGAATCGATTTCTGCAAAATGCCTCATCATCTTTTTTTCCTCTTCCTTCTACTCTAAAAAGATAATAATACAAACAGTATGCTTTACGAATACTATACTCTGACCAACTAGAGTATATATTAAACCACCTTGGATTGAAACGTCTATCTTTCATCCCAAACTTAATTTTAGAGAAGTCATGATTTTGAGGCTAACATGGTCCTTTTTACAAATATGATTTTCAAATTTGATCACGAATGTTAAAACTAAATTCAGAAATAGGTATACGTAATCCAGGATCTGATTGAAGATTCTCTAGATATGTTACCGTGTTTTTTGATGATTCACCATTTGTTCGATTTTTTTTAAAATTTTGGTCATTATCTTTATTTTTTGAATCCTCTATTGGTGTTGATACGCAATATTGTGAGGACTTCTTAAAATATTTCTCCATAATCTTTGTGCAAATTCAGATTCGTGAACTACATAAAACATAAAAACTATAAACTGAATATAAAATTAAAATGAGGCAGCCAACGATTTGTTTTTTGTTATCCTAAACAAGAAGACAATAAACTACATTGGGTATTGAAATATGAAAACATTAAACAGTAAACTACACTCAATTTTTACATAATATTGATTACTGAAATAAGATCAAATAAGCGCATATTCTTTTTTTTTTTTGTTATCCTAAACATTAAACAACAAACAATATAATAATTACTAAAGTAAATGAAATTTTTTTTAGGGAAAAAGAAAGCTATAATCAAAACTATAGAAAAAAAAAATACAAATACTTAGGTTTTTACGGTTTTATCTGTGCTACCGGCTGGATCCAAGACGGAAGAACAAGAAGCCACGGAGGGAGAGCTGCGGCCTACCGCTGTGTGCGCGAAATCCGAAAGCAAGGGTTGCTGTGTGCTACTTACCAGTGCCGGACAAGAGCTTCCTATGCTGAAAAGTGATCAAAAGAAATATTAATGGATGGTAGACACACCGGCTGGGTTCTCTGCACAGAGGCGACGTCTCGGTGAAGCGAGGCGGATTAGGGGACGAGAGCTTTGCGCTACAACTTTTAGTTCTTTTGGAATCTGAATCGGTGAAGGAAACCGAATAGCGAAATAGGCATTTCACTTTCCCATTTCACACCGCCCACAAGGTCCAATCTGCGAACATGTATAATTTTTTTTTTTTCAGAGGGGGCACGTGCCCCTGCTGGACCCCTCCTCACTCTGCCGTTGGGCTCCTCTAAAAAATATAAAATAAAGTATGAGAAAGAATATACTAGGAATATTCTCTTTTTGGTGTTAGAAAATGGAGTTCGGCTGGAGACAAATTACTGCATATTGGTGTATTACTGCATTTTAGAGTGAAAATGAGTTTTTCTGTTGGAGATGCCCTAAGGATGATGTGTCCTTAATGCTTTTTGTCATAGTAATATAAAATTTATAGGATCATAGGGAAGAAATAAATAGAAAAAAAAATTCTTAATTGGTTGTAAATTTCATTATATTAGCTCTGTTTGAAGTGTTTGAGTAATTGATGTTAAGACTTTGTGATGTTGAATTGAGAAAATATTATCTTTTCAAGATATTTTTATGTATTTTGTATCAAGATGAAATTTAAAGTCTTTAAGCAGTTGTTTGGTTGACTGCAAACGGAGTATAAAGTATTTCAAAGACATGGGTTTTAAAAATATTGACGTTTAGTTTGAACTAAAATTAATGCATTATAAAATTTTGATGCAATTAGAATATTATCAAAGAACACATAAATTTTTATTTTTCTTTTTTAAAACTCATTTTTTAATCATAATTTCAAAATGCTTTTTTAAAAATAACTTTTTAAAATAAAAAATTTTTAAAAATAATTAACATTATCTTCCAAACATACATGATTTTTTTACTGTTTTTTAAATCAATATTAGTTGAAATTTTTTGATAAATAAAATTATTTTTGAAAGTAATAAAAAAAACCATAAAAGGTTGCTGTTGGAGTTCCTATTTGCTAATTTGCGTGAGTTGACAATCCCATCATTCAGATGTTTAAAATGAATACCACGTATTATTATCGGCCCATTGGCCCATTATAATCGGTCCACACTTCGCCCTTTTTATACCAGCGTATCCACGGCATGAATGTGAAAGTAACGATCATGGTTTTATACCTTCGTAATCGTTGTCAAATAACTATACAACAAGGCAATTATAAAACATTTTAATCAACTATGTTGTACAAAAATAAAGGATCATGTGAATTATCTCCATTAAAATAATCAATATTTATTTAAATGGCTCCGTTGTATAAAAATAAAGGACCACCGCCGGACCACCACATAAGGCCCTGCACTTCACCGGACCACCACCTGAGGTCCTGCTCTTCGCCGGACCACCACCTAAGGCCTTGCACTTCGCCGGACCACCACCTCAGGCCCTGCACTTCGCCGGACCACCACCTGAGGCCATGCTCTTCACCGGACCACCACCTGAGGCTCTGCTCTTCGCCGGACCACCACCTGAGGCCTTGCACTTCGCCGGACCACCACCTGAGGCCCTGCACTTCGCCGGACCACCACCTGAGGCCCTGCACTTCGCCGGACCACCACCTGAGGCCCTGCTCTTCTCCGGACCACCACCTGACGTTCTGAGTTCTGCCGGACCTCCACCTAAGGTCCGAACTTCCACCGAAGCATCACCTGATGTACAAAGTTATATCGGAACACCAACTAAGGTCCTCCCGACCTCTGACATCAGATTAAGGTCCTTCTGACCTCTAACGCCAGTCGACCACGGTCCTTCTGACCTCCGTCGCCCTACCAATTCAGGTCCTCCTGACCTCTAACATCAGATTAATGTCCTTCTGACCTCCAATGCCAGCCGACCACGGTCCTTCCGACCTCCGTCGCCCTACCAATTCAGGTCCTCCTCACCTCTGACATCAGATTAAGGTCCTTCTGACCTCTAACGTCAGCCGACCACGGTCCTTCCGACCTCCGTCGCCCTACCAATTCAGGTCCTCCTGACCTCTGACATCCTATTAAGGTCCTTCTGACCTCCAACGTCAGCCGACCACGGTCCTTCCAACCTCCGTCGCCCTACCAATTCAGGTCCTCTTGACCTCTGACATCAGATTAAGGTCCTTTTGACCTCCAACGCCAGCCGACTACGGTCCTTCCGACCTCCGTCGCCCTACCAATTCAGGTCCTCCTGACCTCTGACATCAGATTAAGGTCATTCTGATCTCCAATGCCAGCCGAATACGGTCTTATGACCTCCGTCGCCCCACCAAATAAGGTCATTCCGACCTCTGTCATCTGATTACGGTCTTTATGACCAGCAACATCAGTCAACTATGGTCCTTCCGACCTCCGTTGCCTGACCAACAAAGGTCCTCCCGACCTCTATCCTCAGACTACAGTCTCCCTGACCTACAACATCTATCAACTACGATCTTTCCGACTTCCATCACCAAACAACGATCTTTCTGACCCTTGTCTCCCGCAAAGTACGGTCTTTCTGACCTCCGTCGTCTGCCAACTATGGTCAGCCGACCTAGCAAATGTGTATATATTAATTCTCACCATGAAATGCACTCTATATGATGTATATTGGCTATATCAAGCCAAGTCCTTCCCCAAAATGGAGGACCTCGTTTGTAAACAACTGCAAATACTAGTGGATTCATTCAAACTGGGCCAGGCCCCGTGGTTTTTCCCCCTTTCAGGGATTTCCACGTAAAAACTCTGGTGTCTTATATGAATATTACACCCTCTCTCTTTCATCTGACTGTGTGCTGGATTTTCATACAATGCTAAGACGCTAAGCTTTATATTTCTCTACCACCGCGAATACTCCAGGACGCAACAGTTTGGCGCCGTCTGTGGGAACATGGTTCCCGATTGAGGGGAAATTTTTGCTCCAACCTCAAAAGATCATTCTTGCCAACTTCTTTACATGAGCTATCGCTGCATCAATTTCATGGAAATCAGATACGGGCTGGGGGGAAACCTTGACTCCAACTATGGTCAAGAAAATTCCTCCAATACTTTCAATATCAAGATGATATTTCAGGCAAGAAACTCCCAGCAATGCAAAGATGCTTCCAATAAAATCTGAAGCCTCATACAGTCCCTTGTTGGACTTCTACTCCTTGGATAGGGTCTAAATTTCGACCTCAAAAAGACAGTAACGGTCTAAAGATAGACCATTCTTCACTCTTGATTCGGGATACATGCGGCATTCGCCCCCTCCCAATCAAGGAAAAATCAATCCCAGGGGGATTCGATTCGACCTCTTCCACACAGGTTAACGTCATCGAGAAAAGGCTCTGACATACAACCTCGGATAGGTCTTATTACATCCTTGGTGGATTCTCTCGACCTCTTCCACACAGGTTAACGTCTGTTGACCTACACTCTACAGCCAAAGTAAAGAAGACAAAAAATGAAGTATATAAAAATACCTCAGCCGCAAATCCAGCTGTCCATCCCGATTTTCTGTAGAAAAATCTCGCTCAAGCCGCATGCTACAGTGCCCATACCCTGGGTAAACGGCGCCGAATACAGGTCTTGTCGCGTACGTGACCCCCCGCCCTCCTTGGCGTCGTTAAAAGGAGGCCGAATGGAGCCTCTTCTGGAACACACACGAGCTTCCAAAACTCTCTCCTTCGCTCTCTGACGCAAAACCTCCGCAGAAGAAATCCCCTCTCATCCCGACGGCTCTTCGCAAACCTCACGACCCGAGCTCGCCTCCCTCTACCTGTTCGCAAGCCAGAGGTCGGCCCGACGCCAGGCTCTGATAAAGCCTTCTCAGCCGAGCTCCCCATCCCCTCTACTCTCTGTGACCGAACTCCCCCAAGCCGCCTCCTCCCGTCGCCTCTATCCCGCCGACCCAGAGAGAGAGGGAGAGAGAGAGAGTGTGTGTGTGTGTGAGAGCTTCTTCCCCATACCTTGCCCTAGCCGAACCCCCTCCAACCAGTCGCCCCGCTCGGCCCTTGCCCGCCGATCCAGAGAGCAGAGAGAGAGGGAAAGAGATAGAGAAAGCCCTGCCTACCTCAATTCCTCTGTTGCTGTTCGACTTCGCTCCCTCTCCGACCTTCCCTGTAGGACCGGAAGTTACGACATTTTGATCGGAAGCCACACGGGAGCTCGCTCGCGTGAAGAAACCTCCCCTCCTGCTGCTCGACTTCGCTCTCTCTCGACCTTCCCTTTAGGATCGGAAGTTACGACATTTTGAATAGAAGCAACATTGGGAGCTCGCTTGCTTTGAAGGTAATTCCTCCCCTTTCACGTGCGCTCCCTCAGCCAAATCCCACAAATCCACTGAGCTGCAATAAGGGAAAGTGAGGGATTAACTCACTGTGAGGTTTAACATTTCCTTAATCCTGTCATAATCTGATCAAAATTTATTTAATTATGATTATTTTTAATTAGTTATTATTAATTATTCTTAATCTTAATTAATTATTATTCATGATTATTCATAATTAATTATTATTAATTATCATAGTCATAATTAATATTATTAATTATAATTAATTACTCTTAAATTGTAATTGGATACTAAAAAGAGAGAAATACAAAGAATGCTCTTCCCTTGCCTCGATCCTCGTGCCACGAACCACCGCTGGTCGTCAGGTATAACCCTCCAACCCTAAAACTCCGAGAGCCCGCCTCGAGGCTCGCAGCGCGACAAAACGACCACCTATACACGCTTTTCTTAGCGTGGTGGGAGGAAGTGCGTCGCGAGGCTTGCAACGAATCGGGTAATCACTTCGAGAGCTCATTCCGTCGTTTGCGACGCACCGGCAAACCGCCTATACATGCTTTTCGTAGCGTGGTGGGAAGGGAACCCGGTGCGGCGCCTACGACGAAGTGGGTGATCACCTAAAATCTCTTTTTCGGCATTCGCGGCGCGCCGGCAAACCGCCTATACACGCTTTTCGTAGCGTGGTGGGATGGAAAGTCGGTGCGTCGCCTATGGCGAGAAGGGGATATTCGTAAGTACCCGCCCGCGGGGAAATAATTACATTTTTCAAACAGGTACTGTCGAAGACCCATACACGCTTTTCGTAGCGTGGTGGGGGATTGAAGATTTTATATGGCCGCGGTGTCCTCGAAAGAGGGCACCTACCATACACGCTTTTCGTAGCGTGGTGGGAAAGGCCCAATTTTCTGTAATTTCCCCTAAACGGGGGAGACGCCGGGAGGCTGCCGAAATTTCGGGTGAAACTTGAGACCGTACCTAGACTTGATTGAACTCAAAATAAGAAGAGGGCATGGACTCAAATTTGAACCAATGGCGAATTAAAAATGAACCCTAATGGACTCAAACTTGAATTCAAACAAGTAACAATGAACAACAAGGAGCCAAACTTGAAAACTCTTGGACGGCAAGGGATATAGAACTTGAACTGAACTTGTTCATGATTTGAACACTTGAACTCAAGTAAGGACTTGAGCATGGACAGCAGGGAACCATTCCTTGAATTCAAATGACTTGGAGCTTGATTTGAATGAAAGATAACAAAAGACTTGAGCTCAATATAAACAATAAAGGACTCAAATGAACTAAGTACAAGGAGTTTGACATGAACTCAAATTGGACCCAGATTTGAGCAAATTACAAAGGGTGTGGACTTGACATCAAACACTCAACAAAAATTTGAGCTCAAGCAAGAATTTGAACATGAATCGAATTTGACATGAACTTCTACTCAAACTCAGCCCAGAACTTGAACTCAAGATTGAATCTATTTCAAACTTGCTTATGAGTTGAATAGCATGGAATTTATTACATGCAAAGAACAATATGTTGAAGCAAAACTCGAACATTGAGTCAGCAACATTCAATGCTTGAAATGAAGCTCGTAATTGGGCAAGATGACAGATTAACCATGCAAGCAAGGATCAAAGGAAGAATGCAATGATATGCTTGTAATTAACAATACAAGATTTCTAATAGAATGCTGAGAAGTGATCACGTCAATTAAAGTGCAAATTCCAATCAGCAAATGATATCAAGTTCATCATACATACTACAAGCCATCCTTCAAAATCAAAGAGTTTGCAACTATAATTTGTCTACAAGCAATATCAAAAGTACTAAAGATGTATCACATTTGAAAGCAAAGACCAAGTGGAATATACAATGATATGCATAAGATTAATGAGTAATCAAAAGACTCATGATAAATTGCTAAATACATGCTTATGAGCTAATGTTAGCAAATGAGCATATAACATAAGGGTATATAAGTCACTTTGACCATGAATAGTATATTCATGAGGAGAATATGAAGAACATGAAATGAATGCCGGTGCTTCCCCCTGCCGGTCAATTTATGAATGTAAAGGATCAACGTTAGCATGCAATCAAGCATATCGAATCTTCCAAGCAGAAAATAATGAGGGTCGACATGTAATGGTTATGATGATTCCTTCGTGTGTACCCTCCTACGAGCCACTACAAAAGTTCATCATGCACACAACATATTGTCTACAAGTAAATACAAACAATCTGCAACAAATATAGATACCCGTCGATAATAATGAATTTGATAGAAGCTTGTAGTGTCTTGAAGATATAGACAGTAATTGCTAGAAGAATTGAAAGAGGCACAAGCAAATATACCAAATCTCAGTAAGTTATGGTGATTAGCATGCAATAATTGCCTGAATGTGATGTTGGGAAAGATAGATGACAGATGCGAGCCCCTACGAGTGAATATGAGAAATCTCTCCCGCATGCAGAGTACTTATGAACTATTTTAGCAAGGATACCATGGCATCTCTACAGCTAACAACCATCCAATGGAAGATATATGTGCTCAAGTAGTATGCAGTTGAGGTTGCAATATCACTACAGTCGAGGCCGGTTCACTTGTAGGCAAACATAACAATTCTCTGTGTGCTACGACGACCAATAAAATTACTCGTGGATAACAACAGTGGATAGGTAGTAAGTGCAGTAAATCCTCTATGGACACAAGTACATATGTTCTCCGCAAGCAAGGACATAAGATTATAACACATTCAAATACCTACGAACCATCCTAGCATTGAAGGAGGCCCATTCTACATTCAACATGTTGTCTGCGGGCAAATGAAAAAGATCTGCAATACATACAAGTTCCCTACAAATACAGATGTACGCACCGCATGTCATCTATGGGTAGATACAAAATGACTTCAGTAAATGCAGTATCCTGTAGTCAATTTCAGCCCGTGAATGAATACATCTACCCGCAACAACGGTGGATGTATTATAGGTATCGGAACCATAGTGAAATGCATAAAGACTTGCAATGAATGCAAATATCTACCAACAAAAGCAGGAGATTCGTTGGTGCACAACAATCCAAATACAGAGAGCAACAAGTAGTGCACGACAGTCTGCCTGTACAAAGCAGCAAACAACTCAGTTCACGAGCTGCTGCACCACGCCACCGGATCCGCAACATTCATGCAAGCGGACAGAAGGAGTTTAGAAATGTTCCAAAAGTACCCCCGCACATGCACCATAATATGTATACACATAGGTACACATAAGGGGATGTACTGAATACCTGCATGGGCCCCGGCGAGCGTGTTATTGGTACACACGTGATGCCTAGGGATGTTGTACGGGTCAATAAATTTGAACCCGATCCTCCTATATAAGCAGATAGGAGTAGACAAGGTTCAATAAATATTTATAAAATGCCCCCAAACACCCGCATGGGCCCCGACGAGCGTGTTATTGGTACACACGTGACGTCTAGGGATGCTGTGCGGGTCAATGAGTGAATTCAGGTTTGAACCCGATCCTTCTATAAAGGTCAATAGGAGTCGACAGGGTTCGAACCATCAAACAAATATACAGTTGTGGCAACATATATATATTTGTTTTAATGCGTTCATATTAGGCCTTCAAGGCCTATAATCAAGAGAATTCACCAATAAAGGTGCAAAGCCTACGAAACTCGACCCTCTATCGACAACCCGACAGAGTTGACAGGGTTTAACCCATAAATACAAAGGACCATAAGGTCACCCCGATGATGGCCGCGTTGATTGCAGATTTCAACCGGAGGGGTTAACTTCAAATATTTCAAAATGCCCTCAAACCTCAAATATTTTTTAAGTGACCTCAAGGTCACCCCGATGATGGTCGTATTGAACACAGATCTCAACCGGAGGGGTGGATTTCAAGTATTTTCATAATACTTTCCAAAACTCCACAAAACTCCCAAAATCTCAAATTCCCTACAAAATCCAATCTTCTGAAAAATTTCAAAATTCCAAAAATCCCAAACTCCAAAAATATTTAAAACTGAGATTCAACCCATTAAATCACTTAAAGCAACACACTTCCACCCTCCGCAATAGTTTGCCGAGGTGGACAAATTAAAATTTACTTCAGCTCACAAAGAGCTAATGCCTGGTCGAGAATATCACTAGGATCCATTCTCAAATAATCTCCTGTCAGCAAGGACGTGGTACGAGCCCTCTAACCGGCAGTTTCGCCGCCAAATGGCACTGCAGGATAAACGGTTATGACTCGGGGCCCTCTGAACCAGGTGGTCGCCGCCAAATGGCACCATTATATTATGGTTATGGCCAGAGCCCGTATGCTCCCCAATGGCATCAAATCCTTGAGACATGAATCAATAGGATATGATTGATAGGGCACAAAGCCCTCTGTTAGCTAAGGTGGATTCAAATTTATCCCCTTAGGGAAATATCCACCCCAGGTCTACAAGGTACCCTTGGACGAAGCAACCCATGGCTGCCGACAAGGATCCTTCTGTCAGGTTGGGTCGACTACCTCCTCTGACTAAGTAGACCAGGGACCACGATGGCCCGGGACGACGGAACCATGGGATCTTGATCGGGTCTATCATCCATTCCCCCACCATTCGCTTTAAGTGCAAAGTGGTGAAAACTTCTGTTTTAAATATTAAAGTCTTCAAATTTTTCAATATCCTAAACCCATTGCTGCTACTATATGCCAGACTCACGTATTTCTACGTATCTGATTGACGACTAGACTTAATCGAAAGTTCTCTCTCGTTACCGGGAGGGGTAATTAACTATAGGGGCTTGCGCCTATAGGAAACCAGAACTCAGATCATAAAGTCCTCGCAAAATGAGGGCGAAATCTCTGGGTAGTGTCTTATCTACTATTTCATCTGCCTTCCAAAATTTACCCCGGAACTTTGTTCGTTAAAACTCCCCCCTAAAAGAAAGCATAAAAATGCGGGCGGAGGCCGGGGCCGAATTTTCGGAGCCCACAGATTTCTGGCGACTCCGCTGGGGATTGATTTCTCTTTCCATCTTTGGCTAGTCATCTCAGTACTATCGTAGCAGTCAAATCATCCTAGATTCAAAATTTTGAATTTTCTAAAATGATCGTTTAAAGAATTTAAATTCTAAATTTTTCCAAATGATCGCTCAAACGAATTCATCGAGATAACATATTTAGTAGGATTTATATATTTATTTTATTTGCTTGCTAACGTTATCTGCTTTATTTTTATCTTCTGTTCTGTGCAAGTCTCTGGATTTTGAAAGTGTGGGGTGATGTATCAGATTCTGATTACTAACCCTTACCTTTCATTCATGCAGATGGATCTACAGAATGCTTCTGTTACTGTCCAACTAGGACGTGGTGCTAGCATCCAGGTAGCAAATACTCTGATCAACACTGGAAGATCCGGAGCTACCATCCAGTTTGGTAGCATTGACTTTCCTGCAGTCGTTGCAAGGGCTGCCACTGCTCCTCCATGTGGCATTGAATCTGAAGGGCATGCTAGGAGGCCCCACTCCACTGAAACTGCTACCCGTCGTGTGCATTTGTCAGCGCCACGACCTGCTGTCAAAGACCCTCAAAGGAGGATTTCTGTGTTCGAACGACTTTCTCAATCTGAGATCCCAACCACCAGAAGGATAGTAACTGATGGGAAAATCTCAGTGGTACCTACCAGGACCACTACGCTGCCAATGAGATCATCTGTACCTGGGAGGAATGTTGCTGAAGCTTCCTCATATGGAGGAAGGCCCACCAGGAGGCAGAGAAGGAAGATGAATGCTGAGCTCCGAGCTCAACAACAACTCTCTGTCCACCCATCCAACTTGCCGGCTCAAGAGCCAGAAGCTACAATTCCTACCCGGAACGGGTTTGCGAACCTGAAGTGGGTAAAAAGAAATAGCTCCTCTGGAGAGCTAAAGAAGTCATTCTGGGACCGACAGCCTGAAGTCCCACCTCCTCAAAAGAAGAAGGAGCCTGAAACTCTCTCAGCTCCAGTCTACAGAGTCCTGAAAATCGTGAAGGAGAGAGGACTGAAAAAGAGAAGATATCAGCGGCCACTGATGGTCGAAACAAGAAGAACTCCACCAAGAGAGTGCCTGTCTCTTACTGTAGAGAGAAAGGAAAGAAAATACACCCCGCATGGTAAACATCGGGGCGTGACACCTGAACCTCGAGTTCAGGGATCCGCCGCCGAAAGGTCCCGGCGGAAAGGAAAAGAAATCTGGAGGCCAAAGCCTTGCAAAGAAGAAGATAATAGAAGAAAAAGAACTGATTTGGGCGTGACATCCGGTACTACTTCCTGGAGATCCGCCCCCAATTACAAACAACATCAGAAATGGGTCCAAAAGAAGATCCATGATGACGCTCCTCCCAACGGTAGACAGCTTGGAGAATCCTCCAAGGGATCCCGTCGCTCACCAACTCCTTCCAAGGAAGAGACGACCAACTTCGACCGTAGCCCACGGGTTGAAGAGATCTTCCTGCCTAACCAAGAACCGGAGATCCAGTGGCGCCGCCGCTCGGAGATCCGAGTACTAGAAGAAGGAGAAGAAGATGTGGGAGAAGAAAATATTGAAGAATACATGGAAGAAAATCTGGAAGGAAATCTAGAAGAAAATATGGAAGAATACATAGAAGAAGACTTGGAAGAGGTAAATAACACCTTGGACATGGAAGTGGTCTACATGGTGAGACACATCAATGTCGAAGAGGAGGCCTACTACGACGATGATGAAGATGACGATCGTTGGCAACCACCGCCTCGACAAGTATACCGGCGCCGCCACGAAGCCGGGTCCACCACTGGCAGAGGTGTCCATTCCCAAGAAGAGCGAGAAGAGGCTGAGGAGAATCCCTTTGCTGACGAGAACGTCACGCTCGCAGAAATGCAGAGACAAATGAAACGTCAAATGAAGTCAAAGGATAGGGAAATCTCTCAATTGCATGAGAAAATGACGGAGATGATGACCCAAATGACGGCAATGATGCAGATTATGCAGAGAAATGCTGCAGTTGGTTCTATGCCCAATCCTCCCCCTGATCCTCCAAACTTCCAAGTACCGCAAGTCTCAGGAGTACGGGACACTCCTGAAGGTGGTCATGAGGCTCAAAATACCACTCGCCAACCCACTCCGCAGAACATCGCAAGCACCTCCGAGCCTGTGACTGCTGCGCAGCTTGAAGGGATCATTACAGAGAAGATCAAGGCTATTATAGCTTTTGATCAGGCAGAAAAATTGGTAGGAAAAGGTCGCCCGTACCCAGCAGAGTATGATCAGGTGCCATACCCGAAGGGATATTCCGTGCCAAAGTTTAACACTTTTGATGGAAATAAAAATCCAAGACAACACCTAGCACAATTCAAAGCCACCTGCGGGAACACTGGAGGAAATGATGCTCTACTCTTCCGACAATTCGTTAGCAGTTTGACAGCCGCTGCTTTCGAATGGTACGCCGAACTACCAAATGACTCTGTAAAGACATTTACAGAGTTAGAAAATATGTTCGTGAAGAGATTTGCCAGTGCGACCGAGAAAATAACGATCGCTGACCTTGCTCTGAATAAGAAAAAGAAGGAAGAATCAGTGACCAAATATATCACTCGCTGGCGTAACTTAAGCATGAAATGTGAGCAGCAGCTAGAAGAAGAGCATGCCGTACAGTTGTTAATGGGAAACATTGATGACAAGATGCAACCATTCCTGTGCATGGCTATAATCACCACATTTCAAGACCTACTGGATAGGGTGGCGAAGTTTGAGAAATTAAACCTATCAAAATCAGAAAACTATTCTGATAAGCCTAAGAAGACTAAAGCCTCAGGTGTTAGAAGAGGTGAGGCTGACTCCATATTTTTCTCCAGAGCTGATAAGGAGAAGCAGATGACGTACAACGTAGACAAAGGCAAGCAGCCGATGCAATATCAAGAAAAGCCTAAGCAAGTCTACAACCCTAACCCCCAGCCGAAGCAGATACTTGGGGGGAATGATAAACCACGAACTTATCAGGGCGGTGGAGAACGCCCGAGGCAAACAACGGGAACTGGTGATCGAACGTTTCCCTCCCTCAAAGATAAAATGAATAAAGAATATTCATTTAAAAGGGAAAGTGTTGCCAAATTATTTCGACAGGCGTTGAAAGCGGGTTTAGAACTGCCAGAGTGCAAGAGACCCGAGGAGTCAAAACATAGTGGCGACCCAAACTACTGCCCGTATCATCGGGTGATGAGTCATCCAATTGAAGATTGCTATGTCTTCAAGGATTGGCTTGAAAGAAAATATCGAAGGGGAGAGCTCACATTGTCCGACAATGTGCTGACTCATCCCAGAAAAGAATCAACTCGGGTAGTAACGACTTCCTCCGTACCCCCGGTTGAAGAAAGAAAAAATGAAAAGAAACCAGCTCAGGAAGAACAGTGGGAGACTGCGGTCTCTAAGAAAACTGTGAAAATGCTGAAACAGCTTGAAGGAGTTCCGGGTGTAAAATGGAAATCTCCTACGGAACCAGTGTTAAATCTGAAGGCATTACCTGTGGTACAAGCTACTACTTCTAAACAATTTTCCAATCAAGTTGGAGCTTCAAAGTCTGGAAAGAAAAAGTCCTCCAAGAAGAAGACAAAACTGAAGAAGCCCAAGGAGAAGAAAACAGCAACCCAAAGGGTTATAGATAGTCTGGATGAATATTATCAGACTGCGAGGCGTCTTATTAAGCTTGTTGACTTTATGTCAGAGCTCAAGATTGACGAAGCAGAGGAAGCTGACGAGGACCCTCTTCCTGCAGAAGTTTGTCGAGTCATTTCAGCAACGCCAATAACTCCGACAAAAGAAAAATATGTCAGAGAGATAATCGTTGAAACCTGTCTGGCAACATCGTCAATGGACTACAGCTCAGAGGAGGATCTGTATTTTCTAAAGACAGATGAATCAGATCCCGACATAGTGTCACAGATAGGACATGTAAATCTGGGAAGTGACTCTAGATCAACGAATGAATCTCTAGACACAATAATGGCTGACTCTGAAGAAGAAATTCCATTGAATGAGTCTGAGCCAGAAGAGATTGCTCAAGTGCAGTTGAGAAGTGGCAAGATACTGCCACCTCCGCCAAAGAAGCAGATCTCCAACAAAGATAAGGGAAAAGAGATAGTCGTCAATGAAGACATTATCTCCGAGGATCCCAAGAAGAAACATACTCCAGTCAGGGGAATAGATTATAATATCTTGTCCCATCTGAGGAAGATCCCTGCCCAGCTCAGCATATACGACGCTCTGGTAATGTCTAAGGATCTTCGGGAGACTTTGATTCAGGCTCTCAAAGACCCCGAAAGATATGAGGCGTACTTCGCTGAGCGCAACCTGACTGAGGTCCTACAAGCTCGTAACGAACCGTTCATCACGTTCACCGAAGATGACATGATGCTCGGGACTGCAGACCACAACCGACCTCTGTATGTTACTGCAGAGAGTGATGATTTGGTAATCAGTCGAATTCTGATTGACCATGGGTCCTCCATCAACCTTATGAGCTTAAAAGCACTAAGGTCGTTGTGCCTCAACGTGGAACACCTCGGGCCAAATAAGCTTATGGTACATGGTTTTAACGAAAAAGGACAGAAAACCCTTGGATCTTTTATGCTACCTCTTGTGTTGGGAGAATTTCACACAGAAGCCAAATTCTATGTGATTGATGCGGATACTTCATTCAAGGCGCTCCTGGGCCGCCCCTGGCTACATGAATATGGCGTTGTCCCGTCAACATTACACCAGTGCATGAAGTATCTCAGGAATGGAGAAGAATTCATGATCTCTGGTGACATCCAGTCTTTTACAGTCCATGAAGCAACAGTCTATGAAGATGCGCAGTATTTCATGCCAAAGAAGCAAAGACTGTCAAACTCTCTGAAGGCTCAAGCATCAAACCCAGAGAGTGCAAAGCGACCTGAACAAAAAGGTGAGAAAAAGCAGGTGGGGAGAAAGAAGGCAACGCCGACTCTTCTCAAAGAAGCTACTACTTCCACTTTTAAAGAAAGGAAACGTGTACCTCACCTTGGGAGCGACACAGATGAAGAGGATGTCAACTCTACAAAATCTCAGAAGGTATGCCATTCGATGGACGAATGGAGTAGGGAGGTCGCATATTCAAATGATGATTATGACTACGATTCTATATATATGAACACTGTGCAAGATGTAGTCTCTAGAAGAATAGATAGCCTGTCAATCTCAGACAGCGTGCTTGTAGTCACTCGCGTTCCCCTACAGTATTTCAAAGAAATAATTACATGAGATGTGCATAAAGTTGAAGAACTTATGACCCTTTATCTGCCTCCGATCAGAAAGGGGATTGAGTCAGGGAATATTTTCTATTCCGTAGGAAAGGATGAAGAAGTGAATCGTGATTGGGACCATGTCTTCATCGATTCTGAAGAATTACTACCTACGAGACTACCTAGGTTTAATACCAAAGGCATTCAAAGAATGTTGCGAAAGTGGATCAATGTTCCCACCCCCAAACGATAACTTCGTATGCGCCTAAGTCTCTGGTATGGAAGGAATCCACGTCCAATGCGGCGGAAGGAAATGAATGCATATAAAGGTATTGGATTCGTCAGGCGAAAATGCATCCGGAAGGAGACTTGCCGAGCCATCACTTGCAGGGAAGTTGAACCCAATGACGAGTCTGATGAAGAGGTCTATGAAGTTGATGATTACGATGATCAGCCTCTAGAGGCCAAGCCTGCACCAGAAGAGCTTGAAGATGATGGACAGGCAACCACTATGGACGAGCTAAAAGAAGTCAACTTGGGAACCGAGGATGACCCTCGCCCAACCTTCATTAGTTCCCTTCTGCCGGAAGATCAAGTGGAAGAGATAAAAGAACTCCTCTGTGAATTCAGGGATTGCTTTGCCTGGACATATGCTGAGATGCCCGGCTTATCCCCTGACGTAGCAGTTCACAGGTTGGCAATCAAACCGGATGTCGCACCCGTCAAACAAGCTCCAAGGAGAATGAGATTGGAGATTGAAGAACAGGTGATTGCTGAAACCAAAAAGCTCATAGAAGCGGGCTTCATCCGTGAAGAGAAATACGCTGAATGGATCGCTAATATTGTCCCTGTCAAGAAGAAGAATGGACAGATTCGTATCTGTATTGATTTCAGGGACCTCAACAAGGCGTGCCCAAAAGATGACTTTCCACTTCCTGTATCCGAACTCCTAGTAGACAACGCGTCAAATTATGACATGTTCTCATTTATGGATGGATCGTTAGGTTACAACCAGATCAAGATGGCTCCTGAGGATGAAAGGCATACGTCATTCAGAACGCCCATCGGCATTTTCTGCTACACGGTCATGCCCTTCGGCTTGAAGAACGCTGGTGCCACCTATCAACGGGCGATGACCCATATTTTTGATGAATTAATACATCAGAAGGTCGAATGCTATGTAGATGACCTGGTCGTTAAGAGCATGGACCGAAAAGATCATTTAAACGACCTGAGGATTGTATTTGAAAGAATCAGGAAGTTCGATCTAAAGATGAATCCCCTTAAGTGTGCTTTCGGGGTCTCCTCCGGTAAATTTCTTGGCTATGTCGTTCGTCACCGAGGCATAGAAGTTGATCCCAATAAAATCAAGGCGATTATAGAAATGCCACCGCCTAGAAGCCTCCGTCAACTCCGCTCCTTGCAAGGACAGTTGGCTTTCATTCGACGGTTCATATCGAATCTGTAGGGTAGGTGCCAACCATTTTCAAAATTAATGAAGAAGGACGTTCGCTTCAAGTGGGGTGAAGAATGTCAGGAAGCATTTGACAGTATCAAGAGATACTTGTTAAATCCACCCATTCTCGCAGCGCCAATTCCGTGGAAGCCTCTTATACTGTACACGGCAGCACTAGAAGAGTCCCTCGGAGCATTATTGGCCCAACACAATGAGAAAGAAAAAGAAAATGCACTCTACTATATCAGTCGGAGATTAATCGGAGCAGAAGTACGATATTCTCCAATTGAGAAACATTGTCTGTCGTTGATCTTCGCAGTCCAGAAGCTCCGCCACTATATGCTCTCCCACAAAATCACCTTGATATCAAAGATCGATCCGCTGAAGTTCTTGATGACAAGACCAGCATTGACAGGTCATTTGGCAAGGTGGGCAGTGCTATTACTGCAATTTGATATAGTGTAGATGCCACAGAAAGCAGTAAAGGGACAAGCTTTGGCAGATTTTCTCGCCGCACATCCAATCCCTGCAGATTCTCCATTGAACGATGATCTGCCCGATGAACAAATCATGCAGGTTGATGAAGAAGAAAAGCTACCATTTTGGGAGATGTACTTTGATGGGGCATCGTCTATCAAGTCTCCCAAACCTCCAAATCTTGCAAAGGCCCAAGCTGGCATCGGTCTTGTCTTTATAGAACCCGAGGGAGGTATCATGAGATTCTCGTTCAGTCTAACTGAACCTCGGACCAATAATGAAGCTGAATATGAAGCTCTAATAGCAGGGCTAGAGATTGCAATTGATGTCCAAATCACAGATCTTCAAATTTTTGGCGATTCTCAACTTGTGATAAATCAAGTTCTGGGCATTTACAAGATTTGCAAACTTGAATTGGCCCACTACCACCGACGAGCTCTCGAGCTTCTAAAACAAATACCGAACGTCAAGTTAACTCAAGTTCCTCGAGGACAGAATGCAAAGGCAGATTGTTTGGACAAATTGGCCAAGGAGCTTGTAAGTGAAGACAAGAGGCCACCTATATTCATTGCGGTCGAAAACCGCCGAGTCTTAGAGCCAGCAACCCTATAATTCCCGCAGGCAGAGGAAATATCAGGTTCAAGCCAGCAGGATGCAGCCCCGGTTAATCCTCAACATCCCCAACAAATCACTACTAAAAATCAACCAGGGGAACGTCAGGTAGTAAAGAGACAAAGAACCGGTAGATTCTCAGAGTCGTGGTTGGATTGCTTAGATGTTGAAGTCGAAGACGATTGGAGGCAACCATTCGTCGACTACTTCAAAGAAAGCAAACTCCCAACAGATAAATCTCTGGCCGCACAAATTAGAAAAAGAGCATTACGATACGCGTTTGTCAATGACACGTTGTACCAATGAGCTTTTGATCAAATGTGGCTAAGGTGCCTAGGGACCAAGGAAGCTGATAAAGTGGTAGCAGAAGTTCATGAAGGACTCTGCGGAGCACACCAGTCAGGTCCCAAGATGGCTGTTAAAATCAAGAGAATGGGTTATTACTGGCCTACGCTGGTGAGAAATTGTGTCAACCACGCTAAGAGGTGCCACGAGTGTCAGATTCATGGTGATGTTATTCATTAACCACCAAATCCACTGCACCCAACAATCGCATCCTGGCCATTTGAATGTTGGGGCACTGACATAATTGGGCCAATAGATCCGTCGTCATCGGCAGGGCACCGCTTTATTCTAGCAGCAACAGACTATTTTTCAAAATGGGCAGAAGCAGCTCCATTCAGGGAAGTTACGTCCGAGCACGTGATCAATTTCTTCACCCACAATGTCATCTACAGATTCGGTGTACCACGCCGCGTGATCTCAGACAATGGCACAGCATTCAAGAGTACAAAAATCTACAAGTTTGTAGATCGTCATAAGATTGACTGGCGGTACTCGTCTATATACAACCCAAGAGCAAATGGTTTGGCAGAGGCCTTCAACAAGACGCTGGTGAAGTTGTTGAAGAAGATCCTCACCAAGAATAAAAGAGAATGGCATACAAAGATGGCAGAAGCATTGTGGGCGTATCGTACAACCTACAAAACACCAACCAAAGCCACTCCATACTCACTAGTGTTCGGGGCTGAAGCCGTCTTGCCACTAGAAGTTGAACTACCGTCTCTTCGGGTCGCTATCCAGAATGAGCTCACTCAAGAGCAGAATGCTCGCCTAAGAATGGAGGAGCTCGATGCACTCGACGAAGTTAGATTGCAAGCCCAACAAAACTTAGAGATCTACCATGGAAGGATGACAAAATCATTTGATCGGATGGTGCGCCCTCGATCCTTTCAAGAAGGAGAATTGGTCCTGGTGCTGAGAAGGCCAATCATCCCTCACCGAAAAATTGGTGGCAAATTCGTATCCAATTGGGAGGGTCCCTTCGTCATTGAGAAAGTGTATCAAGGAGGAGCCTACCAGCTCATCGATCTGCACTGTTAGAGGCCCATGCCGCCGATCAACGGTCGACATCTGAAGAAGTACCATGCGTAAAATTGCTCAAAGAAATATTATATTTAATGTATTGTGCATTTCATATATATTTATATACACTTTACATTTTACATTTTTGAAATTCTCATGTGTCGCAAGAATGCATTTCAAAATCACCCTGCAGGACAGGGGGCATTTTAAATATTTATTTGAGTTGACATCATGCTCCGCGCTGAGATCCCCAAATAAATATTTAAAATCACAAAATTTCAAATTTACTCCATTATGAAATGTCCCTGCAAGAGAGGGGGCATTTTAAATATTTATTCGGGTCGACATCGCGCTGCATGCCGAGATCCCCGAATAAATATTTAAAATCACCAACTCAAACATTCTTTTATACTGAAGAATACAACGAATTCTTTTCAAAGTATATGCAGGTGAGCTTCAAAAGATTGAGACACCACCTCCTCCAAAAAAACCAAGATTTCAAGGGTCAAAAAGAGACTTTTGCAACTACACACTCTAACAAATTGAGCCAGAACAACCTGAAGTCTTTCAGCAGCCTGAAGCTTAAGGTTCAAGTGGGTGTAAGAGGTCGGATCCAACACGCCCAAATATGGCCGGATCGCTGGCAGCTCCGTTTACTCAACACGCTATAAGAAAGGCCGTAGTAGCGGAACCCCCACTTCGTCAACCCGTCAGTAGGGACTGTAGGAAGTACGAAGGCAAATTTGACTCGACAAGTTCAAGTGATCGTAGTTCACTAAATTCTCCTAATTGACTGGAGAATCAAAGTTCCAGTGGGAAGAAGAAATCTCGAGCAACTACCAAATTCGTGTAGGCTCTAAATCTTCAACCACAGAGGAAGACTCAAAATCTATCAACTTCAGCAAAATCAGCATTGGGAAGCACATTTCTCCTAGCTCAAGTCTGAAGCCTGAATGGGTGTAAGAGGTCGGATCCAACAAGCCCAAATATGGCCGGATCGCTGGCAGCTCCATCTACTCAACACGCCATAAGAAAGGCCGTAGTAGAGGAACCCCCATCTTAGCAACCAGAGGACGAAGAGCTGTCAAATCCCAGCTTGCCCGATCTGATTAACTCAAGTGACTCAAATTAAAGTCTCCTCAAGTGGTTAAGGATCAAGATACTACTCATTCAGTACTATCAAATGAATCCAAAACCTGTAAATCATTCAACAAATCCATAAAGTACAAAGCTAGGATCGAAGGAATTTTTCTTCAACAAGTCCACCAAAGCACAAAGCAAAGGACCGAAGAAATTATCCCAAAGTTCATGAAAAGCTTAAAGCTGAACTAAAAGGATTCCGTCATCAACAAGTCCATTATGCACAAAGCTCTGGACCGATGACTTCTCGCCAACAACCTAATACATTTAGGTCGCCGGCATCTACTCCTTCATCAAGCCCGCCAAAGCTAGAAGCATAGGGCAGAAGGCACAAACCACCTGACAAGTCAGTGAAGACAAATCAGGTAATTCTCCATCAAAGTTTGCCGCACAAAGTACAGGACAGGAGAAACCAAAATTCCAGGGAAACTAAAGCTACAAGAAAGAGGTATCCCGAACGACATCCACAAGTGTCCCTAAAGGCTGGGGGCATTTTAAATATTTATTTGGGTCGACATCGCGCTGCGTGCCGAGATCCCCAAATAAATATTTAAAATTATTTACTTCATCATCAACACAACTTGAAGTACAACCACAGAAATCACAGGAGCAGTAAAAAGAGAGCTCGTCAACAGTAGAATTCACAAAAAATGCTTCATTTTATTAATTCAGAATCCATATACAAGTTTTCAGTTCTCTTTTACAAGTTTACATCAACAAAAAAGAGAAAAGTACAATGTCCTTCGCAGAGGACTATAAATTTGTCTCCTAAACTATGCCTGAAGAAGAAGTCAACAGCTCTGCTCAGCTCCTTCCAAAGACAAGGTACTCTGCACTTCTGGAACCTGCACAAGACAACAAGGGTCAGTAAGCAGCCAAAGAAAGAAAAGAAACATAACAAACAAACTAAAAAATGTACCAGAACCAAATCTCCAGTGGTAGCTGACTGATTAGATCCTATCTCTGTAGTGACCTGCACAAGAAACAAAGAATTGTCAGTACAGTTATAAAATCAGAACTGAAAACTAAGAAAGCAGTAGTGTCAAAAGAAGAACAGAGAGTGGCATTACTATGTACTATCATCAACCTACAAAGTGCTACTTTAGGGAGTTGGGTATAAAGTGCTCTATCAGTATCTTTTGGATCTCTACCTAACTAAAGTCAGCATGTCAATCCTCTTATTGTCTATAAGCGCATCTAAAAGAGCCATGAAGGTACAGAGATGGACTCTTGGAAAGCTACAGAATGATAATCTTAGTGTGACATCCAAGCAAATTTTTGGAGATCCACTAGATGAAGACCTTTATGTGACATCTAGAGCAAAACCTAGAGATCCATAGGGTCAATCAACATACAACAAACGTGGTTCGCTCTAGACGCGAATCACATTTGTTGGGGGGCATTTGTTGACCTACACTCTACAGCCAAAGTAAAGAAGACAAAAAATGAAGTATATAAAAATACCTCAGCCGCAAATCCAACTGCCCATCCCGATTTTCTGTAGAAAAATCTCGCTCAAGCCGCATGCTACAGTGCCCATACCCTGGGTAAACGGCGCCGAATACAGGTCTTGTCGCGTACGTGACCCCCCGCCCTCCTTGGCGTCATTAAAAGGAGGCCGAATGGAGCCTCTTCTGGAACACACACGAGCTTCCAAAACTCTCTCCTTCGCTCTCTGACGCAAAACCTCCGCAGAAGAAATCCCCTCTCATCCCGACGGCTCTTCGCAAACCTCACGACCCGAGCTCGCCTCCCTCTACCTGTTCGCAAGCCAGAGGTCGGCCCGACGCCAGGCTCTGATAAAGCCTTCTCAGCCGAGCTCCCCATCCCCTCTACTCTCTGTGACCAAACTCCCCCAAGCCGCCTCCTCCCGTCACCTCTATCCCGCCGACCCAGAGAGAGAGGGAGAGAGAGAGTGTGTGTGTGTGTGTGTGAGAGAGAGCTTCTTCCCCATACCTTGCCCTAGCCGAACCCCCTCCAACCAGTCGCCCCGCTCAGCCCTTGCCCGCCGATCCAGAGAGCAGAGAGAGAGGGAAAGAGATAGAGAAATCCCTGCCTACCTCGATTCCTCTGTTGCTGCTCGACTTCGCTCCCTCTCCGACCTTCCCTGTAGGACCGGAAGTTACGACATTTTGATCGGAAGCCACACGGGAGCTCGCTCGCGTGAAGAAACCTCCCCTCCTGCTGCTCGACTTCGCTCTCTCTCGACCTTCCCTGTAGGATCGGAAGTTACGACATTTTGAATAGAAGCAACATTGGGAGCTCGCTTGCTTTGAAGGTAATTCCTCCCCTTTCGCGTGCGCTCCCTCAGCCAAATCCCACAAATCCACTGAGCTGCAATAAGGGAAAGTGAGGGATTAACTCACTGTGAGGTTTAACATTTCCTTAATCCTGTCATAATCTGATCAAAATTTATTTAATTATGATTATTTTTAATTAGTTATTATTAATTATAAATAATTATAGTTAATCATTAATTATGATTTATTTTAATTAATTATATTTAATTATTTTCCTAATCTTAATTAATGGTTATTCATAATTATTTATAATTAATTCTTATTAATTATAAGTGATTATAATTAACCACTAATTATGATTAAGTTTTGATTAATTATTCTTAATTATTCTTAATCTTAATTAATTATTATTCATGATTATTCATAATTAATTATTATTAATTATCATAGTCATAATTAATATTATTAATTAAATTACTCTTAAATTGTAATTGGATACTAAAAAAAGAGAAATACAAAGAATGCTCTTCCCTTGCCTCGATCCTCGTGCCACGAACCACCGCTGGTCGTCAGGTATAACCCTCCAACCCTAAAACTCCGAGAGCCCGCCTCGAGGCTTGCAGCGCGACAAAATGACCACCTATACACGCTTTTCTTAGCGTGGTGGGAGGAAGTGCGTCGCGAGGCTTGCAACGAATCGGGTAATCACTTCGAGAGCTCATTCCGTCGTTTGCGACGCACCGGCAAACCGCCTATACACGCTTTTCGTAGTGTGGTGGGAAGGGAACCCGGTGCGGCGCCTACGACGAAGTGGGTGATCACCTAAAATCTCTTTTTCGGCATTCGCGGCGCGCCGGCAAATCGCCTATACACGCTTTTCGTAGCGTGGTGGGATGGAAAGTCGGTGCGGCGCCTATGGCGAGAAGGGGATATTTGTAAGTACCCGCCCGCGGGGAAATAATTGCATTTTTCAAACAGGTACTGTCGAAGACCCATACACGCTTTTCGTAGCGTGGTGGGGGATTGAAGATTTTATACGGCCGCGGTGTCCTCGAAAGAGGGCACCTACCATACACGCTTTTCGTAGCGTGGTGGGAAAGGCTCAATTTTCCATAATTTCCCCTAAACGGGGGAGACGCCGGGAGGCTGCCGAAATTTCGGGTGAAACTTGAGACCATACCTAGACTTGATTGAACTCAAAATAAGAAGAGGACATGGACTCAAATTTGAACCAATGGCGAATTAAAAATGAACCCTAATGGACTCAAACTTGAATTCAAACAAGTAACAATGAACAACAAGGAGCCAAACTTGAAAACTCTTGGACGGCAAGGGACATAGAACTTGAACTGAACTTATTCATGATTTGAACACTTGAACTCAAGTAAGGACTTGAGCATGGACAGCAGGGAACCATTCCTTGAATTCAAATGACTTGGAGCTTGATTTGAATGAAAGATAACAAAAGACTTGAGCTCAATATAAACAATAAAGGACTCAAATGAACTAAGTACAAAGAGTTTGACATGAACTCAAATTGGACCCAGATTTGAGCAAATTACAAAGGGTGTGGACTTGACATCAAACACTCAACAAAAATTTGAGCTCAAGCAAGAATTTGAACATGAATCGAATTTGACATGAACTTCTACTCAAACTCAGCCCAGAACTTGAACTCAAGATTGAATCTATTTCAAACTTGCTTATGAGTTGAATAGCATGGAATTTATTACATGCAAAGAACAATATGTTGAAGCAAAACTCGAACATTGAGTCAGCAACATTCAATGCTTGAAATGAAGCTCTTAATTGGGCAAGATGACAGATTAACCATGCAAGCAAGGATCAAAGGAAGAATGCAATGATATGCTTGTAATTAACAATACAAGATTTCTAATAGAATGCTGAGAAGTGATCACGGCAATTAAAGTGCAAATTCCAATCAGCAAATGATATCAAGTTCATCATACATACTACAAGCCATCCTTCAAAATCAAAGAGTTTGCAACTATAATTTGTCTACAAGCAATAGCAAAATTACTAAAGATGTATCACATTTGAAAGCAAAGACCAAGTGGAATATACAATGATATGCATAAGATTAATGAGTAATCAAAAGACTCATGATAAATTGCTAAATACATGCTTATGAGCTAATGTTAGCAAATGAGCATATAACATAAGGGTATATAAGTCACTTTGACCATGGATAGTATATTCATGAGGAGAATATGAAGAACATGAAATGAATGCCGGTGCTTCCCCTTGCCGGTCAATTTATGAATGTAAAGGATCAACGTTAGCATGCAATCAAGCATATCGAATCTTGCAAGCAGAAAATAATGAGGGTCGACATGTAATGGTTATGATGATTCCTTCGTGTGTACCCTCCTACGAGCCACTACAAAAGTTCATCATGCACACAACATACTGTCTACAAGTAAATACAAACAATCTACAACAAATATAGATACCCGTCAATAATAATGAATTTGATAGAAGCTTGTAGTGTCTTGAAGATATAGACAGTAATTGCTAGAAGAATTGAAAGAGGCACAAGCAAATATACCAAATCTCAGTAAGCTATGGTGATTAGCATGCAATAATTGCATGAATGTGATGTTGGGAAAGATAGATGACAGATGCGAGCCGCTACGAGTGAATGTAAGAAATCTCTCCCGCATGCAGAGTACTTATGAACTATTTTAGCAAGGATACCGTGGCATCTCTACAGCTAACAACCATCCAATGGAAGATATATGTGCTCAAGTAGTATGCAGTTGAGGTTGCAATATCACTACAGTCGAGGCCGGTTCACTTGTAGGCAAACATAATAATTCTTTGTGAGCTACGACAACCAATAAAATTACTCGTGGATAACAACAGTGGATAGGTAGTAAGTGCAGTAAATCCTCTGTGGACACAAGTACATATGTTCTCCGCAAGCAAGATTACAACACATTCAAATACCTACGAACCATCCTAGCATTGAAGGAGGCCCATTCTACATTCAACATGTTGTCTGCGGGCAAATGAAAAAGATCTGCAATACATACAAGTTCCCTACAAATACAGATGTATGCACCGCATGTCATCTGTGGGTAGATACAAAATGACTTCAGTAAATGCAGTATCCTGTAGTCAATTTCAGCCCGTGAATGAATACATCTACCCGCAACAACGGTGGATGTATTGTAGGGATCAGAACCATAGTGAAATGCATAAAGACTTGCAATGAATGCAAATATCTACCAACAAAAGCAGGAGATTCGTTGGTGCACAACAATCCAAATGCAGAGAGCAACAAGTAGTGCACGACAGTCTGCCTGTACAAAGCAGCAAACAACTCAGTTCACGAGCTGCTGCACCACGCCACCGGATCCGCAACATTCATGCAAGCGGACAGAAGGCATTTAGAAATGTTCCAAAAGTACCCCCGCACATGCACCATAATATGTATACATATAGGTACACATAAGGGGATGTACTGAATACCTGCATGGGCCCCGGCGAGTGTGTTATTGGTACACACGTGACGTCTAGGGATGCTGCGCGGGTCAATGAGTGAATTCAGGTTTGAACCCGATCCTTATATAAAGGTCAATAGGAGTCGACAGGGTTCGAACCATCAAACAAATATATAGTTGTGGCAACCTATATATATTTATTTTAATGCATTCATATTAGGCCTTCAAGGCCTATAATCAAGAGAATTCACCAATAAAGGTGCAAAGCCTACGAAACTCGACCCTCTATCGACAACCCGACAGAGTTGACAGGGTTTAACCCATAAATACAAAGGACCTTAAGGTCACCCCGATGATGGCCGCGTTGATTGCAGATTTCAACCGGAGGGGTTAACTTCAAATATTTCAAAATGCCCTCAAACCTCAAATATTTTTTAAGTGACCTCAAGGTCACCCCGATGATGGTCGTGTTGAACACAGATCTCAACCGGAGGGGTGGATTTCAAGTATTTTCATAATACTTTCCAAAACTCCACAAAACTCCCAAAATCTCAAATTCCCTACAAAATTCAATCTTCTGAAAAATTTCAAAATTCCAAAAATCCCAAACTCCAAAAATATTTAAAACTGAGATTCAACCCATTAAATCACTTAAAGCAACACACTTCCACCCTCCGCAATAGTTTGCCGAGGTGGACAAATTAAAATTTACTTCAGCTCATAAAGAGCTAATGCCTGGTCGAGAATATCACTAGGATCCATTCTTAAATAATCTCCTGCCAGCAAGGACGTGGTACGAGCCCTCTAACCGGCAGTTTCGCCGCCAAATGGCACTGCAGCATAAACGGTTATGACTCGAGGCCCTCTGAACCAGGTGGTCGCCACCAAATGGCACCATTATATTATGGTTATGGCCAGAGCCCGTATGCTCCCCAATGGCATCAAATCCTTGAGACATGAATCAATAGGATATGATTGATAGGGCACAAAGCCCTCTGTTAGCTAAGGTGGATTCAAATTTGTCCCCTTAGGGAAATACCCACCCCAGGTCTACAAGGTACCCTTGGACGAAGCAACCCATGGCTGCCGACAAGGATCCTTCTGTCAGGTTGGGTCGACTACCTCCTCTGACTAAGTAGACCAGGGACCACGATGGCCCGGGACGACGGAACCATGGGATCTTGATCGGGTCTATCATCCATTCCCCCACCATTCGCTTTAAGTGCAAAGTGGTGAAAACTTCTGTTTTAAATATTAAAGTCTTCAAATTTTTCAATATCCTAAACCCATTGCTGCTACTATATATCAGACTCACGTATTTCTACGTATCTGATTGACGACTAGCCTTAATCGAAAGTTCTCTCTCGTTACCGGGAGGGGTAATTAACTATAGGGGCTTGCGCCTATAGGAAACCAGAACTCAGATCATAAAGTCCTCGCAAAATGAGGGCGAAATCTCTGGGTAGTGTCTTATCTACTATCTCATCTGCCTTCCAAAATTTACCTCGGAACTTAGTTCGTTAAAACTCCCCCCTAAAAGAAAGCATAAAAATGCGGGCGGAGGCCGGGGCCGAATTTTCGGAGCCCACAGATTTCTGGCGACTCCGCTGGGGATTGATTTCTCTTTCCATCTTTGGCTAGTCATCTCAGTACTATCGTAGCAGTCAAATCATCCTAGATTCAAAATTTTGAATTTTCTAAAATGATCGTTTAAAGAATTTAAATTCTGAATTTTTCCAAATGATCGCTCAAACGAATTCATCGAGATAACATGTTTAGTAGGATTTATATATTTATTTTATTTGCTTGCTAATATTTTCTGCTTTATTTTTATCTTTTGTTCTGTGCAAGTCTCTGGATTTTGAAAGTGTGGGGTGATGTATCAGATTCTGATTACTAACCCTTACCTTTCATTCATACAGATGGATCTACAGAATGCTTCTGTTACTGCCCAATTTCGGGCCCGGAAAGGTCAAATTGGACGTTTTTTGGGTCCCCAGAACCGTTTTTCGACGTTCCGGACTCAATTTTGGCACTTTTAAGGCCATTCGAGACCTCTACACCCAAGTTTGGTTTTTTGCAAATATCAATTTGCACGAAAAAATTTTCCTAAAAATTGTAACACGTATTTTTGGACCACTGAAGTTTTGACGTCCAAAAATAGGGGGCCAACTGATACGTCATCAAAAAATTATCTTGATCGGGCACGAATCTCGTAGCAAAATCAAGTTGGAAGCTTCCGAAATTAATTTTGTGACCATCTGAACTCCGATTTCAGTGAACTTATAGTCAAACTGAACGTCTCGGAAATACGAACCCAACGACACCAAATTCAACCCAATCCGAGCCTAAATGGGTCCAAATCAAGGGTCTGAAGCGCTGTTGGAAAGTTCAAACCATAATTTGGATTACCAAATGGATTTGAAATGTGACATGCTTATAGTCGAATCGAGCGTCTCGACAAGACCAATCCAACGAACCCAAGATCGCCAAATTCCGACATTATTAAGACCTTCAAATGTCCAGCAAACGGCCTATGATCAAGGGATTCAAGATCGGCCATCCATTCAAACCACTTCCTAACTACCCCTGATCTTCCACCTATTTACGGGCCATGCCACTCACGAAAATCTATAAATAGAGACCCCATTTCTCATGAAAGGGGAGACCTATTCCTAAGGAGAAAAAGAGAGAGCTCTTGCCCCCTTGCTCCTCCTCGACCACCGCCGGACCACCGCCTTGACGCCGGACCACCGCCTTGACGCCGTTGTTCCGCCGGACCACCACTTGAGGCCCTGCACTTCGCCGGACCACCACCTAAGGCCCTACACTTCGTCGGGCCACCACCTGAGGCCCTGCTCTTCGCCGGACCACCACCTGAGGCCCTGCACTTCGCTGGACCACCACCTCAGGCCCTGCACTTCGCCGGACCACCACCTGAGGCCCTGCTCTTCACCGGACCACCACCTGAGGCCCTGCTCTTCGCCGGACCACCACCTGAGGCCCTGCACTTCGCCGGACCACCACCTGAGGCCCTGCACTTCGCCGGACCACCACCTGAGGCCCTGCACTTCGCCGGACCACCACCTGAGGCCCTGCACTTCGCCAGACCACCACCTGAGGCCCTGCACTTCGTCGGACCACCACCTGAGGCCCTGCTCTTCGCCGGACCACCATCTGAGGCCCTGCTCTTCTCCGGACCACCACCTGACGTCCTGAGTTCTGCCGGACCTCCACCTGAGGTCCAAACTTCCACCGAAGCATCACCTGATGTTCAAAGTTATATCAGAACACCAACTAAGGTCCTCCCGACCTCTGACATCAGATTAAGGTCCTTCTGACCTCCAACGCGAGCCGACCACGGTCCTTCTGACCTCCGTCGACCTACCAATTCAGGTCCTCCTGACCTCTAACATCAGATTAAGGTCCTTCTGACCTCCAACGCCAGCTAACCACGGTCCTTCCGACCTCCGTCGCCCTACCAATTCAGGTCCTCCTGACCTCTGACATCAGATTAAGGTCCTTCTGACCTCCAACGTCAGCCGACCACGGTCCTTCCGACCTCCGTCGCCCTACCAATTCAGGTCCTCCTGACCTCTGACATCCTATTAAGGTCCTTCTGACCTCCAACGTCAGCCGACCACGGTCCTTCCAACCTCCGTCGCCCTACCAATTCAGGTCCTCCTGACCTCTGACATCAGATTAAGGTCCTTCTGACCTCCAACGCCAGCCGACCACGGTCCTTCCGACCTCTGTCGCCCTACCAATTCAGGTCCTCCTGACCTCTGACATCAGATTAAGGTCATTCTGATCTCCAATGCCAGCCGAATACGGTCCTTCTGACCTCCGTCGCCCCACCAAATAAGGTCCTTCCGACCTCTGTCATCTGATTACGGTCTTTATGACCAGCAACATCAGTCAACTATGGTCCTTCCGACCTCCGTTGCCTGACCAACAAAGGTCCTCCCGACCTCTATCCTCAGACTACGGTCTCCCTGACCTACAACATCTATCAACTACGATCTTTCCGACTTCCATCACCAAACAACGATCTTTCTGACCCTTGTCTCCCGCCAAGTACGGTCCTTCTGACCTCCGTCGTCTGCCAACTATGGTCAGCCGACCTAGCAAATGTGTATATATTAATTCTCACCATGAAATGCACTCTATATGATGTATATTGGCTATATCAAGCCAAGTCCTTCCCCAAAACGGAGGACCTCGTTTGTAAACAACTGCAAATACTAGTGGATTCATTCAAACTGGGCCAGGCCCCGTGGTTTTTCCCCCTTTCAGGGGTTTCCACGTAAAAACTCTGGTGTCTTATATGAATATGACACCCTTTCTCTTTCATCTGACTGTGTGCTGAATTTTCATACAATGCTAAGACGCTAAGCTTTATATTTCTCTACCGCCGCGAATACTCCAGGACGCAACAATTATACTCCATTGTGCTCCATATGAAATTTATTCTAAAAAAAGATGGAAATATTTGTACGTAGATGCTATGAATATTTTGTAATTACGGATCTGTTTGGGACGACTGTGGTGTTTTATAAAATTGGTTTGAAGTTATTATAGAGAAAATAATTTCGCTATTATAGTTGCAGAAAACAGCTTTTCACTATAGAAATTTTAAAAGGCTGTGATAGAGTATTAAAAAATTATCAGGATTAGTCCAAATTTAGATTAAGTCGTTCTGCAAGATATGACACCTATGTAAATACCTATATAAAGATTCTATAAATTGATATATAATTTGAAGAAAATGAAATAAAATTTTAAAAAGTGTTCCTCCAACAGCTCTCCTCCCTCTTCTAAGCTCAAAAAGGCTTCTCTTTCTCAAGCAAGAATTTTAACAAAAATAGTACTTAAATAAAGTTGCTATTGCTGCCTTAAAAGTAAATCTATTAAAAAGTTATCCCAAAACGTATCCTAAATTTGATAAAATAAAAATTACAGGTGTCATATTCTGTAATATCATAGCTGCAATTTCGGTTGCCCATCTCTTTCCATCATACGCTGTAAGAGGTCGATAAACCTAACAAATTGAAGTTACGTTCCTCATCATAGGCATGGCTGGCGTGAATGGGCCCACAACAACGTCACACCAAAATATTACAAGATTTCAGGTTGATTTGGTGCTACAAGTTAGACCATCATTTTTGAAAAATAATATTTTTTTTATAAATATAGTTGAAAATTAATATAAAGTTTAATTTTATAAATATTTTTAGAATGTCAAAATATATAAAAAATTGTGATAGCTTTCTTACTATTTTCTAAATTAATTTTTTAATAAAAAAATATATTAAAAATTTTATTTAAAAACCAATAAAATTACTATCTCAATATCTCAAAAGAAGCCTTAATAAGTAAGAAAACATTGCTGTTTTAATATGTTCATTTTGAGCTATCAAATAAACCTTTAGTTATCGAAAGAGCTTACTTTTTAATTTTTTACTTCCATCTTCATGAAAAGGATGCAACTCACCTTTGTTTGTCGGTTGGAGCTTTGGCTGCCAACCAATAAGTATTGGGTTGAAGTCATGTATTTATGATGTGCGTGTGAATTTGACTTAATTAGCCTAAATGTCAAATCATCCCCAAAAACTAAAAAAAACTACAATCAAGCAGAAAAAGACCCCCAAACAAAAAAAAGCTAGAAAACAAGATCTAGCAAAGAAGACATATCCAACCAGCAACCCAAAAAACCCTATGACAAAAAAAACCAAAAGCGAGAAGGGCAAAAATCCAAACAGCTAAACCCAATATTGCAAGACTTTTGGGATATAAATTTGATTCAGAAGAACGAAGCAATAGATTAGTCGACCCTGGTTGCCAAGAGATCATCCAAGGAGCGAGAATCTGGAGTTTAAGGGATGTTCATCATCATCCTAAGCATAGGAAAAATCCCCCCAGATCGTACGAGAGTATCATATGCTTTACCCAATAGGAGGCGAGCCAAAAAAACCAACACAAGGAAAGCAACATCCATATCACTGAATCCAACAAACAACAAAAGTTAGAAATAACACACTCAACATCCATGACTATATTCATTTCAGTCCACAGGGACCACATAGCAATGTATCAAAATGAGCCCCTAAAAAGAACCCAGAAAAGACCATCTCTCCTTAATAATATCACCATGCTGTCATTTCGACAATTTCCAGCAAATAACCCTCGAAATTGTGTAGCATAGGATAGAGATGCTTCCTAAAATATCACACAAAATTATCTTGATTGGGCACGAATCTCATAGTATATTCAAGTCAGGATTAAAATTAAATATGGAGTCATCTGAACTTTGATTTCATCAAACTTATAGTCGAGTTGAATGTCGCGGGAAGACAAACCAAACGACACCAAATTCAACTCGATCCGGGCCCAAATGGGTCCAAATCGAAGACTCGAAGCTCGTTTGGAAGGTTCAAATCATAAATTAGATGATCAAATGATTTTCAAATGTAACATGCTTATAGTCGAATAGAGTGGCTCAACGAGATGAATCCAACGAGCCTAAGATTGCTTAATTCTGACATCATTTGGGCACTCAAATGCTTGATCAACGCTCCATAATCAAATGGATCAATGTGAGCTGTTCATTGAAACACTCTCAACATGCCCTCAATTTTCTCTATATTTATATTGCATGCCACTCCCAAAAACTATAAGCAGACTCCATTCTTCTCATGAAAAGAGGGGATGAAGTGGAGAAAGAAAAGAAGAGCTCTAAGGCTGAAGCACCACCCCGGCACCACTGTTGGCGAACTTTCATTGACTGTTGCCGGACTTTTACCCAGCTGTCAACTGACGTCGGACTTCTGCCCAACATTTGTCACCCGCCAACTACAGTCCTTTTGATCATCGTCGTCTGCCAACTATTATTCTTCCGACCACCGTCACCCGTTGACTACTGTCTCTCTGACACCATCGTCTGCCGATTATGATCCTACTGATCAAACAAACATATCAACATTCTTTTAAGAACAACTGTTATGCTATTTCTCCAACTATGTATTATGTTATACACAGTGTATATTTGCTACATTGAGCCAGCGCCCTCCTCTGATAATGGGCATCATTTGTAATCAACCATCAATATTAGTGGACCCATTTCAATTGGGCCAGACCCCATGATTTTTCCCTTTTTCATGAGTTTCTACATAAAAATTCTGGTGTTTTTTGTGATTGATGCACCCAACTCTTCTACATGTTTGTGTGTTGGATTTTCATATAAAATTATGAGCTAAACTTTATATCTCTCAACTGTTGCGAATATTCTAGGACCCAACACTCCTAAAATTGAAATTAAACCGTCTCTCGTTTCTAACAATAGTCATCAGCGGGTGTCTGGTCACTAAGGGTGACACCAAGGATGAATGTTGCTAAAAATAATAACAATATTAGTATTTTATTCATATTAAATTCTAATATCAAAACATATTAAATAATTTTCAATCTCATCATAATATAATTATTTGTTTTTCATGATAATCCTACCATCACAGTACAGTTTTTAGAAAATGGGATATTTAAAACAAATTGCAATAATTTTGATATCAAGGTAGAAAAATAAAATAAAAAATATTTATATATAAAAGCAGAAAATATTTGTTATGTTCCCGAATAATTAAATGTCTTTAAATTTTTAATATTTATTAAATATCTTCAAAACTTATAGTGATAAAGTTTTTTTTCTTCCAGGTTTCGAATGTTCCTCTAATGGGAATGTAGAGCTGGATTATTCACCGGTGGGGTTGTGATAATGCATTTGGTCTCATGTTATTGTCCACAACCTTTAAATTATCTCGAAACAAATGTATATAATAAAAAATATCTCACCGAAGGGCACTTTTTTAAGATGGTCTGATATATGTTTCGTTTGGGATGACTTACTGTTTTTTAAATAATCTTTTTATATTAAAATTTTTATTTTAAAAATTTTTTATTAAAATTTTATTTTAAAAAAAGTAAGAAAATTATCTCTAATAAAATCATATACTCTAAAAAATTATAAAAAAATAAAAATAAGAAAAAAAAACTCTGACAAAATTTTTTTTTTAATTAAAAAATCATATACTCTAAAAAACTTTAGTTAAACTAAAATTAAAATTTTTTTAATTTATTTTAAGATGAATATAATCAATATATCATATTAAGTATGAATTAAAATTTATATTATACTCTTTCACAAAAAATTTAATATTAATTAAATTTTTATGGAGAATTTGATTTATGCGCTTTTCTATTGGTAATTAATATATGATTATACTTTTTTTTTTCAAATTTAATTAATAATATATTTAAATATTGCTTTATGGTGCAGAATGTTGGCCATTAAAAGAGAAGCACAATACTAAGTTATGTGTTGCGGAGATGAGGATGCTTAGGTGGATGAGTGGATTTACTCTTAGAGACAGGATACGAAATGAGCATATACGTGAAAAGGTTGGAGTAGCTCCAGTGGAGGATAAGATTAGAGAGAGTCGCCTTAGATGGTTTGGTCACATAAAACGGCGGCCTTCCGATGACCCAGTTAGGAAAGTAGAGGTATTAGATTTGACTTATGTTAAGAAAGGTAGAGGTAGACATAAAAAGATTTGGTTAGAAAATATTAGAAATGATCTTTCTCTATTAGATTTAAACGAGAATTTGACTTTGAACCGGACACAATGGAGAAAAAGGATTCATGTTGCCGACCCCATGTAGTGGGACAAAGGCTTGTTATTGTTGTTGTTGTATTGTTGAATAATATATTTAAATATTAGTGCAACCTTTAAAGAAAAAAGGAAGCCACATTCCCTGCAGTTCTGTGGTGCCACGTGTAATATTATTAGTTTGTTCAAGAGGGGCCAGCTTCAGCACAGGCAGCTGTGGGTTTCCATTAATTTTATAATCAGCCCATTCATAGGCTCATCTAATGTAACGATTTCCAATTTCATAAAATTTCTCAAATTTTATAAGAAAAATAAATTTATCTTTACACTTTTAGGAGCTCTTCGTTTTGCTAAAAAAAGAATTGCAATGTAAAAATAATGTGTAAAATAACTCGTGTAAAAAAAAAATATTTTAGTGTTATTTAGATTAGTTTAAAATAAATACAGATGAATATTTTTTTTGTTTGATTTGAAGCAAAATGAATGTAGTATAGAATTTAACAATAATTATGACGGTTGGCGACAATAACTGTGGTGGTATCTGGCAGGCGGTGGTTGGTGGTGGCGGTGGCGGCGGCCGGTGGTAGGTGGCAGCGGTTAGTGGTGGCCTGTGGCTGTGTGGAAGGGGTGGCGACGGTGGCTTGAGTATTGTGGTGGCTAAGTGGCTGCTTGCAGTGAAAATAGTATCTGTTTAAAATTTGCTGAGTTTATTTTACATCGAAAATAAGCTAAAATAGTTTACCATTTACTTTGTTTTGCATGTCAATTTCATTCAATTAAATACCAATATTTTGAATGCAATGTAAAATGAATACTTTAGAGTTGTTCGAATTAGTGTAAAGTACATTCAGGTGAATAATTTATTTTGTTTGATTTGAAAGAAAATTAATGTAGTATAAAGTTTAAAAATGCGTTGGTGGTCAATAACCAACGATGGTGGTGCTGCAGCCCGTAGGGGGGGGGGGGGGGTGTTGTGGGCCCCGATGAGTGAGGTGGCTGGTGGTGGTGGTGGTGGCCGATGGCCAGGGGGTGGTGGTCGAAGGATGGCGGCGGTGACCGCAAGTGGTGGCCTAAGACAGGTGGAGGTGACTAGTGACGGTCAAGCAATCTTGCTTACGATATAAAGCATTTTCACTCGAAATTGAACGAGTTTATTTTACCTCAAAAATAAATTAAAATGATTTAGACTATATTTATTTTACTTTATTTTGAATTCTTTTTTTATCAAATCAAACATAAAAATTGTTAAAATTCACTTTATTTCAACCAAATAACCCCTAAATAATTATTTTGCACCAACTTTATTTCAAATGAAGCAGCCTCTTAAAATTATATATATAAATAATTTACAAGCAATCAAATAATTTAATCCCTGAAAATCTGGATCATGTCACTGGCCACTACACTATCATTATTACCAAACATCAAATTAATTCCAATTATTTGTGTTGGCCCTATCAATTCAGGACTGCTCTTCTTTTTCAGGACATATATCGAAAATAAAAATTGCAGTTTGGCAATGCCATGATTATCACTTCACAAAATATTATGCTTTACCTTTAACAATTTATATTTTATGCAGCTTTGAAATGTTTATGTAAAGAGAAATTTAAATTTAATAACAATTAATTTCAATAATTTAGAATCATGAAATTAGCAATCAACTAATTACTATAATTAAATTTATGGTTAACTTATTAAATACCAATTAAAAATTAACAATTTAATAATCATAATTATGCCTTCCAAATCACTATTTGATAACACTAAATTAATGTAATTAAAATTTATGTTTCTAATAAAAAAAATCATTATTTATCTCAGTAATTTTTTTGGGGTGAGCACATGAGAATATTCTAATCCTTGTCATTTTCCATGTCATAGTCTAAAATAACTTTTTATTAGTAAAAAATTCTTTGAATGGAAATTTAAAAGATTAAAAATAAATGATTGATCATCAATCATAAAAGCTATATGTCTAAGAGTAATTTTCAAATGTATCACTCTGTCACTAATCAGCACTAATTAGAATAGAGTAGAAGAGACCATCAAAACTCTCCATGGCAAGAAGGCAACAAACTCTTATAAAAAAATGTGACACCTTTCAACTCCTCATTGGCTATATGAAGGCAAGTGGGCTAATCAAATAAAAATATATAAGAAAAATTTTTCAAAATAGTCCCTAGACTATTACTGTATGTCCAATTTAGTCTTAAAATGTTATATTATCTCAATTGATCTCTCTACTATACAAATTGATCCAAAATAATTTCTTATATTGTAATTGTAATATAAAATTAATACCAATTTAGGCTTCGTTTGGTATGGCTTTTTTACTGCTTTTTAAAATGGCTTTTTAGTACAAAAAGTACAAGAAAAGCTGCTTTAAGAAGCAGTAAAAAAGTTGTCCCAAACGAAGCCTTATTCTATCGATTTTAAAACTTGATTTAATTTAGGCTTCGTTTGAGACAGCTTTTAATTGCTTTCTAAAACAATCTTTTAGTACAATTTGTTTTTGAACTATAAATATTTGTAGAAAAAAGTGCTTTAGAAATCAGTATGAAAACTGTCTCAAATAAAACCTTAGACTAGGTTTGAGACATCATTCTTAATGCTTTCTAAAGCAACTTTCTAGTACAACAATTTCTAGTTCAAAAATTTTTTATATTAGAAAGCTTCTTCAGGAAGCACTAAAAAAGTCATCCCAAACAAAATTTTAGGCTTCGTTTGGGACGACTTTTTTATTATTTCTTAAAACAGAGTTTTAGTACAAAAATTGTAATTTTTGTATTAAAACTCCATTTTAAGAAGCAATAAAAAAACCGTCCGAAATGAAGCCTTAGTCTCAAAAGGATCATTTTAAATCTATTTTGAGGGACTAAATTGGAGTAAAATTATATTGTGGGTATAAAATAATTATATATGAATATTTAGCTAATTATTTTGAAATTTAACCCAAAGCATATAAGATTTTTTTTTAAGAAAATTTTTTATATATTTATATATACCATTTTGTACCATATAATCAATTGTTATTTAATTACTGAAAGGTAAAGTGGTCTGCTTTCAATCAAGGAATACTTCCAAAGAGGTTCAATAATTTTAGCAGAGCACAGCTTCCTTGCTTCTCAAGGCTTCATTTTCCAATCAGAAATCATAGTCCCAACAAATATGAAGCCAGTAAGTACTCTGCCGTTTCCAGCCTTCAATTTTGGCCTGACTTCCCCCCAGCTGTGGAGAAAAATATTAAATCCATGTTTTTGTTTAATTATAATTTTCTCAAAGATGAGAGCTATGCCCCAAATATATTAAAATTATAAAAAAAAGTACAAAAAAAAAAAAGAGATAAGAATACTAAAAAAATTGAAGCATCTGAATCTGAGAGATGCTAAAAAAATGTTAAATAGATATGACTAAAAAAATTCTATTTTCATTATTATTATTCTTATTTAGTATTTAAAAGTTATTAGATGCCACTGTTAAAATAAATTTTAATAAATTTTGATAAGAGATTAGAAGATAAAATAGACTTTACATTTTACTATTACTATTAATAAAATAATATTAATAGTTGCGGACTATAATATTCGCGGCAGTAAAGTACAAAAAACTTCACGTCTTGGCGTTGCACGAGTATCCAATACACAACCAGAGAAAAAAGAAACACCAAAATTTTTTTCTTGTAAAACCATGAAGGGAAAAACCACTGATTCCACCAGTGTTTGAATAGATTGGCCTGTCATTGAAATTGAGAACGAGCAGATTATAGTAGTCAATTGTCGAGTTGAAATCTAGTGACCAACAAAAATTGGGCAGAAATCCGACAGCGTTCGGTGGCCGGGGAGAATTCGGGCGTTAATTGGTTGCCGGGCGGAAGTTCGATGTCAGTCGGTGGTTAGGTGGAAATCCAGCGTCGGTCGATGGTCGAGTGAAAGTCCGACTTTAGTTGTTGACCGGGTGGAAGTCGCGTGTCAGTAGGTGATCGGGCATAAGTCCGATCTCAGTCGATGGTTGGGCGGAAATTCGATGACAATCGATGGCCGGGCGGAAGTCTGACGGTGGTCGATAAGGAGTCTAATGACAAGAGAACTCTAGTTTCGATCTCTTTCTAGCTTGAGTCATCTTTTTATGAGGAATGACAAGTCTATTTATAGTTTTTTGATTGTGGCATGACTAGTAAATATGAGGGAGATTAAGGGTAAGTTGGGAGTGGTTTGAATGGACGGCTGATGTTGATTCCCTTGATTGTAGATCGCTATTGGGCATTTGAATGTCTCAATGATATCAAAATTCAGTGATCTTAGACTTGTTGGATTTGTCTCGTTGAGACGCTCGATTTGGCTATAAGCATGTCACTTTTGAAAATAGTTTGATCATCCAATTTATGATTTGAACTTTTCAAATGCACTCCGGGTCTTCGATTTTGACCCATTTGGGCTTGGATTGAGTCGAATTTGGTGTCGTTGGGTTCGTATTTTTGAGACATTCAGTTTGACTATAAGTTTTCCGAAATCGGAGTTTGGATGGTCCCAAATTTAATTTCGGAAGTTTCCAACTTGATTTTGTCTCGAGATTTGTGTCGGATGAGGATAAATTTTTGATGATATATCAGTTATTAACATAATGAGATGATGCATTATAATATTCTTTTAGCTTAAAAAAAATAAAATATATAATTATAAATTAATATAAAAATTAATGAAAAAATATATATTTATTTTAATCTCCATTGCTATTTGCATCTTTAATATTCTGAAGAAGAGTTAATTAACTCTTTTATTTTGTTTAAAGGGGTTTACATACGAAACCCCTAAAATATTAATAAGTAATAAGTAGTATTTTCATCATCTTTCATGCTATTACCAAAGTTAAAGGTGTTTGTCGGACATTCGCCGGATTTTGTCGTGTGCCGCTTTATTTGATGTCATTTCTTAATGAGCTCATGCTTGACTTTGTCCTCTCATCACACACCACGATGTATGGACCCACTATTCTCTCATCAATGGGCTCTCATGTAATGTCCTCAACTTTGTTGCAATGGTTATTAGAAATTCGATGGGAATAGAAGATAAGAAGAGTAGAGATCGAGAGAATATTATAACGAAGTGATCGATAGAGTGAAAAAATTGGAGTAATGACGAAGGGAGATTAGTGATGTGGTGTTATAATGAAGGATAAAAACAAGATTTTGTTATTTTTTATTTATTTTGATATTTTAATTATTATTGCTATAAATAATATAATTTATATGTTAAATATCTAAATTTAAATATTTTATGTGCTATATTTAGAAATTTTCCTTTATTTAATTTCAAAAGATATTTTCAGCTCCAATCAAGCCAGACCCATCTGCCCTGCCTTGACACCTTCCCCATCCTTCCTTATCAAAATACAGTAATCTCCATTTCCTGTGTCTAGATCACATCATTTTGCTTATTTCGAGAAAAAGTTGCTATGGTCCTTTTCTAGGACCTTTTGCTGTGACTTACCATAGGAAATATAACAAGCTGTCTTCTCCTTCTCACTTTTCTCCTTTTTTTAGCTACATAAATCCCACCCATCCTTGAGCTTACCTTCTCATATCACTTCTTTCTGTTCTCCAAACTTCTCAACTTGTACTGCCATGGGCCTAAGTGGAACTATAGATTACTTATCTGACTTGTTTCGAAGCACCCACAAGCATAAGAAGAAGAAGCAACTTCAAACTGTGGAGCTCAAAGTGAGGATGGACTGTGAGGGTTGCGAGCTCAAGGTCAAGAAAGTTCTCTCTTCCATGAAAGGTTATTTCTTCTCCCTTCTGAACTCTGTAAACCCTGCTGTTTGATTAATAATTTTTGATTTGTTGGATTTTGCAGGAGTTAAGTCTGTACACATAAACATGAAACAACAGAAGGTGATAGTGACTGGTTTTGTGGAGCCAAACAAAGTATTAAAGAAGGCTCAATCCACAGGGAAGAAGGCCGAGATATGGCCTTATGTGCCTTACAACTTGGTTTCCCAGCCCTATGCTGTTCAGTCTTATGATAAGAAAGCACCACCTGGCTATGTGAGGAATGTAGAGAATTTTACTGTTACTACACAGGGGAGCAGACAAGAGGAGCATCTCTCAAACATGTTCAGTGATGAAAATCCAAATTCCTGCTCTGTGATGTGAAGAAGAAGAAGAAGAAGAAGAAGAAGAATCCGATCTTTAAAACTCTAGTAATAGTTCTGAGCAGTTTGTTTTCTTGATCTGTTTGATGTAAAGTAGTGCAGGAAATATTTTCTTCCTTCTTCCTTTCAGTTTCATGTTTTGATCTGAAGAGTTTTAGAAGGTTTTTGTCTTTTTGATCTGTTTGTGTCCTTTCTCAATTCTCATGATTGTATGTTGAGGAGGTTTTGATGTGTGATATAGGAAGGTATGAAGAGTGAAGAATTCAACTCATGTTGGGAATGAGCTGTGGGAGTAGTAATGGAATCAGAGTTTCAGTCTTCGTAAAGTAGAATTTACTGTTTCTATCTTCTTGTTTGGTAATGAATCATTGATTGCACTTTCATGATTCTAAAGCTGTTTGGCATTCAAATTTAAGTAGGATTATGAAAGATTTTGCTAAAATATCTTATCAAATTGAAAGTATAATTCTCTAAAGATTTATAATTAATAGCCATATTTAAGTTGAAGCCTACTTATAGCTAAATAGCCTATTAGTGTAGAGAGTTGATATGATCTTTCGAATTCTAAGATTTCCTGCTACACCCACCCACCCTATTGGAAGGTCTTTGGGCAATCAGGGGATCTGTCGCCAAAGCTATCTGATTATTGAAAGGTACTACTAAGTCCAAACTGGCTATTTAGTGGGGTTTCTGGAGAGAACTATTAGCAATTTTCATATGAGCCTTTTGTTTGTTTTTCTTGTTTGATTACACATGTAACTTCTTTCTGATATAATGAAAATGACCAAAGCCAAATTTCCCCCAAAAAAAAATTGTAAGATTTCATTTCATTGTTTGGATTTTGAACATTTATTGCTTATGTTTTGTTTTGTTATTGAGAGCTCAAATGATCAGAGTTGAGCCAATAAATTAATAGATGTATTTATTTTAAGCTTAAATGCTTAAGTTTTAGAGTGTAAACTCAATACTCATACATACCTTAAAGTATATTTCCTAAGTTGAGAGGTTAGAATAATAATTATTAATACTTGGATGAGGGCCTTTTAATATCATTTGACTAACATGAACCAAGAGCAAATTCAAGCACATCAATTACATCATGATTTTGAGTGATTTTTTTTAAATAATTTTAACCACGACGCAAAGGATCAAGATTTATGAAAGTAAAAAATTTCATTACCTATGTAGTGAATATTAAATAGGGTAAAAAATGAGTTTGATATATGCTATGAAATGTTGACTCATTAGGGAATATGAGCATATTAGAGCCAAACTTGAAAGGAGAGAAAATAATAAGAATTTTGTGCAAACATGATCCTACTTGACTTGGAAGGATTATTCTGTGCGAAATATGAACGCGTTCGGAGGAGAATTCGGGTGCGCCACGTCACCGGATGCACTGGGCCCCGGTGACGTGGCGTGCCTGAATTCGCTTCCGAAAGCGTTCGGATTCCGCACATAATAGCTTTTCCTTGACTTGAGGTTGATTAAAAAACCCCAATCATTGTAGCATCTTTATAACTTTCTAATTTCAGAACTCTCTTCTTATTAAAATATAATTTAATTTTAATTCTTTTATGGTTTTTTCATATCTTTAAATCTATTATTGTTTGCTTGGCGAGGTCTAAGATATTTTGGGATTATAAACCACAAGATGGTACATATTTTAACATAATAAAAATTATTTAAAAAAAAAAAGAAGCTTATGCCTATGTATCAAAACTAACTACTAAATATTTTCTATCATTATAATCCATAATGGGATCAAGAGCAATACTCTTATGTGATTTAGTGCATGCGAGATACAATATTCAATGCCATATTAGTGTAAAATGAGTGTGTTGATTCCTATTTATAAAAATAAATGTGATGCACAAGAGTGTGCGAATTATAGAGGAATTAAGTTAATGTGTCATACTTTAAAATTTTGGGAGAGAGTTATTGAGCATAGGTTAGGGCGTGAGACTTATGTTTCTCAAAATTAATTTGGATTCATGTCAAGTAGGTCTACTATGGAAGCTATTCATTTGTTGAGAGGTTTGATAGAGAAGTATAGGGGGAGAATAAGGAGGATCCAAATATGATATTTATTGATTAAGAGAAAACTTTTGATAAAGTTCCAAGAGAAATGCTATAGAGAGTTTTATAAAAGAGAAGGGTTAATAATGCTTATATGCAAGTAATTAAGTATATGTATGCAGGAGCTGTTACTTGTGTTCAAACACAAGGAGGTTGGACCAAGTATTTTCCTATTTCAGTTTGATTACATCAAGGATTAGCTTAAAGCTCATAACTTTTTTGCTCTAGTCATAGATGTTTTTACTAGACATTTGCACGAGGATGTACCTTGGTTTATGCTTTTTGCTAATGATATTCTTCTTGTTGACATGACAAGAGACAGAGTTGAAGTTAAACTTGAATTATGAAGGTCAACTTTAGAGTCTAAAGGTTTTCATTTGAGTAGATCTAAAATTGAATTCATGGAGTGTAATTTTAATAATAATAGACCTGATTGGGTGTGGGGGGGGAGGGGCTTTGTGCCTTTGGGCGATCAATTAATTAATATGAGTACATGTTTTAGATATCTTAGGTATATTGTCCAGAGTAATAGTGAAATAGAAGAGGTTATTATTAGTAGAACTCAAGTTGGATGGTTGAAGCAAAGGAATGCATCAGGCCTGTTGTGTGCTAGAAAAGTACACCTCAAACTTAAAAGAAAATTCTATAAAAATGGTGGTGAGACCTGCAATACTTTATGGCGCAGAATGTTGGCCATTAAAAGAGAAGCATATAATTAGGTTAGGTGTTGCAGAGATGAGGATGCTTTGGTGGATGATTGGCTTTACTCTTAGATAAAGTATGTAACGAGCATATACTTGAAATTGTTGGAGTAGCTCCAATGGCATATAAGATTAGAGAGAGTTGTCTTAGATGGTTTGGTCACATAAAACATCGGTCTTCTGATGACTCGATTAGGAGAGTAGATGTATTAGATTTGGCCTATGTTAAGAGTGGTAGGGATATACCTAAAAAGAATTGGTTGAAAAATATTAAAAATGACCTTTTGTGTTAGATTTAGATGAGAATTTGTCTCTTAACATGACACAATGGAGAAAAGGATTCAAGTACCTAACCCCATGTAGTGGGATAAAGGCTTGGTGATATTATTATTGTTGTTTTGATACAATATTCGATGATCGTAGAGTTTAAATCAATAAATTGTCATTGCCCTAATGTTGTGTCTTGTACATAATCATTTGAAATAAAAAATAAATAACCCGATGAAGGGGTTTAATTACTAAAAAAAACTTTTATGATATTAAGTTATTGGATAAGATTATATATGAGTATGAAATATAACCAATTCAGTAGAGTTTCCCATTTGAGAAGAAAAATATACGAGATAAGTATCTTCCTTCCACCCTAAGAGTATTTAGTGGAATTGAATGAATGATATTTTGATACCTTAATCAAACATATGCTAGACATATATGCCACATCACACCCAAAATTTACATCGAACCAAGCACTATCAATTTGTGGCAACTAAGCTAAGTCATCTTTGAGATTCATATTAACCATAAACCTCTTAAGATGATGGAGGCTAAAGATTTCAAGATTAATAGTAATAATAATAGTAATTTCTCAATCACACACACACACACACACACACACACACACACACACACACACACACACACACATACATGCGCGCACGCACGTACGCACGCACATATAGTTCTGAGATTAGTATTGATGATGATCATAAGTTGGTTGGTATGATTTGTGATTTTTTTTGATAATATCCACAATGGGGCCTACACGTTAAGTAAAAAGAAGGTTACGAGTCCTTAAAAGATCCAAAAGTTAACTAAAAATACAACTTTTGAAGTAAAACCTAAGAGCTGATGGATTAGATCTATTACAAACAAAACAAAAGGAAGGAAAAAGAAACCAAAGAAAGAAAAATCAAGAGCCAGAAGCTATAGATCCAATACCGAGGAAGCAGACTAACGATCCAACCAACCTACAGGAAGATATTAAAGAAGGAACCTGCAAGAGAAGAAGAATAAAAATTCCACCATGTACCAACATAGCTAACATGAATCCACTACAAAGACTTCCTCAAAGGCAACAACAAAAAGGCCAAACAACATCAGTAAAGGAGATAAACAGGAAACCATCAAACATATACAACAAACCCAACGATCGGACTATAACACCATATTGCCAATGACTCAATAGAGAAAACAATTAACCTTAAACAGTATCCCCTCAAGCAAAAAGCCAAATACTTCTGACAGAAACAATAACCAAAGAAACCCATAATCGCTCGAGCAGCAGAAACATGGAAGCAAGCCTACTTCCTTTTATGTTTCCTCTTCCGATGTTTGACACCCCCCAAGGAAAAGGCTTTATCAACTACACGGCTAACAGCCAAATTATACACGACATGATCTTCTACCACAAGCCCCTCCAAATCCTCCCCATCACCCCCACAAGGAAAGGAGAATGACTCATTAAGCCAATCATTATGATCAACACTAGAAGCATTCAAAGCCTCATTAGAAATAAGCGCTACAGGAACATCAATTAATGATACATTCGAGAGAACCGGTTCCAAAGAAGTAAGTGGAGTATCAATAGAAGCATCAGCCATCGAATCCCCACCATCCCTAGATGCCACAAGGATGGCAGAGACCACACCATCCAAAGGAACACTAACACTTCCCGACACAAAAGAATCGAAAATATCACCAGCATTAGCCACCGCATCAATACTAATGGGAGTAGTTACATAGTTAATTAAATAATTATTGACATCCATGATCTCGATATCACCTTGGATTATCACAAGCGAGAGCTAAAGGCAAAATAGAAGTCGAAGGATCAGGTTCATCCTCAACACAAACATGAGCACCCACAGGCAAAATAGAATGGGTGTTATCCTTCAATGGGTGTTATCCTTTTATCTTGGTTGAGCAAAATTCTGAAACGACTAGCTCAAATTAAGAATCCACATTTTTTAATTTGCTCTTCATGCTTGAATTTAATGAGCCTAAATTTGAGAGAAAATGATAGTTGATGTTATGAGCTCTCTTGTGGGATGAGCTTAAGATTGCTAAAATAATTAGGGTATTGAATAGTTGAGAAAGTTGATGTAATAATAACAAATATAAGAAATTTCTTATAGGCTTATAATTTTTTGTTAAAATTAAATTTCATTATTGATATATTTAGCCCAACTTTAATTCTCTATTGATTGAAATTTTTTATTAATGAAATGTCACAAAAAATTTCACTTGATTGCATTATTTTGTATTAAAAACATTTGAAATTAAATTTATGATTAATGGAAAAAAAATTCTCTTTTGCCGAGAGCACCCCAAAGCCCATGGGCTCCGTAGCCTTTCAGGAGCCCAACAACTACATAAAGGGCTCATGATTGCTGGGTTTTAAGGCACTATGGTTAGTTGGCTAAGAAAATTGTTATTCCGGCATACTGTGTTTTGACATTTTTGTCTTCCGTGAGGAAGTTTGAAGGCCTTAATCACTTGTTGTATAAAAAAAAAAGAGAGAGAATATGGCACTATGGCTCATCACAGGGTGTTGGGACTAGATTGGCCTAGGGTTGGCGAGAAGAGTAATGGAGGTTAGTGTGGTAGAGATCTTATAGTCACATGGTGACTGAGGGATTAGCTTGTGATGGTCATGAAGAATATATCATTATGATGGTATGATAGAGCACATTGTTGCTCGAGGTTTCAATGTCATGGAGAGGTGAGGTATTGCACATTGTTGCGGTGTTAAGTAGGATTAAGAAGGTGTTATTGTAGGTAAGGGTGTCAAGATAATAAATTATAATCGAGCCTGTACCCCAAGACACCCATGTTAAATTCACCCATGAGTTTCAGTCCGAAATGAAGGAACATTGTCGAAGGAGGCAAAGAATCTAGCACCTTGTTCAGGCAAAGTCGAACAGGCCGAACGAGGCAAAGAAGCTAGCGAAGTCAAATGGCAACGAAGGTGTTGAAGAGAGGAAGAACAAACTGTATTTAGGCGTAAGAAGAATTCCTTATTTTTAAGTAAGAATTGTTATAATTAATTTCATTAATATAATTTAAAACATAAATAATTAATTAGATTATTAGTGGTACAAACATTAATTAAATAATTAGTTTGTTAGAATAATTAATTTGTTAGTTAAATAATTGGTTGAGTAAATAGTAATTAAATAATTAGTTTTTTTAATAAATAACTAATTAGTTAAATAATTATTAATATAATTAGCAATCAAATACGTATTAAAATAATATCTAAATAAGTAATTAAATAATTAGTATTATAAATAGTAACTAAATTATTTGATAAGTAAGCTAGTTTCAAATTATATTATTTACAATTATAACTTATTAACAATAATTAAAATTTAAAACATAATTAGTATTTAATTTTTAAAACATAAATTTAATTTAAAAGACAAATTAAATATGAATTTTTAATGAGTTAACCGTCTTAAATCCTAAGTATTCTTGAAAATTGAGATATAGTTATTTGCTTTTTAATTTTTTGTGTTAAAAGTAGTTTGTTAGTATAATTTTTGCACTATTTTAATATTTATATTAAATAATTTCTACTTTCAAATTATCATGGTGTGATTATATCAATAAAAGATTGAGGGTATTTTTTAAATTCAATAGAAGATTCAATTTCAAGTATTTTGAAAATAATTTATGTTCTTATATATATATATTTTGAGAAAATCAAAAGCAATGCCCAAATATATATATATAACACATATGCGAGACTTGAACTTAAAACCTCTTAGTCGGGAGCCAAACTCCCAACAATAAATCCAGGAGAGCTGCATTTTTTTTTCATTATATATATTTTTGATCACTTATACACAAATATTTTAATACCTAACTACCAAATATTTTCACTCTTTTTGCTATAGAAGTTTTCAGATTATTAATTGTGGCGGTTCTCCATGGATTCTAAGTTAGGCCCATTATGTATTTTTGTCTAGGCCCATAGTAGTCCACTTAACAGCATTTTCGGATCATGGGCTAGGAAGCGTTAGGCACACTTTCTACGGCCTATGTGTTTAAAAAGGCTTTGCCCAATAGGCTTATTAAAATAGAGCGCTGAACAACCAAGACGTGCTTTTATGTTATAAGTTTATTTCCACACAAAATTTCTATTTAATTGTAAATAATTTATTATTTTCCATTTTTTTTAATGAACGGCATATTTTTATAATCAAATATGTTAGGATCTGTTGGACATTATTGTTATATCAAGTTCTTTTAAAAAATATTTGATTAGTTTCTTTTCAGTTTTCTAAGAAAATAAACCAAGTCATTTTTAAAAATACCTTAAATAAATTTTATTTTATTCTTTTCATTATTATTAAAACATGAATTTACAGCCATTCGGCCCCACACTTAACACTAGCCAGACCTTTATGGACCATCGAACAAGCTACCTAATCGCACAATCGACTAACCTTAAGCCAACCATAGGTCAACTCGATACCTACCTATGACTAACCATATGTGCCCCCTATTGGTCAACATTGAAATATTTTATTAAATACATTAATACATTTGAAATTCACCATTTAGTTCATTGTTGGTGTTGTTTAAAATCATCCAATTTGGGTTATTTTTAAATGCACCGCATCTCCTTCACCATATGCTATTGCCACTCCATATCATCCATTGTTGATATCAATTGTATCTCGCATGGCACCATTGCCATGTCGCTTACCAATATTTTCCCACTGCTCATCATCGTCAATCGTTGCCTAACACTGCTAGCCACTACTTGTTGCCACCACTATCAATCGGTCCTCGTAGCCTCCCACCAACCACCCACACTATTAGCCACTGCTATCAAACAACATCCTTGTGAAAAAATTATATTAAAGAATTAAGAAAAGTGAGGGGGTTCTTTTAAAGAAATTCAAGTAAAAAAAGAAAAAAAAAAGCTTCTAAAATTATTCTAAGACCAAGCAAACATCATAATGTATTTCGAATACAACAAATTAACTTTGCACTATATTTAGAATGCACTGAATTCTAAATACTTGCAACCAAACAATCATAATATTTATTAAGAATATATAGTATTTATTATTATAATATATCTATTATATGAATATTCTCCGTTACTATGCTTCCTTATTATTTTATTCTCTTACTTATATATATATACATGTTTGTACTAGTATCATAATGAGTAAGGAAGTAATAGTTTAAGATTTATGTCATTATACCCATCGTCATATATTTTTTGTCTCAATTCTCATGAGGGTCTTCAAGTATAACATCTGAAGGTAGTAATTCAAGAGTCGAATGATACAATCGAGTTGAGCAAATATTGAGCAAACATATGATAAGATTTTAATAACCGTGAGGATGACAATTCAAGTGAACATCATCGAGCATGGTAGATTAGAGGGATTAAAAAGAAGCTTCAATAACTCCTAAAAGCAATGTTCGAAACAAGTGCTAAACTAACACATCTTAAGCATCCGGAAATTATTAAGTGCAAAGTCTGGATGTAGCTCGCATCCAGACTCTAATGAAATCAAGCCACGTGGCTTGTACACACCTTGTGTACAGCTTATGCATAGGGTGTGTATAATACATATCCTGTGTACAAGCCACATGACTTGATTTCATTGGAGTCCGCACATCCGTACTCCGCACATAATAATTGCTCGCATTATCAATATCAAATAGAGAGCATAGTAGATAAGAGCATCCATTCATGGCAAGAAAACTAAACCACTTAAATTTCAAGATTTGATAAGCCAAGACCCAAAAGAAGCTCTGATAATTCCTAAAAGCAATGACTGAAAGCATTGATAACCAAAACATCCTTATGAGAAAGAATTTTGAACATCCAATATGAAATGAGGCAACTTCAACTTTTTCTTTCATCATCTCTCACTGTGACATCTCAGGGCTATTTCACTCACTCTCTCTCCCTTTTTTAGCTCTCTCAGTATCCCTCGAATTCACCATATTCCACCTTCTCTATTTTCCTTCGTGAAATAAATTTATACTACTCAAATAAATTTAAATACAAATATTTATTCACACAAAATAGAGATTTCAAGTAAAACAATAATAATATTGAACTTCTTAACATAGTTAACAAAGCCTAAAGGAATTCACATTAATTGGATCCCACATGACATGAAGAACTCACAGTGGGATCTCATTTGGAAGGGGCTTCCATCGTAGTCCACCTACATCCCATTACGGCGAACTTCCACCTTTACTCACAAGCAAAGCATCATACTTTTGTTGGAAAGAGCAACAACTAGATTGACTTACGGTGTGTGAATGTGGTGGCAGAACTAATGCATGTGAAGATATCGATAGGAGTGATAGTATTCGAATCTTGGCGATCAAGAAGTCGTGATTGGATCTCATAAGAGAACTAATCGGATTGACAACATGCGAAGTCCTGAAAATGGTAAGTAGTATTTTTGTTATTATTTAAAATTTTTAAGTGTTATATTAGTAAATGGTAAAACTTATGTGTCAAATATATCAAAAAATATTTTTTTTTATAGAAAAACCTCAAAGCAACACTGCCTCCTTTTAATTCAACCATTTTTTTTCCATATAAAGGTTTTATAAAAGAGAGAAGATCGTAAGATTAATTAATTATAATGAAGTAGGAGAAAAAGTAGAAAACTGTACAAATCTTCAATCAAAAAGATGAATTTTGAAGTCCATTTTACATGAAAAGCCAATCAATATGAAAAGAATAAATTAAGAAAAAAAACGTTAGGCTTCGAATCATTGAAAACAGGGGGAAAATTATCTGATTTGTCTTAAGGCTTATTTGACACTTTCTAGTTTCTACGACAATTTTTTAGTTAAAATTTTTATAAAAATAATGAAAAATAGTGACAAAAATATAATAACGCTTAAAAAAAGAAATCACAAAAGTCAAAAAGAAAGCTGGAAGTTTTAAAAACTTACCAATATGTCAATTATTAATTGCTGAGTGGGCCCCACCGAAATACATAATCGAAAAGTCAAAATTATCCTCGTTAAGTGAAAGTAACGTCCACCCAAAGTTTTTTTTTTTGGACGGTTAGGAGATTCAAACATAAGCCGTATGAGAAAAAAAGTTTCGCTCAACCAATAAGCTGCATGCAAAAAAACAAGTCAAGATACACCTCAATATATTGTGCTGCTACAAAAGGCGTTGCTCAAACAATTAAGAGCAATATAAGCTAAGGAAAAAAAAAAGAAGATAAAATAAAAAATGATATGCATAAGCATAACCAAAGAACGCAAAAGGAGGGCTCAAAATGAACCAAAATACATCCATTTGAGAGGACCGGTCATACCCACCGTTGCTTAGCTTGGTTGGTGGGCGAGCACGGATGGAAACTCCCCATCCCTAGTTCGATTCCACTCGAGCGGTAGCGCCCCTTCGGTGGGGGCCCCAAAGCGCCGGCTGCGGGTATAGTGGTGTGAGTTGCCCGATAAGTAGGCCGGGGTTTACGGACCACCAAGCGTGCCTGGCGAAGTCAGGCGTGGCAGCGAATGGTTCCTCGTCATCAAAAAAAGAGGATCGGTCATTGATGTAGATCCCTCTGATTACAAGAGCGACCATCCAAGGGGTGCAACCCCTGGTTGCCAGACTAGCATCAAAGTGACGACTGAATGAAGCATTACATTCATTATAACTGATACATCACCAAAAAATTATCTTGATCTAGCACGAAACTATTAGGCAAAATCAATTTGAAAACTTCTGAAATTAAAATTGGGATTATCCGAACTCCGATTTCGACCAACTTATAGTCGAACTGAACGTCTCGGAAATACGAACCCAACGCACCAAATTCAACTCAATATGAGCTCAAATGGGTCCAAATCAAGAGCCCAAAGTGCTGTTGGAAGGTTTGAACCCCGATTTGGATTACCAAACGATTTTGAAACATGACATGCTAGAGTCAAAACGAGCGGCTCGACGAGACGAATCCAACGAGCCCAAGATCACCAAATTCCAATATCTCTAAGACCTTCAAATGCCCATCAAACAATCCACGATCAAAGGATTCAATATCGGTCGTCCATTCAAACCACTCCCTAATTATCCTTGTTCTTCCTCCTATTTACGGGCCATGCCACTCCCAAAAATCTATAAATAGAGCCCCTCTCCTCTTAAAAAGGGGTACCTAATCCTAACGAGAAAAGAGAGAGATCGGAGATCGCTCTTGCCTCCTTGCTCTTCCTCGACCACCGTCGGAGTTCCGCCGAACCACCACCTGACGCCCTGAGTTCCACCGGACCACCGCTTGACGTCCTGAGCTCCGCCAGACCACTACTTGATGCCCTGAGCTCCGCCGGACCACCACCTGATGTCCTCAGCTCTGCTGGACCACAGCATGACGCCTTGAGCTTCGCCGGACCACCGCCTGACACCCTGAGCTCTCCCGGACCACCACCTGACGTCCTTAGCTCCACCTGACCACTACCTGACGCCCTGAGCTTCGTAAGACCACTGCATGACATCCTCAGCTCCGCCGAACCACCGCCTGATGCCCTGACCTCCGCCAGACCACAACCTGGCGTCCCAAGCTCTGCCGGACCACTGCTTGACGCCCTGAACTTCGCCGGACCATCACCTAACATCCCAAGCTCCACCAAACCACCACTTGAAGCCCTGAGCTCCGCTGGACCACTACCTGACGTCCTAAGTTCTACCAGACCACCACTCGAGGCCCAGAACTCTGCCAGATCACCGGGTGACCCCAAAAGTTTCACCAGTGTGACATCAGATTTTTACATACCCCAACTTCAACCCTACAATTGATACTTGTAATCTGATCACCCTTGAAGGCGAGTTAGCCCATTGTAACCTATTCAAGTGCTAGTGAACTCATTTCAAACTGGGCCAGGCCCTGTGATTTTTCTCTTTTCTAGGATTTTTCACGTAAAAATCTTATGTTCTATCTATATGTGTGAGCTGGATATTCGTGCAACGCCAAGAAGTAAAATTCTAACTCTATCACCGTGTATATCCTAGCCCGCAACAATAACCCACCAAAATAACCCTCTAAAATTGTTCCAGCCAACAGAAATTCCCAGGAATAAGAAAGCCCACGAACAAAGAATGAGGCCAAAGTTCATCGTAGCAGCAAAGTCAGATAGGGCCCCAAACTTCATCAAACTATTGAAGCAGATTTGTGAAATTCTCCATTTTCTTCCACTTGGCAATTTTCATATAGAGAGCTTTCTTAATCTTATGAAGCAAGATAATGTGCTTGTCAATATTAGAGCTGAATTCCCTACTGTTCCTTTCACACCATAGAATAAACAGAACATCATCTAGCATGTTGGAATTATATTAGAATGCTTGCATCATAGTTGGCCTGTAAAGAAAGCCATTCATCAAAGGTGCATAACTGTAAAAGAGAAGTCGTATTTGAAGATGAGTGTACTTCCTTTCATTTATGCTAATGCCAAAAAAATTTTCCCCTACCATAAAAACGCCAATTGGAGAGGGCATACATAATGATGCAAAATAAGTATGAAGAAAGAGGAAAACTCTCTTTGAGACTAGAGGAGTTAAAAAATCCCTCCAACCCATCATTGACGCGAACTGAGAAATAGCCATCTTCAATACAACATTTTATTCAGTTAATGAAAGTTATGGAAAAACCTTTCTGCAACAAACGGTGAAGTAAAAACACCTAGATGTCGTGTCAAAATCCTTGTGTATGTCGAGTTTGGCACGAAAAAAATAAAAAGAATCTCCCCAAATAGGCTTAGGCTCATCATGCTACATATCATTCGTCATAGCCAATAGAGGTATCAAATATTGATCCGACTTGGACCCGACCTGGAAAATTCCAGGTTGGGGTCAACGCATTTGCCTGCGGGTCGGGTTCAAGTTTTATTTTCCAACCCATTTATAAATCGAATCGGGTTTAGATTTTCCTACTCCGGTCCCGAGTTGCATCAGGTGTCCTGCAATCTCGCCTCAACCTCGCCTCCCACACGTTCGGACTGAAACCAAACCAACCTCCTTCACACTGATATATCATGGGATTAACTGCTTAAAATGTTCATAGTTCAAAGTCTCTTTACCATTTTCTTGAGTAGGAATCCACAACGACTCCCCAATCTCAGCCATCTTCAGAAGCTCATCCATGGCAAACAAATCCAAGTCTAAGAACATATATCTCTCAAGCGACCAATCAACAGAAGGAATCGAGGTTCTCACAAGAGGGGTAATGACGATCCCTATTGAGGTCGATGCTTCAGTAACGAAATCCGACACATATGAAAAGGTGGGAGGAGCCAATCTGAAAGCACCGAAGCCATTGCCTCCAACAACATGTTTAAGAGATGAGTTTGGCACCAGAGTTGAGATCAAACTCACTAGAGAAGAGATGAGGTAAAAGCATTAAAAATAGGTTATGAAGTGTCTAGTGTAGCGTCAGCCTTATGTCCCACACCCATGACTCGCCTCCCTTTGCTCACCCGTAGTAGTCCAGCTCGTGGCTTGACCGGTTGACCTCTTGCCTCTGTTAAAATGTTAGATCGGAAGTCAGATCGAGCACCAGCTTCATCAGTAGTTCGAATCATACAACGAATCCCTTGCCTGCAACGTCATTGCCGACGACAGGTGTCTACTACCGTGGCTGTTGGAGTTAGTTCCGGCTCAGATGTTTACGTTGGAATTATTGACAATCATAATAGCCAATATGGGTTTATTAAAAATAGAATCTCCACATATAAAATTTTATTTAGGGGTATTAAAATGGGTCAATAGGTCAGGTTCGGGTCCAACTCGAATTGATCCGGGTCCAAGCGGATTGACCCTAACCGACCCGATTTTGCAAACGGGTCAAGAATGCCAACTTGGTCCCGACTCGCACAGGTTATTGGGTTGACCAGACACGACCCGCGAACCTGGACCAGAACGCCTAAGCTGGAAGCAACTCCAACAGCCAAGGCGACGGATGTCTGCCGTCGGCGGAGGCCAATGCGCAGGGAGGTAGGCCAAGGCTGCGTGACACTAGGCCGAAGCCATATCGGACACGTCATAACCTATTTTTAATGCTTTTGCCTCATCTCTTCTCTAGTGAGTTCGATCTCAACTCCAATGCCAAACTCATTTCTTGAGCTTATTGTTGGAGGCAATGGATTCAGTGATTTCGGATCGATTCCTCCCACCGTTTCATCTGTGTAGAATTTCGTTGGTGGAGTATCGAGCCCATTAGGGACCATCATTACTCCTCCCGCGAGGACCTACATTTCTTATGTTTATAGGTCGCTTGAGAGATCTATGTTCTTATAGTTGGCTTTGTCTGCCGTGGCTGAGCTTCTGAATATGGTTGAGGTGGGGGAGCCGCTATGGATTCCTACTTAAGAAAATGGTAAAGAGACTTTGAACTATGAATATTATGAGCAGTTGTTCGCTCGTTGTATTGGTGTGAAGGAGGTTGGTTTGGTTTCAATCCACACGTGTGGGAGGCGAGGTCAACGTGGGACTGCGGGACACCTGACATAACTCAGGATCGGACTCGGAACACCTAATACTCGTAGGTGAAACCTGGGTTGATTTCGGATTTCTGGATTAATATGAATCCGACCTGATTAATAAACGGGTTGGAAAATGAGCACTGAACCCGAAAATTTTAGGGTCAGATCAGGGTTGACACCCCTAATCTTATTGGCATCTTAGCTCCGCAGGGATTTTCATGGCTCAGGTAACAAGAAGTTTTTTTGTACGTCCATCCAATGACTCGATTTTTCTAATAACCATCGGTTTGCGAGAGAGAAATTTTAAGTAATTTAAAAACTATTTAAATTAAAATCCAATTGTAGTAGTTTTAAATAGTTTTATTTTTCAGATGATTTTTATCATTTTAATTGATTTGATTAAAATTTTTTATTATGTTAATGATTTTATTAAAAAATATATATATTTTAACGATTAATCTGTTAATATAATAGTGTTCATCCGTCCTTCATCTTGCAATGAGGTAAAGACTTAGTGGGGGTTTTTTTTTCGAGATAATAATTATCGCGCTTTATTAGTTTAATAGCTATTAAAAATTATTGTCGAATCTTTAAAAAAAATATATAATATTTATAATAGTTTTAAAATTTTTATTTTCACAAAATAAAATTTCAATTATTTTTATAAATGTATAATAAATTTTTTTTGGAAAAAATATAAGTAAAAAAATGCGCTGTAAAAATAATTAAAAAAAGCGGACCGTTCAATTATTGACTGGTTCAGCCTCTTAATTTTTTTTTTTAATTTTTCTCCTCTCCCTCTCTCTCTCTCAAGCAGCGGTGTCAAAAATTGATCCGACCCGAAACCCGACTCGAATCCGACCCGAAAAATCCGGGTTTGGGTCAACCCGTTTATACGAGTCGGGTCCGGGTACGGATTTCCGACCCGTTTAAAAAACGGGTTGGGTTCGGGTTGACCCGCAAACACACGGGTCGACCCGAACTGACCCGAAAACCCACAGTCACGTCGCTCAGGGTCCGCACGTCAGGCCAGTAGTCTCGTCTGCGTCGGCGCGTCAAGTCTCCATCTCGACTTCTCGTCGCTTCAGGTCAGCAATCCGGACTGTCCGGTTCTAGTCCCGCGTGGTTCGCGAGGAGTCGGAGCATCCGTCTTTGCCGCAGCAGCGACATCCGACGGGTTTGAGTGACGGCGATGGGTTCGAGCTTCCGCTTCACGCAGTAGCGCCGTCCGACTTCCGCTTGCAGCAACGACGTCCGACTTCCGCTTGCCCCAACGACGTCGGATGTTCGACTCCCAAGCCCTACGCGTGAGCCGTGTTGATGCGACTTAGCAATTGTGCCTGCGGGTTGGCGGGTCGGGTCGGGTCAACCCGACAACCCGTGCGGGTCGGATTCGGGTTAGATTTTCTAACTCATTTAGTTAAATGGGTCGGGTTTGGGTCAACTCGTTTATGCCCGGGTCAATTCGGGTTGGACCCGAACCCGACCCGTTGACCCGAATTGACACCCTTACTCTCAAGTCTCACAATTTCTCTCTCACACTTTCACCATCTACCACTCTTTTTCTTTGAGCAATAATTAATTAATTATAGATCTTTCAAAGAAGTTTAAATATAAATATTTAGTCCAATAAAAAATTAAATTCATGCAAAAGAGTAATAATACTTTAGAATTAACAAAGCTTAAAAGAATTCATGATAGACTTGTCAAATATAAAAATATATCGGGCCGGAAAGATTCTTTAAATTGTGGTTCTATTCTTTATTGTTAATGAGACGAGCCTCCACCTTCACCCATGAGAAGAGCATCCGAATTTTGTTGGGAAGGATATCAATAGAATCAATGGCAAACAAAGATGACGATAAGATCCATTCATGTGAAGGTGCAATGAGATACTATAGTAAAGTTGTAATGCCGGAGGCTTCCGTGAGAGCTTCGATTAGACTGATAAAATGTTGAATTTAGCAATGATAAATGATATTTTTTATTGTTGTTTATAATTTTAATCATTATAGGAATAAAGAATAAAATTTATCTATTAAATATATTGAAAAGTAATTTTAGGTGTTATTTATATAAATAGAAACTGCCGAAAAAGAGAATTAATTTATGGAGAAATATTTTAAAGAAAAACCTCACAATTCGATAAGTTTTTCAATAAATTAATTGATTACAATGAAGCAGAACAGTACAAAACTGTTACAAAGCATCAATAAAAAAGATGAATGACTTATTAAATATTTCAAAGTCCATTTTACACGAAAAACCAAATAATATGAAAGGAATAAATTAAAAAAAAAAAAAGTTAGGCATCGAATCATTGAAAACAGATATGAAAGACTTTTTTTTTTTTGCAAAAAGACATTGTTGAATGGGTCAAATTTTAAATAGAAGGTTGTCTTAATTTTAATTAAGTGAAAATCGTAAATTAATTAGTTATGAAATGCACGCGCAAATTTATCATTACTGCTTCTTAATTTATGCTTTTTATCGTGCTCCTATTATTTAATTAAAATTAACCATCACGAGCTCTTATTTTAGGTATAAATGAGTCAAGTTTAAGTTTAGGGGTGTAAGTGAGCCGTGCCAGAGCAGGCTCGAGCTCGACTTCTTAAAAATCTTGTGAGTCGAGTTTATCGAGCCATGAGCTCGAGTTTGAGCTTGCTGCGGCTCGTGAGCTCGCGAGCCGGCTCGTCATTAATTAGTTATCAAATAAGTGCAGAATCGAGCTGCTTGACGAGTCAACCTGCAGTGCGACTAGTTGAGCTCGAGCTCAAGTTCGAGCTGATTTTTTACTGACAAGCAGGGCTCGATAAGACCACTACTCGACTCGTTTACACTCCTAGTCAAGTTGAACTCGAGTCATCTCTAATTTGAGCCTGATTAATTAATCAAGTTCGAGCTTGAGCTAAATTCTATTTGATATCAAGCTCATTCACGAGATGGCTCATCTATAAGGAAGAAGAGAAAATAATTATGATTAAAAATTTTAATATAATAACATAATAAAGATAATATCTAAAAATAAATAATAAGTAATCATTTGATATTAAAAAAATGAGATATAATTTTTAAATATTTTTAATATCTTTTGAATGAGCGACTCGTAAGCTAATATGTCTAGTTGAGGCCGGCTCAAACTTTGCTCGGTAGCTTATCTAGCTCGTCTTACTAGCCATTCAACGAGATGAGCTCAAATAGATTCACAAATCAGCTTGACTCACTTATACCCTTACTATTATTTAAAATTTGGGGATATAAGAAATTAAAATATTTTAAAAAATAAACCCTTTTGATCATTTTGGTCTTATTTGTTGCAATAGCCAATGATGAAGGCTTTGAATACTTCTTTATGAGATTTGAATTATTGGACTTATTATTAGCGGACAATTCTGATCAATTATTTTTAATACCCCCTCCCTCAATAATTAGAAATATTTGAATACCGCTAAATGTTTATTTGGAGATTTCTTCCAAACATCTATTCAATTGCTGAGTTTATTTGACCACCGCTAACGATTCAGTTGGAAATTTCTTCGGACATATATTAAAATAAAAAAAAGTGATGGCGTCCTTAACGCAATTTTTAAGTTTATAGCATATATTATAAGAAAATAAATAATTTATCTAAATATTAATATTTAAATACAAAAATGTTAATTCTGTAGACACACAGCAGAATTTAATAAATTTTTTATATATCTGAAGGCTTGAAGTTACTTAAGAGATTTGAGATAATAATTGTTTGATTATTATCTTTCTTTTTATTCATCTCTAATTTGGGCTGTCAAAATCGGATCATCGGTCAGGTTTGGGTCCAATCCAGCACTAACCCGACACTACTTGGCCTTATTCGAATCCGACCAACTTATTTATAGTACTTTTTAGAGTACATATTTTGATGAATTTATCCAAAATTTTATAACATTCTATCAGATGACTCATATCAAATTTTTTGATCATAAACTATCTATTTAACATTTAAATGCTTTAATGATCTCAAAATTAAGTGATTATGAGCATGTTGTATTTGTTTTATAAAGACTATAAGAAAACGACTATAAATTTGTTGAAGTATACTTTCACGTGATTCTAAATTTAATTTTAAAAGTTTTTAAATGTTGTATCAAGATTCATGCGGATCAAATTAAATTATCTTATGGCATATCAATGATGACGAATTTCAAATCAATTAAAATTTCTCTAAAATTATTATAATATAAATTTTGATGGATTATTATTATATTATACTTATTTAAAAATAAATTCAATAATTACAAAATCTATACTCTTTAGCTTTTTATTAGAATATTTACACAATTTCTTTCCATAGCAAAAATAAAAAATGTACAATCGATGATTAGATGTTCGTAGATCATTAGCAGCTGCAACTATGACAAAGTAGGTATTATATTCGATAGTAAAATTACTTCTGTGGAAGATAAAATTATGATAAAATCATGCAATAAGCAAACACCTCCAAACTAGGGGGTGTCAAAATCTGATCCATCCGAAATCGGACTCAGATCTGACTTGAAAAATTTCGGATTCGGGTCAACCCGTTTACCATACTAGTCGGGTCCGGGTTTGAGATCCCAACACGTTTATAAAATCGGACAGGGTTCGGGCTGATCTGGAAATCCGAAATCAACCCGGGTCGACCCGGAAATGAAGCTGCTGGCGAGCTTGCGGTCCATTGACTTTGCCTGGACTAAGCCAAAGCCAAAAGGTGTAGTTGTTAGATTTGGCGGTGGATATGAAGATGTCGGCTAATCATGTAGGGAAGATTCTCATTATGGATTTCAGCTCCTCCGCTTTGTGGACGGTCGAAAGACACCATAGCATGGTCCGATTGGTGCTCTCGTCCATGTCTCCCTCACCAGCGATAGTCGCCCGGTCCAAATATTTGTATTTTTCATAATTAGTTCAGCTTTCAAATCGGGTTAGGGTTCGAATTTTTGACCCGTTTTCATAACAGGGTCGGGTTTGGATCTGATCAGCTGGCAGCTGGTCAAGTTCGGGTTAGATCTGAAGCCGACCTGAACACCCATTTTGACACCCCTACTCCAAACAATTATTGAATTTTCATTTAACAGTATGTATTGCATTGCAAGCTTTACAATCCAAGAAATCTAACAATAGTTCCCAAAAAGTAAAATTATAGGGAGTTTTTAAATATAGAAATGGCGTTACAAATTAAAAGGGTAAATTAAAAAAAATATGATAAATAAATTCATAATAAAAAGAGCTTAAAAAATTAAAATTATGCCTAATCGTCCATTTAACTGATGACTGGCTGATTAGGCTTACTTCTAATTTATTTTTTTATTAATATATTTTTCTAATTATTTTATATATTATGTCCCATTTTAAAATTTTTCCATCCACTATTTATATATATATAATGAATATTGTTTCCATTTCCATCAATATATATATATATATATATAGTGTTTATTTATTTTGATGGACGCAATGCTAATCCATTAGCAAAAAAGGAAAGGCGAGTTATTATTGTTTTCTAATGCTTTTAGCCCCAATTTTCTTATCCATTTGAAAAACTTGATATTGGTATCATTCAAGAATATTTTTTTGGGCTACAAACAAAAGAAATCGGATAGTATTTCCTCTGATTTCAATGATTCGAGGCCTAACTTTTTTTTTTTTAAATTGATTCCTTTCACATTGGTTGGCTTTTCGTGTAAATTAAAATGGACTTTGAAATATTTAGTAAGCCATTCCTCTTTTTGACTGATGTTTTGTGAATACTTTTCTCCTGCTTCATTATAATTAATTAATTAATTTTACTCTTCTCTCTTATTTGTTTCTACGTTTATATTGAAAAAAAAATGGCGAATTAAAAAATAACAGCAGATCTTATTGTGAGGTTTTTCTATAAAATATTTCTCCGTAAATTAATTCTCAATATATAAAGCTATATTTTTTAATATATTTAACAGATAAATTTAATTATTTATTCTTGTAACACTTAAAATTTTAAATAATAATAAAAATACTATTTATCATTGCTAAAACTTAACATGTTTTTAGTTTGGTCGACACTCTCACGGGAAAAGTTCGTAACTTTTTTGTCACCAAGATCTGTACGCCATCATTTTTGTTATTTGCATTGCAATTTCACCGCACCATTCCATTGTACCTTCACACGCAGCCGTCTTATCACCATCTTTGTTGGCCATTGATCATGTCAGCATTCTTCCCAACAAAATTCCAATGCTTCTCTTTGTAGAGAACTAGTATTTGTTGTTTACGATAAAGAGAAAACAAGAAGACTAAAAGAGGTAAATGAAAATCGATTTCAATATATTTGGTTTGGTTTGTGCACGAAAAATTGGATTAGTAGCAATTGAAATGGCTAATATATTATCACAAAATAAATGAGTACGAAAGTGAGATGTTATCTGAAATTCTTGAAGAAGTCATCGAAGCCCGATAAGAACTGTAATTGTGGTGGCCAGAGCTCTAAACTCAGCCTCGGTGGATGAAAATCCAATGGTTTTCTATTTCTTAAATTGCCAAAAAATTAACGTGTTGCCAAGATAAGCACAAAACCTAATCGTAGACTTACAATCAAGTGGATCTCCAACCCAATCGGAGTCGGTATATGCAGATAAAGCAAGATGGCCAAGAAGAATAGGAAATCCAAACAACAAAGTACCTTTAATATATCTTAGCAGAAGTTTTTAACAATTTATAATCTCCTTCAAATAGGTGATGCATTTGTTCGCGTAGTTTATTTTTTGTAAAAGCATATGTGGGTGACGGTGAGAGTTCCGTTTTAAAGGGAACACAATTGAAGAATCTTCCCAATGATATCTCATCATGATTTTTTATATTTGACGAATCTATTTTGAATATTTTGAATTCTTTTAAGTTTTGTTAAGCTATTAATGAAGTACTTGAATCTATTTTTTTCTCTACTAAATATTTATATTTAAACTTATTCAGTTATTTAAAAGGTCTATAATTAATTAATTATTGCTCAAAGAAAAAGGGAGTAGTAGTAGCTGGTGAAAGGGAGAGATGGATGGAGATAGAGAGAGAGAGAGAGATAAAGGCAGAGAGAGCTATAGAGGAAGCTGCGATAGAAAGAGAAAAAAAAAGGCTAAGTCAATAATTGGACGGCCAGCCTTTTTTTTAATAATTTTTACAACTCCTTTTTTTTACTATTATTTTATTTTTCCAACAAAAATTGAGACGGTTTCTATCAATTTATGAAAAATAACTGAAAATTTGTTTTGTGAAAATAAAATTTTAAATTTTTTAAATTAAAAGAAAGATTCAACAATAATTTTTATAACTATTATACTAATAAAGCGAGGACAATTACTAATAAAATTTATAAACAAATCAATAAAATTTTTATAATCAAGTAAAATAATAATAATAATAATAATTTTGAAAAAAAATAATTAAAACTGCTCCAAATGGATCTTAATTTAAACAAATTTTAAATTATTAAAAATTTCTCTCCCGAAACGGATGGCTAATAGAAAAGTCGAGGTGCTTTGAAAGACGTCCAGTTTCACTGAACTTGGATTATTTTGCCTCTTCGATCGGCGAGATATACTGTGTTTCGGTGGGGCCAAGTAAGCAATTAATAATTGATATATTGGAAAGTTTTTAAGACGTCCAGCTTTCTTTTTGGCTTTTGTGATTTCTTTTTTTGAAGCGTTATTATATTTTTGAAAATTAAGTGCTATTATATTAAGGCTATGCGGAGTTTGTCATTTTCTATAAATCTAATTAAATATGTATGTTTAAAAAAATTATACCAGAATATTTTAATAAAAAATAATTAGAATAAATATCCAAATTTAAATTTTTTTATATATATTGTTATATAATATTAACATAATTTAAAATAAATTAAAAAATTTATTTTAATTAAAATTATGATTTATTAAGAATTTTTTGTATTATTTATTATAATGTAAGAATATTCTTTTTAATATGTTTTTATTATTTATTTATTTATTTATTTTGTCTTCATATCTATACTGGCATTTGAACTATTCAAATAAAGAGGGATTTTTTTCTTCTATTTTCTGCGACTGCGAGCCATATTTAGCAAAGCGAATAAAGAAGAAGGGTTCAAATCTCCTAATCGAAGAAGTTCTTCCAAGCTAGTTTTGAGAATTTCACATGACTGAAATGAGGAGAACCATCAGAAGTGCTTCTACTGTTTATATGATGCAGAGAAAATCAGCTGCGCCTGCGTGTCTCATTCCTTCTGTAAGAGAATCACTAAAAGCTACAAAATGATAGCTTTATAAAATAGACAAACAAAGAGGGAACATTTCTCTACATTGAACAAGTTTTAGTTGTGTGAGAAGTTTGACTTACGAGGGCTTTAATGTCTGGCAATATGCATTAGCCACAAGTTTCCTTTTGATTTTTCGGTAAGTTTCTCTTCATTGAACCGCAAGCTTATTGTAGTGGCAAAGGTCAAATGCTAACTACCAAACCGTTGAATTTTTTTTTTTACCTGTCAATGTGTCCATATAACCTTGCTGTAAGGTTGTTAAGTATTAAACTAATACTTTTTTAGCCTTTTGAAACGTATGGTATGAAAACAACTAAAGCAGTTGACAAACTACATCAGAAGACAAGCTACAACATGTTCATTTGTGACTAAACTATAGTCAAAGTCTTCTTTCTTGTTAATCATTGATTGTATTATTAATATTCCAAAAAACAAGGTTGCTCTTCCAGGTGAAGAGATCCGAAGATGGGAAATTCAATTCCTGATAATGATGAAAGCAGGGAGCTGGGAGATTGGCAGCCCAGGAACTTGCCAGCAGCTTATAAGGTCGGTGTTCCGCCTAGGAAGAATTTTGTGAATGAATTTACCGAGAGAGTAAAGGAAACTTTCTTCCCGGATGATCCTTTGCGTGCTTACAAGAATCAACCAAAATCGAAGCAGTTTTTATTAGGACTTCAGTCTTTTTTCCCAATTCTCAGTTGGGCAAGAGAGTACAACCTCAAGAAGTTCAAAGGAGATTTAATTGCTGGATTTACAATTGCAAGCCTCTGTATTCCTCAGGTTTGTTTAGACTCAAAGCTATGCTGCGTAAATTTTTTATTGTGTTGTGCCTAATATTGAGTTGTGTTTTGTTGAAATAGGATATTGGTTATGCTAAGCTTGCAAATTTGGATCCACAGTATGGGCTATGTAAGCATTTAGTAGTGCATATTTTCTTTCACAGTTGATAATAAACTGCTAAGTTTCCACTGTACTGAATTTAAGTTCTTCCCTTTTGGTATGGTAGACTCTGGTAGAGTTATTAAATCTATGAGGTTGCTGTATTAATATTGGCATTTATTAGAAATTCATAGTATTTGTATTGTACTTTCTTTTTTTGCTTTATTTTCTTGATTTTATATAGATATAGTTGTAATAATATTAAATTCATTCAAACAAAGATGTAACCTTTATGATTTATGTCAGATTCCAGCTTTGTTCCGCCATTGGTTTATGCAGTTATGGGAAGCTCAAGAGATATTGCAATTGGTCCAGTTGCAGTTGTGTCTCTATTGCTTGGAAACCTTCTTCAGGATGAGTTTGATCCTAACCTCAACAAAGAAGAATATCATAGACTGGCAGTTACTGCAACTTTTTTTGCAGGCGTGACTCAGGCAGCACTTGGATTCTTGAGGTGAAGTAATATAATTTTTACTTCTATATCTTCTTTTCTCTCTTGTTCTAACGCTTCTTCTCTTCAGGTTAGGATTCATAGTGGATTTCTTATCTCATGCCGCCATTGTGGGATTCATGGCTGGAGCAGCAATTACCATTGCCCTTCAACAGCTGAAAGGGTTTCTTGGCATTCAAAATTTTACAAAGGAAACAGACATTATATCCGTTATGAAATCTGTGTGGGGTTCTGTTCATCATGGTGTAAGAAATATTAAATTGCCTTCATGATCTTTAGTGAAAAAAAAAAAAAAAATGTCCGATCGATGATTTTAATTCATGTTTATGCTTGTTTGCAGTGGAATTGGGAGACAATAGTGATTGGGACAAGCTTCTTAGCATTTCTTCTACTAGCAAAATACATTGTAAGTTAACATATCGAAGATGTTGAACTCTGAATTAAAGCGAGTTAACTTAAGATTTTTGTCTTTATGCACTAAAATTGAAATTAATGTGTAGGGAAAGAAGAACAGAAGTCTTTTCTGGGTACCAGCAATTGCGCCGTTGGTTTCTGTAATTTTGTCCACATTCTTTGTGTACATAACACGTGCTGATAAGCATGGGGTTCAGATTGTAAGTTCGAGGACATGAAAACTTCTTGGTGTTAGAAATTCATTAGCTTAACGAGTATTTACTGAAGATAATTATGATGTTGATCTATGCAAGGTTAAAAAAATAAAAAAAGGCATCAATCCATCATCTGTTCATGAAATTTACTTCAGTGGTTCAAACCTTGGTAAAGGAATCAAGATTGGTGTTGTTTCTGGGATGATTGCTCTGACTGTGAGTTCTAATAACTTGAATTAATTCAAAGTTTCAAAGCATGATGATTTTGTTTTCATGGCCTCAAATAATTTAAGATTCTCAGGAAGCTGCAGCCATAGGAAGAACATTTGCTGACATGAAGGGTTATCAGTTGGATGGAAACAAAGAAATGGTCGCCCTTGGAACTATGAACATTGTTGGATCCATGACTTCGTGCTTTATAGCCACTGGTAATAAAAGAAATGCAAGCTAGTTGTATTTAATCAACAAAACAAAACCATGCATTATTCAAAAGTATAAAATGATGCAGACGCTTTTTCCTTGTAGGTTCTTTCTCTCGATCTGCCGTCAACTATATGGCTGGATGTCAAACAGCTGTGTCAAATATTGTTATGTCAATTATAGTATTACTAACGTTGGAATTGATCACTCCGCTCTTCAAATACACTCCAAATGCAATTCTTGCTTCTATCATTATCAACGCCGTGATCGGCTTGATTGACTATGATGCGGCTATTCTGATCTGGAAGATAGATAAGTTTGATTTTATAGCTTGCATGGGAGCATTCTTTGGTGTCGTCTTTGATAGTGTTGAAATTGGACTTTTAATTGCAGTAAGGATTTAATTTTTCTTCATCTGTTAAGCTGTTTTTACAGAACAGGGAAGACAGCATTAATTTCTATCATAATCATGCCCTGTTCTTCATATAGGTCTCAATATCCTTTGCTAAGATTCTTTTACAAGTCACAAGGCCAAGAACCGCTTTACTTGGCAATCTTCCAAGGACTACTATCTACCGTAACATTGAACAATATCCTGAGGCAACTAAAGTTCCTGGAGTTATTATTGTCAGAGTCGACTCTGCTATATATTTCTCCAACTCCAACTATGTCAAGGAAAGGTGCAAACAACACTTTTGATTCACTCAAATGCCAAACTTCTTATTGTTTTCCATTCTGAATGACTGATCAGATATGATCTATAATGATTGCTGCCTTCTAAAAATTTTAATGATGAGAAGCAATTTCTTACAAACGAATATTCTGGCATATATAGCTATAAGAGAGTCCTGCTGGCTTTTTCAGAAAAGAAAAAAAATCTATAGTACTCCCAAGAACTACAAAAAAAATAAAAAATTATCTTCATAGTTTTAAAACTATTTTACAAACAGCTGGAAGTGGCTCAAATGGACCTTAATAGTATAATCCGCTACATCTGGCTCCCATATGCCTAGTCTAGGCATCAAAGAAGTTTTATAACACGCTCTACTAACAAAAGCAATCTTCAAGCAATTGGCTACTGAAATTCTAAATTGCAGGATCCTTAGGTGGTTAAGAGAAGAGGAAGAAAAGCTTAAGGAGGACGGCCTACCTCGAATAAATTTCTTGATTGTTGAAATGTCTCGTAAGATTGAAATTCATCCTCTTCTATCTCAGCAAGGCATGTTAGCCACCAGTGCATAACACACTGACAATCCATTCCCTTTGCAGCTGTAACTGACATAGATACCAGTGGCATTCATTGCTTTGAGGATCTGTATAAGAACCTTAACAAGAGAGAGATTCAGGTTGGTTATAAACTAATCTTTTCTTTTGAGCAAATAAGATGATTTCCTTTAGTGGTTCATAGCACACTGAAATCCCTTGAAATTTCGTTTATGTTATGAAGCTCCTTCTCGCAAATCCCGGTCCAATCGTCATGGAAAAGCTCCAAGCCTCAGATTTTACAGAGTTGATAGGCCATGACAAGATCTTCTTGACCGTTGGCGAAGCTGCGATGAGTTGTGCTCCTAAAGTAATTGAAGAGGTTTGAAAGAAGAACCAAACGAACATCATATGCTTGTTCTACAGAGAGAGGCTGGTAGGAGAAAGCATGACAGGAAGAGGCTGCCGTTGTGAATGTGATTAAAAAACCATTGAGTGGGGTATCGATTGCATATTATTTAGTTGCGCACTGATTAAAGTTTGTGGGTTTTGAGATTGAATCTACACCAAAAGTGTGAATAATGCCCGAACCCACCACACTTTGTGGAATGCAACATGTTGTATCGTTTATCTAAATCAAATCCTTTCATACAGTCAGCTAAATGGTAGAAATGTAAAGAAAATGAAAGAAAATTGATAAAGAGCACAGAAATTGTGTTTAGGAGATTAACTTTCTTCTTCACTGTTTCATGAGTTCTATTATACTCTTTGGATTATCAAGCTATACACGAAGTATTTCATAAAAAAATATCACTAGTTTATTTCATTAATTTAGAATATCTTGAAATTCAAGAATCAAATGACATGCAGGCTTCTGTTGCAGAAAGAAATGATTTCAGCCACGATCGCCATGAAAAAAAAAAAGTGCAAAGAGTTTTTATTTATTTATTTACTTATTTATTTTTATATCTACCACCATCAGCAGAAAGCCACCTTTCTACCGAAAAATTATTAGGTGCGGAGACCGGACGTAGCTCTGTGTCCAGACGTTAATAAAATGTTGACACGTTGAGTGGACACGTGGATATTCAATTGGATTTATTTTTTAATTTATATATTTAATGTGTTCGCGGAACTTTAAGCCTAGCGCACCAAAAGAGTAACCAAAGTACAGGTAAAGTGCAGTAAAAAAGCTCAACAAAAGAGCAGTCAAAGCGCAACTAAAGTGCAACTAAAGCGCAGATAAAGCGCAAGTAAAACGTATAAAAAAATGCAACCAAAGTGCACTCTACATGTCAAATTTTAAGTGGATGTCCGGATGTATCTCAACGTCCGTTCTCCGCACCTAATAATTTCTCCCTTTCTACCACATGTAATTTAATTGAATAGAAAGAAATTCTTGTTCAATTGAACAGAACCTAAACTTCAGGTAAATATTACTTGTTATTATCTTCACTTTATAATTATACTTTTCATTGGAAGATGATAATTTTTATACAATAAACATTAGAAAATAACATAAAACACGACCAAACATAATAAACATGATGCGATTTACATGGTTCACCGAAGAATCGTCTATGTCCACAAGGAGGAGATGATTTCACTATTGTGGAGAAATAAGGTTACAATTGCACTCTTGCACACCCTACAGTAGCCCTCAAATCTTAATATATAGATTTGAAACAAAAACAAAAGTGGATAATCCAATCAATAATTGAATATCCTAATTAATGCTTTCCTAATTAAAGCCAATAAAAGCTTTCTAAATTAGAGCTGAATTAGGTATGGAAAGATTTCTATAACAATCTTTACCTCATCTTTCACTTCAGTAAGTAGAAGATGACGAACCAAACGCCAATATTAAAATGACTGCACCACTGCACCAGGATGGTTGCCTACATACCCTCCTCCCAAAGGGGTCAAGCCAAGCGTAGTTCTTCAAAACTAGATGGACAATGAGTCATGAGTTCGACACCAAACTCCTACAGTAGGTGAACTTCTAAACTAGTAGTGCCTTTGTGAGCATGTCTGTTGGATTCTCCTTGATATCTATTTTCTTCAATTGAGCATTGCCTCCTGAACAAAATGAAACCTTAAATTAATGTGCTTGATACGAGCATGATAAATTGGATTTGTAGCCAAGAATATCGCATAATAACTGCCATAGAATAGCTTTAGAGACTTTTGATCACCTCCCAAGTCTATCCAGTAGGCCATGCATCCATATTGCTTCCTTCATTGCCTTCGTGACTGACATGTACTCAACCTCCATACTAGACAAAGCAACAATAGACTGAAGAACTGATCTCCAAATGATAAGACCTCTTGCCAATGTGAATAAATAATCAGTCGTAGACCTACGCCTATCAATATCACCGATGTAATTTGAGTCAGTCCAGCCTTCACACAAATCGGTATTAAATGACTGTCCCTCAAAAACTAAGCCTACATCAATTATACTCTTCATATACATCATAATACTATTCACAGTTTGTTAATGACTCCTTCACGGATCATGTATTGCTTTAATCCATATAAAGATTTGTCCAATCTACAAACTAAGTCTTTTAAGGCTCAATATCCAAACAGCTGCAACATATAGATCTCAGCTTGCAATTTCCTGTGTAAGAATACAGTTTTCACATCGAGTTGCTCTAGAATCAGACTATAGTGTGTGTTACAAGTGCTAAGAGAACATGGATCGATGGATGCTTAATCACTAGGGAGAATATCTCATCATAATCAATCCCTTCACATTGTGCAAAGCTTTTTGCCATCAACTTAGCCTTGTACTACACATTAGCTCCATAAGATCCTTCATTCTTTGCATACACCCATTTGCACTAAATGTCTTTCCTTTCTAGAGAAAGCTTCACCAATCTCCAAGTAACATTCTTCTGAAGAGACTCTATCTCTTTATTCATAGCCCTTTTTCTAAAGATCACCATATATACTATGCACTACTTCCTTATAGTGACTAGGGACTTCAACCTCCATGGCTGAAAGCACAAATGCAATATAGTCCCTCAACCAAACTGATTTTGGGACATTCTGACGCCTGGTCCTCCTAATAATAAATTCTTGAGCAGAAATCTCATCCTCAAAATTATCTTCTATCTCTCTCTGATCACTGTCAATATGTACCTCCTGATCTGCAGCTGAATCAAGTACCTGGGTAGAACTGATTGTACTCTGTGGAATAAATGGAGTTGCATCAAACTCCAACTTTTGCAGTGCATCTTTGGCCCCTATAGAACTCTCCACATACTTCGACTCCCAAGGCTTCAACATGCTCGCCTCATAGAATATAACATCCTTGCTAATGACAATCTTCTTCTCTCCCTAATCATAGAGTTTGAAGCTCTTGACTCCACGCCTAAAGCCAATAAATATTATCTTTTTTGCTTGTGGTTTCAGTTTATCATTTTGAATATGATAGTAAGTTGGACTCACGAACACTTTTAAGTGTTCATAATCTCTAGCATGATGCCCCGACCATATCTCATTTGGGGTTTTCTTCCTAATAGTTGCATAAGGCAGACGATTCATCAAGTGACAGACATAGTCTATAGCCTCGGCCCAATAAACTCTATCCAACCTAACATTAAATAACATACATCGAAGTTTCTCCACCAAAGTCCGGTTCATCTTCTCTGCCACCACATTCTACTGCGGTGTCTCTCTAACATTGAAATGTTGCTCTATCCCATATCTTTGGCACTATTGCAAAAATGCATCCAATGTGTATTCGCCCCCATTATCTAATTTGATACACATGATCTTTTACCAATCTGAGTCTCAATCCACTTATTACAAGTTTTGAAAATCTTTAATATCTCGCTCTTGTACTTCATAGTGTACACCCAAACATATCTAGAGTAATCATCAATAAAAGTGATAAAATATCTCTAACCATCGAATGATGCTATCTTCATTGGACCCCAAAAATCTGTGTGAACATACTTAATAATACCCTTTTGTATTGTGGATACCAGTACCAAATGATACTTATGTCTTCTTGCCAAATACACAATGTTCACAAAAATTGAGCTTGCAGATGCTTGCTCCTTTGATTAATCCTTTCTTCATCAAAGTCATAAGTGAAGCCTCTCCAGCATGAGCTTACCTCATATGCCACAATATAGTGGCATCAGAAGAATCATCAACAATAATAATCATTCCAATCACTGTTCTACCATGAAGATAATAAAGCTTATGATAACAAATTCCTTTTAGAAAAATCAACACTCCATGGTTTATCTTTAAAACTCATGCCTCAATAACTACATTGTAGCTTTTGGTCTCTAATGCCCCAATAGATAATAAATTCTTTATAATATCTGGAATGTGTCTCACATCAATCAACTCTCTCACAGTACCATCATGCATTCTGATGAAGATGCTCCATACACCAATAGTATGACAAGCTTGATCATTTCCCATAATCACTACGCTGCTATCAAGTTCCCTGTAGGTACAAAACCACTCTTGAGTGAGACAAATACGATAGGTAGCACCAGTATCCATAATTCAGCATGAGCTATCTGTTGATCTCATTTTTTCGTGCGAGCACCTTCGAGGGACTTTGATTGCTTTGATTTAACCTCGTCGAGCTTAATTCGAGCTCAAATTGAGTAGAATCAGACTTGACCATGTTCAATTAAGCCCGAGTAATTTGTTTTGATCGCGTCGAGCCCAATTTGACCCAAATCAATTTCAATTCGAGTCTAATTTTATTTAATTAAATCAATCAAATCAATCAAACCCAGTTGGATCTTAAGTCGAACCAATTTGAGTTAAATTCACATTCGAGCTTAACTCAAATCAGCCCAAATTAATTCTAAATAAACTCCAAATCGATTTTTAATAAATTTGAATTCAGCAATATATCAGGTAGCCCGATCCAACGACTCTTATTGCGTTGAAATCTCGACTCTGCTGTTATCAGATGCTCTAGTCGCGTGAGTTACCCATTTCAGGATAGACGCGGGCTTCTTTTCACAGGGACCGAGCGCGGCAAAGCCATTTTTCATGTGTATAGACGGGATCGAGAAGGCGAGGCAGCGGGGTTATCTCTGATGCTCTCGTAACTCTCCTGGGATAACTCTCGGCTCTCCCCCATTTGCAAGCATCGAACCCCTGCTCTCCGTCTCTCCCATTCGCACACCTACCAGGCAAAGAACTCCCCTCCCTCTCCCATTTCTCTTGTCCGACCAAGCCAAGGAGAAGCCGGAGCCTCGTCGCCTCCTCTGATCTTCTCTAGTCGCCGGCCATCTCGCTCTTCGCAAGGTGAGCTTCTTCCTCCTCCTCTTCTTCTACTTCTTCTACTTCTTCTTCTACATCTACTTCTTCTTCTACATCTACTTCTTCTTCTACATCTACTTCTTCTATATTTCTTCTTCTGTTTCTCCATTCTTTTACACCTCCTTAATCTTCTTCTTCTCTTCCTTCCTCTCCCCTCTATCCCCTTTTCTTCTTTCACTTATTCTCATATTTTCATGATAATTTCAAAAGAAGATGGAAGGCATAGTAGTGTTTAAATTATTTGTCAAGAATTTGAAGAATGAAATTCTCTTGGCTTTCTTCTCTATATATATGCATATGTGTCTTCTTGTTGAGACGTTGATTATATGAATCATGAAAGGTCTTGTATGAATTATTTAGATAATTTCAATCAAGTAGGTGTGTAAATTGAATTCTTCATGCTAGTTGGTTTCATGTGATCTTATCAAGGTTGCACATCAAGTGTTTGACTAAATGTCATAAAGGGAAGATTGTGATGTTTTGTTTGAATTGAAGCTTTACATGGGTCATAATTCATGAAACTTATAGTTGCATAAAGGTTTCCTTTTTTTTTAAGTCAAAGATCTTTGTGAATATGGAACATCTTGTTTGATGGATTCCTTGCTCTATGAATCTTTACATTGGTATACATTCTTCATGATTAGCGAGTTCCGTCATTGCTTAGTTAATAACTTCGCATCAAAAAAAAAAAAGTTTTCAAAAGATTCGGAAGAGTTTTTTTTTCCGGAAAGCTCTTGTTCATAGATAAGTGGCAAGATTTATACATGGTTTGCTCATTCATGTCATGGATGGTGACTTATGATTCTTTTTTTTATATACACATTGAATAATTTCCCTAATTCTCTCGCGTGGGTGGATGTCTCTTATTCACAATCACATTTGTTCTTTGGGTATTGTATGGATATTTGGTTATTATTATATTTGGAGAAGCTTGGATTCATGAATATGTCTCAATGCTATATGTGAATTTAGAAATAATAGTTTATGTACTTTCGTTGGAGTTTATACTATGCCACCGCGAATTGATTTTTGTCTTGTTATAAGATGCGAGATAGGTGCTGTTAATGTCAAATTCTTTTGGTTTCATATTTTTCCTTACCCAAAGCATTGTAAGTTGATTATTTGATGAAATGTCTCAAAGAGAGCTTTCTTATGTTAGAGCTTTGTTTTAAGAAAGTTTGAATGGTTGATTTATTTTCTTTTCTTTCGAACTCGTCAAGATGGCTTTAATCTCTTTTGTGTTGAGCTTGAGAATGCATCCATCACAATTATTTGTTGCTTAGCTTTGTCATGTTTATTCAATTGCTAAATGATGCTTCAAACGCTTTAAGAGAGGATAAGTACTATTTTTATGAGTAAAAGCTCTATGATGTATTGTTAATGAACATAAGTCAAAAATCAATATGAAACTTGAATCATTGCCTATATACATGTATTGGATGCATTATTGGTTATAAACTCTTGGCAAATTGTTGTATATTTAGCACAAAGCAAGTTTATGAATTTGGGTTAAAAGCTCTCTTAGAATATTTGATAACCTATGGTGTGGCAATTGGAAGCTTGTTGGAAAGCAATAATGCATATTATGTCTTGAATCAATGTTGCATTGTGATGATGACATGCTCTCTTCTCTTGAGTTTTGGGAGCAAAACAATGGCGTAGGAATTCTGTTCTCTTTTCTAAATACATTCGGTATAAGTGTTGAGTTTGAAAAGTCTTGTGCTTTGGGATTTTACTCTTGTCCATTCATATATGGTATGAAAGAAGGTTGGGTGGTTACATAAGTAGTTCCCTTTGAATTTTTAGAGGTTGCATGCTTTATGTTTCAATTTTAAGAATGCATGGTTCGAATGCAAGGTTATACGCTTTACGTGGAAGAGTTCCATGATTTGTTTGGAAAGGTGTATGAGTGTTAGCAAACATTCATGAGCCTTTTAAAACCTTTTTTTTTTAGAGAAATGTTAGAGAACGCTCATGTGCTTCCAACATGAGTTTTGCATAGTCCTATGTATGATATTGCTTTATGTTGATTGGAATGCTCTCTTGAACTTTGGAAAACATATGGGCATCAAACTAACTTTCTTTCTTTCCCTTTCTAATAACATGTGTTTGACTTTAAACCTTTGTCGAAGTGTTGTATATTTGGCATGAGAACAAACTTATGATTTCGAGTTGAAAGCTCTCTTAGACTATTTAATGGCATATAGTGTGGAGGTTGAAAATTTGTTAAAGAATATTCATGTGTTTCCCTTCTCAATAGCAAGCATTTGTGAGACTTTTACGAAATTTTTTTTGGAAAGGTGTTGGAGACTTTTCATGTGTTTTAAATGCGAGCTTTACATAGACTCAAATGATATTGTGTATGTTGTTGGAGGCATGCTTAGTTATAAAAATTAGTGGATTTTTGAGACACCCTTATGCTTATTTTAAGTCTAAATTCTTCTCTATTTCTTTGAGATCCATGTAAAAGTTATGTTGGCAACTATGATTTGAAAATATTTACACATCTCATGTTTTTGAAGTTGGGTCTTAGTGGCGTTGTTGAATTTCAGTATTAAGGGGATGACTTGGTATGAAAGTGTAGTTTCTTTCATTCCCAAATGTGTATAGTTTTATTGTTATGGCTTTTGGTGGAAACAAAAAAAAGCTGGTTGGGTTTACAATTAATAGTCATATTTGTAAGTTCAAATGCACCTTTTCTATGCTTCATTAATCATGAGTTGATTGTAGAGGAATTTGAGACCTTTTGCAAAACCTTTCATGCGCATTTATAATTTAATGCAGTAAAAAATGAATGTAAGGTGACTTGGATTGTCTTTTATGCTATGGTTGAAAAATATGTTGAGATAGTTCTTTTGTAGTTGTTTGAGACATTTTATGGATGTGGTAAAAAGAGAAATGCATTTGTGTTTGTTGGGAGATAAAGTATGTGGGAAAGTAGAGTTTGTTGGTAAATATTAACTCTCTTTTTTTTCCCAACCAATCTCTCTTATCCTTCTACTATTTCTCTCTTCTCCGACTGCTTCTTTCTCACTTGTGTTTTGAGATAAGATATGATAAAATGTTTGCAAAGTTGAAAGTTACTAGGTGCAAATGGCCCAACCGGTGTCCAAGCCCCAAAAAATGTGCATTCTTATTTAATTGCATTTCATTTTATTTATTTGCTTACTAAATATTAATGTGCTCTGACACCTCCCTTCCCTTCTCTTGTATGATTTCTTGTAAGGTACTTTTGGAAGAGTAAAGGAGAAGGACCCTTGGGGCACTAGACGAAGGAGCCTACATACATAACTCAGTCACCCCCATTCATTTCGATGGGGGTGCTACGGGCAGAACCACCGAGTCATAGCCCCCGGTGCTATAAGTTCTCTTAAAACTTAGAAAGCCCCTTAGGAAGCCTTTATGTGTGTACGCTTCCCGCTCTTTAGGGCCTTATAGAAACTTCATTTATAATTAGGATTACTCTCTTTTATTATAGAACCCAAAACCTATTCACATGTATGAATATCCAAGGGGTTAGAAACATATTCATTTTCATCTTATAACATTAGTAACACTTAAGGATAAAAATTAAGAACTGAGTCCTAGATAACATAGACTTAGGATGCATGCTCCCTTTAGGATAAAGACATAAAACATAGAAAATGTAGTGACACATTTTCCTAGGATTAGTGTACCTTAATTCATTAATAACTAACCAACAAAATTAATAAGAAATCCAAGTCAAATGCATTAAAGCACTCAACCCTTAAGTAAACTTGAATATAAATATGAATTAATTTGGTTAACCTTTTTTAATCACTTTCCAATCAAATCGTAATCAACACGTGTAATCATTAAGAGGGAAAAGCTTCAACATACACCTAAACTAAGTCCAATCAATTCACTAATCACCCTTTAACAAACTTAAGTTTGAAATATATGAACTAAAATAAAGAGAGTAAACCTAAACTAAAACATGTTAAGTAAAAAACTCCTAAAACCCAAACTTTGATTTATTAGACCCCCCCTCTTCTAATTAATTACACATTTAATTCAAAAACACCTCTAACGTTGAATGCAAACGAATTAGAACTTAACTAACCAAGTGAACTAAATAAGAGACTTATCAAGAGTTTAATCATAGCCTAAAAATTATAGAAGATAATAAAACACCTAAAATCTAATCAAATCATAAGTTAGTCTTTTAAAATCAACCTTTTAACCTAATAATGAATCACTCAATATATCTTTTAATTTTCAACAAACTAAAGTAACTTAACAAAATTGGTTACTCTTGGGTAACCCAGGCCTACGAGGCTATTAAGTTAGCCCCAATGAGGGTGAAATAAATCTCACGGTCTCGGTGAGCAATAAATGTAGTAATCAACCAAACACTAAAATAAAATTCTTAAAAAATTAATCTTAAAATATTAATACTTACACTTAAACTGAAGTCTCCCTTTAACCTTCAACAAATCAAATTGCAAACAACTTTAACTAAACCATCCTATATAGGATATACCTAAAACCACATAGCCTACACACACTTAGATTTATTTGTTAGGATACGACTTTTAGCTCTAGGTTAGGCCGGTGTTTTCTTTCTTTTTTTGTCTCTGTGATGTGGCAATTTGCATGTGACACGTGTGCTGGTTGTTTTAGTTTACTTGTGTTAGATTTCTGTGATAATTTTTATGATGATAATTTTACTTACTGTATTAATTCTGTGATGTGATGTGCGATAGATTACTCATAGGTTAGGAGCGATTTTAATACTAACGATATTTTCTGCAGATGGTCATGCTCATACAGTGCTGAAAGGGGGCTAAAAATAAATAAATCATAAATAACTGTTAAAGGTGCTTCAGCTGCTTAGCTCCCAAATAAATAAGAGCATGGTCAAGTGTGGCTGGTTTGAACATTTAATTTTATTATATAATTATTTGGGATGTTTGATTATGATTGCTTAGGATAACCTTACAGGAGAGTCTAGATTTTTCTTTTTTAAATTCTGATGTAATGTATTCGATGTAAAGAGTTGTGAAAATCTTTAAAATGAGGTATTTTAATGAGATGTTAGGGATCCAAAGAGAAAAGAAAGCCCTTTTATAAAGAATTTCTTTTCATTTGGATTTCCTACTGATGACATACCACAACAAGACTGAAGGAAGGTGATCCACAAGAGAATCAAAAGAACTAGAAGACGAAGATGAAGACTAAAAATGCCTCGTTTTAAGATTTGCATCATTCTATAAGATTAAAATCCAGGTTATTATTGGTGGAGCATAGCCACCATTACTTTTCTGTATTCTGGGTTATATATTGTATGGCACTTGCCATGGACTTTGGACACTTTTTTTTCTGTGGTTTTGATGTGATGATTTACTTACCTATTTGCATAGTATAAATGGCATGATTTTTATAGGTTTCTTTCTTGCATATGTATGTGCCTGAACTACGTTAGGCTCTTTAGGAAAATTTTTTTTCTACTCGTAATTAAAAATTAAAATTTTAAGAATCAAATAATATAGAAAGATAATTATATAGGGAATAGCCAGAATCGTCTGGGGTCGCATGCATATCGATGCATTCTCTCTTCCTTGTTTAGACATTTCCTTGCCTGCGAGTAGAGTTCAGATAATCTGACCCATGAGGATGAGATTCTGAACATGGGGAAGCCTAGTCTTTCTAAAAAATTATTTTATGAGCCTTTTTAAAATTTCATGCATTTCTGATTTGGATATTTTAATCAGCATGTATTACATTAGAAACTAATCAAAATTAAAATTTAATTGTATTAGTTCTAGGAGCATAATACCATTCATAAATACAAGGCTACTTAAAAATTTCTCTAGATGTCGGCCTCACATTCCAAAAAGTTAGTCATCCACCCATCTTTCATAAAGACCGGACAGCATGAATTTTATATGATTAAGTGGTTTAGCTGGCTTTCCTTTTTAGGCAGGATATAAGTCCAGGATGCATTAATTAGGACATGAGTTTTAGTGTTGTGTAGAATATTAAACCCACATTAGATTTAGGGTTCAATGCTACTACTATCGATGTCTCATAGTACGCCTCATTGGTGGATAAGCTCACCCTTCTTTTGGGGCTATAAACCCTGCATATCCGTGTCACATGGATTATGCCACCTCCATCCTTCTCTCATGCATGATTGGAATGCAATGTCCCTTTTTTTTCACCAGTTTAGTCTCTTTTAGTCCTCCGAATGATTATATGATCTGTACTTGTTGGTTAGCCCAATTGAACCTTTCATCCCCTTGATTAAGAGAGCCTATATTTTTCCCAATGCGTCAAACCCATTTGAGAGAATAATATAGCGTCCTTAATTGAGAGTTTTCTTAGGTTGAGGTCTAAGATGTAATTAACCACAGGGGCTTGTGCTTGTAGGAAATTAATCCCCACATCAAATAAACCTCATTCGAGCAGATGTATCGAGTGGGGGAAATCTCGTGACTTTTAGGTTATACATATTATTATCCATCGAGGTGTGTAGGCGAAAGCCTCTATTCTCCATGATTAATTGTATGTATAATCCCATCTGCCATCCCATTGGCTTGCTTGTATAGAGTGCAAAGGTCTACGATTGTTGTATCTTACGGGATAGTGCGGTCGTACCCTTTACATTCTGTTCCCAGCAAGTAGAATCCTTTCGGAGACCCACACTATCTTGTACAAACTATGAGAAACTGCAGATAGTGATACATTAGAGTCTTTATCACACTTTTTCACACTAAGGTTTACCTTTGTCTCATAGAAAACTCCCTTTTTCTTCTCATTTAACTTCGAGCAATCTTTATTACAATGATGAACCTCTAAACAGAAAGCACAATGATTTTTCTTAAGACCGCGCCCATGAGACTTGCCCCGCTTATTGCCGTTGCTGCCCTTTTTATTCTTCTGCTTCTAAGATCTTCCTCGTTGGTGTATGAGAGCCTCGACTGAATTTATCTTGCAGATTCCTTGTCCCTACGACAGAACTTGTGATTCAACAATGTCGTAGTCACCTCACCATAATTCAAGACCTCCTTTCCATGAATGAGAGTTAGCGTGAAATTCTCATATTCATTTAAGAGAAAATTCAAAATGAGCATATTATCTTCATCTCCAACCTCCTCATCTAGATTCAACATATCTATCAACAGCTTTGTGAAATCATTCAAGTGCTCATCATTAGTAACCCCATCTCTCATCTAAAATCTGTAGAGTTGTCATTTCATATGGAGACGATTCTCCACACTCTTCGTTAGATATGTATTCTCCAAAGTCTTCTACAATTTCCCTGTAGAATTCTCCATCATCACCCCATACTTGATCTCGTGTGATAGGCAATTGTTGATCAAGCTATAGGCATTCTGGTTCATCTTCAGCCAATCTCTCTCAAACATCTCTTTAGGACGTCCATTGCTATTTAGAACTTCCTCTAGATTCAAAGAGTACAGCGCATTCATCACATCACATCTCCACATGCCAAAGTTAACCTTTGTCATCAAATTTCATCACATCAATTTTGACGGAATGTATAACCACCTGATGGATCGCCGCCTTTTCCACCGTCGAGGTGGATGTATCGATGGCTCCACTAAATTTTATATCATGTACAAATTTTTTTCTAAATTGTAGCCACCATATGTGAAACCCTTTAAAATTTTAATATTTTTTTTTGTTGACCTAGAGAAGTCCAAATCACAAACCGTCTTCGCTAGAGCATTTATAATATAGTGTTTTAGCTTTTCTAAATTTTTCATAATTTTTGGGCACTGTCGAAATTTCTAAGAAATTGGCACCTATCGGTACAAATGGGGTTTTTGGGACCGTCAGACGTCCGTTTAGCAAACTGATTTCTCCAAAATTTTCTATATAAAATTAGATAATTTATGAATATTTTTCAAAATTTTTTTAAATCCATAAAAGAATTTTTAAGAATTTTCTATTAAAAAAATTAATTATAATAATAATATTATAATTATTAAATAATAATTAGAAAATATCTATAAGCAATAAGACTCCTTTTTAAATGTCATATCCTCGGTTTTATCTAAAACGGAATATATGGAGTGTAATTTTAGTAATAATAGATCTAGTGAGGGCATTGTGACTTTGGCCGATCAAGTCATTAATAAGAGTACACGTTTTAGATATCTTGGATCTATTGTTCAGAGTGATGGTGATATAGATGGGGATATTATCAGCAGAATCCAAGTTGGATGGTTGAAGTGGAGGAATGCATCGGGCTTATTGTGTGATAGAAAAGTACCCCTCAAACTTAAGGGAAAATTCTATAAGATGGTGGTGAGACCTGCTATGCTTTATGGTGCTGAATGTTGGCCATTAAAAGAGAAGCATAATTCTAAGTTAAGTGTTGCAGAGATGAGGATGCTCAGGTGGATGAGTGGCTTTACCCTTAGAGATAGGATACGAAATGAGCATATTCATGAAAAGGTTGGAGTAGCTCCAGTGGAAGATAAGATTAGAGAGAGTCGCCTTAGATGGTTTGGTCACGTAAAACGGCGGCCTCCCGATGACCCGATTAGGAAAGTAGAGGTCTTAGATTTGACTTATGTTAAGAAAGGTAGAGGTAGACCTAAAAAGACTTGGTTAGAAAATATTAGAAATGATCTTTCTTTATTAGATTTAAACGAGAATTTGACTTTTAATAGGACACAATGGAGAAAAAGGATTCATGTAGCCGACCCCACGTAGTGGGATAAATGCTTGATGTTGTTGTTGTTGTTGTTGTATCCTCGGTTTTAGCCAAACAAAGAACTGCTTGCGAGATGTGAGAGGAGAAAGAGAGGCGAGAGAAGAGAAAATCGGATTTTGGAAGACTTCGAGTCATTTTCGTTCGTCGACGCAGTTGGAAAAGTTGTTTGTCTCGAGGTAAGGCACATAATGCCCATCTCAATTTTCAAAAATATGTAAGTTTTAGCAAATATTTCGATTAAAATTTTGTATCCGTTAGCGAAAAACAGGGATAACTTTGCACCGGTAAAATATTCATCGCGTAACTTTTTGTATCTTGTAGAGATTACGATTATGCACATTTTGAATATTTTTTGGAAATTTTTCATTGGGGGTTTTGAAATTTGCGTGGTTTTTAGTGAATAGAAAATTATCGGGATGTTGAAAAATAGTGATGTGTTACAATAAAAGTCTTAAAACATCGTTTTACACAATCTCTGGTAATTTGGCAATTTTTTGAAAATGTGCATTTTTGTCTAGTTAGATTTTCTGTTGTTTACCATTATACAACACTGTGAAATTTTGATACATGCTCAATTACTTTTTAATTGTTATAATGTGATTATATATGTGCATATGTGAGTAAATGATATCTGTTGGGAGCCATAAGGGGCTAGAATCTTTTTAGATTTTGTCTGTGTCAGGAAATTTTTGGGAGTTATAAGGGGCCAGAATCCTTTGAGATTTTGTCTGAGATAGGGATATCTGATATGCTCTGGTGCTATAAGCATAAATAAAAAGGGGAGTTATAAGGGGCCAAAATCCTTTGAGATTTTGTCTGGGTCTGAGAAATGTGATCTGATATGTGATATGAATTTTAATTTATTCATTTGTTCTGTACTGTTATTTGAATCATAGAATAAGTGCTATGCATTTATTATATTTCCCAGTTTTGTGATTCCCAGTTCAGTAATTTATTTAATTGTAATTAACTGCTTTTAACTATTCAGCAAAATATTTGATAAAAGAACATTTGAAATTTTAGATTGGTTTGTGTGGCTTGCTGAGTTATTGTAGCTCACTGTGGTTCTACTTCTGGTTTTCAGGATCTGGAAAGGGAAAAAAGGTTGTGGACTAGCAGTTCAGGATCAGATCTGAGGTTATAGGTATTTTGCACTTTTGATTTTTGTACAGTCATGGTTAGTTAAATTTTCAGTTATGTAGCTCTTATCTGTAGCCATGTGCTGTAGTGTAGATATTTATTTTGATGAATGAAAGAAACTTTATGGAAGGGTTTTTTCAGTATTTGGATAGTTTAGTAGCTCTGTAGTTCGTCATTTATTTTAATGAATATTGGCAGAAAATCTGAAATAATTCTAAAACTAGATCTTGGGGTTTGCCTGTCACAGCTCAACACGATAGGACCTATCCTGGTTGGGTTGGGTTGTTACAAGCTTTTGTGGTATCAGAGCAATAGTTTTAGAATTGGACGTAAAATAGAGCTATAGGAATTGATTTGTAAGTTAGTGGGGTAGTTTCAAATCTGTCTGAGTGTTCATTATTTTTGTTTTATGTGCATGTGTATTCAGTTGTATATTCTGTGTGATTATGGATCCACCAGACCTAGATATGACTGATGGACAGAGTGCTAGTCAGGCAGCTCCTGTATATAGTTCTGCTCCAACAGTTGGTTCAGTATTTGGATAGTTTAGTAGCTCTGTAGTTCGTCATTTATTTCAATGAATATTGGCAGAAAATCTAAAATAATTCCAAAACTAAATCTTGAGGTTTGCCTGCAGCTCAACACGATAGGAGCTATCCTGGTCGGGTTAGGTTGTTACACCATATGTCACCGAAATTATACCAATCCGGCTCTCAAAAGTAAGGTGCTTGCACGCCTCTGCCCAATCCCGTCTCAAACACGAGAAATTATTATGTGCGATCACCGGATCTTCTAGAGACCTATCAGGATGCGCCACATCACTCGATACATAGCAGTACACAGTGCCGATACACAGTGTGTTGGTAACGTGGCACATATTAATTAACCTTCAGACCACACGTAATAATTTCTCCTCATACACACTCGATTCTTCTTTTCCTCTGTTCGGCTCAAGTTGCACGTAAAGATGAGCCTTGCTCATGTCTCAAGCACACGCTTGACCCGGATCTACACGCAAACTGTGGCCCGTCTCCGCTCGGCCTAGAACAGCGTCAAACCACAGCTTTGTCCATTGAATCTGCTTTCCGCAAACAACCACACGCCAGGCCGCATGAACTCCCATACGTCAGACTACGTGAACTCCCGCATGTATCCGTGCGAGTGCCTTGGCCTTCGTCCGGCCTGCACCTTTATTTTACACGAAACGCTTCTCCACTCCTACGCACTAGGCCCGCACGCATATCTCCTTTGCTCAATTCGACTGAGTACTTCGAAAGCTTGCTCGACTAGAGAACGAACATGAACAGGAAGAATCAGATATCTCCAAATTTCACCTAAATCTGGCTCTAATACCAATTGTGCAATAAACAACGAAAAACAACACAAATCACACAACCAAACACAATAAATACGATGTAATTTATATGATTTGACGAAGAATCACCTACGTCCGCACAGAGAGAATGATTTTACTATTGTAGAGAAACAGGGTTACAATTGCACTCTTACACACCTTACATCAGCCCTCAAATCTCAATATATAAATTTGAAACAAAAACAATAGTGAAAAATCCAATCAATAATTATATCTCCTAATTAATGATTTCCTAATCAAAGCTTTCTAAATCAGAGTTGAATTAGGTATGGAAAGATTTCCATAACAGTAATCACATTTTTAAACCTGCGATCAATGAATGTATGAAATTGTTAGAATTTTCCAAGTATATTTAGATCTAAAACGTTATTATCATATTCATCAAATTACTCTCATGCTCTATAATCACATTTGAACGCCTGCGATCACTGAATGTATGACCTAATTAGAAGATCGGATTTTGCTCAGCTACTTTACAACTTGGAATTTTGATGTAGTTATAAAAAATATAACTTGCATTAATCTTAATGTTTAATAGAAATAATTGCTTCAAAAACACAAACTCATTGATCTCAATCATCTCATCAACATTAACAGAGATCAATTCAACACTTTCTACTGCCTCCACCCACCCTATGTATAAATATTAAGAAACAGAAGATGTAAATACACTTTCATCCCTGCTGCCAAGGAGAAAAGAAACATCCCATGCTCTTTCACCATGCCTGGCTGCAAGGAATGTTCACCTATCTGCAGTATGCATAAATTTCATTATGGCGCAGCAGAAGCTGCTCCAAATGAATTATATTATACCATGAAATTCCATTTCATGTTATCCATACAAAAGCAATCAGCCAGATAACTTCTGAACTTCTTCTATCAACTGTGCTCGACTTGAAGGCTCAATCTGCACCGGATTCAAACAATAAAATCATCAGTAATGTTTCATGTTATATCTGCAGTGTTCTGTTGTGTCATAAGCAAGTAAAAATGGATGATTCTGCTTACCTTAGAGAGAAGGGCAGAAAGACCTTGCTTAAGAGCTTCCAAGTCAGATGAAGATGATTCTCCAAGACTGGAGAGCTGAGACAACACCCTCTTAGCTCGCAGCTCTTTCAGATGTTTTTCATAGTTTAGCGGATCATCTTTCCAAGCAAAGAAAGCCTCATCATCCTCCCAGTTAGCCCCAGAAGCCAACAACCAATTCTTGATGAGCTCAAGTGCAGATTTATTAGACAATTCGTCCCCTGCAGCATCAGTTACCAATTTTATAAGCGACCACTCGGAAACTCTCCTGTTCAATCTCTTATAGAAGAAAGAACGAGAGCCCTTCCAATCGACTACCTCCTTGACCACGCCCTTCGCAGCCATCCGCAGAGAAGTATCGTGTAACTCTGCAAACCTTGTAGCTATCTGAGTGTAAGCAGGCAGCAGCTGTTTCTCACGAGCTGAAATGCTCTTCTGAAGAGAATCCACACTCTCATGGCCTCCAATTCCAGCCTTGGCCTCCTGAAGCTTCGATTTCAGCGAGATGAGCTCTTGATCGAGCCTCCCCATACACTCCATAATCTCTTTCGGCCTGAACTTGATCTCAATCATCCCTTCAGGTTCAAGTACATTTCCTCTGGCGGTTCTTTCGGCATACATCTCAATCTGTTCAGGGTTGATCTTGCTATCCACCACAACCCAGGCTCCACCACGAAGTTCTGCCATCATAGGAATATAAACAAAGGCCGGCTGCTTATACGTCCTCAAGTTCTCGACAATGGTGGAACCTGCCTGTAGAATACCTTCAAAGAGGTCCCTTTGACCACCAGAGAAACCCCTCCAATTTGCAAGGATGAAGAGTGGAAGCTCCTCCCTGTTGAAGTCCATCAATGCCTGCGCAGTCTTGGTGGCAGAATCAGGGAACCAGACTTGCCCAGCTTGAGGTACAACTCTTTCATGTGAATCAAGTTGGCCAGGATCAGCAGGGATCACTTGCATAACTGTCTGCGTCTCAACTGCTATAACCCCAACAGGAATTCCTCCCAACTTTGCTCTCCCAGTGACTACTGTCTTGGCCCAACCTTCTAGTGTTTCCACAAAGCTATCTTTGTCAAAGATGCCACCTAACCACTTACCACTGCTATCCTTTATCCCACTTATGGCGGCACGAGGGTCGCAGGAGTTCTCAGGCAGGTAGTCCACTGGTCTCTGTGGTGGATCCAATGATCCGGAAATAGGAAGAGGTCCACCAACATAAGGAGGAACATAGCTGAGCCACTTGAGGATTGCTGAAATACCCTCAATATCATCAGGCACTGTCAGATGAACAACACCATTTGTTGCCATTATTTTTGGACCACCAAGCTGCATGTGGGAGCTGTAGACTTCGCGGCCAAGAAGTTTATTTAGGGCAGAGAAGCCAGTGAGAATAATTGGATGGTCAAGACGTTGGATACACCTCATGCCGAGCCGTGCCAAATAAGCTCCGATACCGACCGTTCGTCCGGTGACAAAAGTCAAAGTGAAAGTTTCCCTATATGCCTTCGAATAAGCACTGGCAATGGCGCCACTTCCAGCAAGATTCTCAACGCCCAAACCATCCTGTTTTCCAACAATGGTGTCTACAACCCATCTGGTCTCACCGCTTTCAAGTTTCAACTCATGCGCTATGACAGATGATTGAATACGAAAGTAATCATCTGGTGTGAGATAAATATACTGGAATCCACGTTCTGGATTGAGATCATCAGACCAAGCAACACGAAAGCAAGATCTAACTTCCTCTGCCGCTCCAATCCTAGCACCAGAATTCGCAGCAAGGTAAATCAAAGGAAGCTTCATCTTGCAAGCCAGGTTGGTCACACCATAGAAGAAAGCATCTTCTTTTGGACCAAATGACCCGGCTTGGTAAGTAACATCATTTGCAACAACAATGATCTTCCTTCCACTAGGGAACTCTGGTGTTAGCATCTCCATGAACCATGCAATCATGCCTACATCATTAAGACCAGGAGAGCGGTCCACAGGAACAAGGGGAGTGTCCCAAGTTCCCCTTCTATCAGCAAATACAAGCTCTCTGACCTTGAGTAGGTCCTTGCGTCCTTTTCCTTCCTTATCATCCGACAAATTAGAAGCCCAAGACTTCCGAAGCGCTGTTTCAAAAGCCTCCAATAAACAAAAATTTCAAAGTGAGTTTACATCTTAAATGTTTCCAACAATGTATTGGTAAAACAAATCATTTATTCCAGCTAAAAAAAAAAAACCTTTACCAGAGGAAAATCATAACAGTAAGTGGTGTTGTTCCTTCTTGCTGATAAACGCCTTCTATCAATGACACCTAAAGGCTGATACAAAGCACTCAGAGGCACACCATGCAAAGGACCAGACAATGAAGAGGCGGAATGGTACACAACTTCATGGGTTTTGCTGTCCTCCACTTCTCGGTAGACCTAGAATAGGAGTTGAAAAGTTAATTTAAAAGTACCGATGGAGAAGAAAGTAGGTGTCACAGAGCATACGCACATGCACAGTGCAAGTGTGACCAGTAACATTGGTAACTATAATCCTCCAAGCACCACGAGCAAGTCCATCAGTAGCCAGGAAAAGCTTGACTTCCCACTCACAAACAGCTAGACGATGCATACGCACGCCAACCAGTTCATGAACTTTGAGAGCCAACTCTTCCAAAATCGAGTACACTACACGATCCTCTTGGCCAGATGCCTCATCAAAAGTTCTAGTGACAAAAAAATAGATGTTATATGATTGTCCAGTACA